>CM053580.1:316110788-316132463 GCA_028627135.1 Pseudochirops cupreus | reverse complement strand
ACTTTTCAAGTAAAACATATATTCAATATTCAGACTCAAAAAATTCAATCAAGAACTTTTATTCATGTTAATAAGATATATTTAAATCATATTTATAAAACATTCAACACAGCTTTTACAGGAAAGCACATTATTTTTTCATAATTTCGGTAATTAAACTAAGAATTCTGTTTTCCATTATTTAAAAAAAATTTTCAAAGAAAAATAACTTGGACTGACACTTCACATATGCCATGAGTTCAGAATCTGTATTGCTGGATCTGCAAAACATGCCAAGCAAATATACTACGGTCTATAGCAGCAGCTTTCAATGGAAAGTGGGGTGTGTGGGGGTGTATGGGGGTGTGTGGGTGTCTATGTTCTTTCTAGGGAGGAAAAAGTTTGCGTGTTTGAGTGTGGAGAATTATAAGAGGTCTGTTTTTACTAATAATTTCTTAATGTCAACAATGAAAAAAAATGTGTTTGTTTTTTGTTTTGCTTTTTGGAGGGCAATTGTGGTTAAATGACTTGCCCAAGGTAACATGTCTAGTAAGTGTTAAGTGCCTGAGGCCGCATTTGAACTCAGGTCCTCCTAACTCCAGGGCCTATGCTCTATTCACTGCACCACCTAGCAGCCCCTAAGGATGAAAAATTTTAACAGCTAATGGCTCCTTATGGTTACAAAGCACTTCATATAAATTATTTCACTTGCTCCTTATAATTCTGTGAACATAAACATTATTTTATCTAACCGACAGATGAGGAAGGTGAAACTCAGGTGGCTGACAAATGAGTCACCCAAAGTCACATAGCTAATATATAGCAGAGCCAGGACTCAAATCCAAAGTTTCATAACCTTAGGTACATCATAAAACCTTTTGGGGTTGTTTCTTCATCTGCAAAATGAGCAGGATGGCTTAAATGTTGTCTAGGTTCCTTCTAGATCTATCCTATGATTCTCAGTCCAACACTTTTTTTTTACCATGTTGTTTTCATTTTTTTTCCATCTAACTTCATTTGTTCACAAAAACTTTATTTTGTTCATAATGTTTATAATTTTCTTATAAATTTCTCCAACTTAAAATGTATTAAGAATAAAAATAAAATAGCTTCCTGGAACCCTACCCCTCACCTCCCATTAAAACAACAACAACAACAAACCAGACTTTGGGGAATGGAAAGGAATTATGGTTATAATCTTCCTGGACCTCAGTTTTGTCATCTGTAAAATAAGTAAAGTTGGACTAGATCTAGAAGGCCTTCTCCAATCATACTATTGAAACTTTCAGTATCTAAATGTTACATTTAATATTTTTCAATAATTTTTTTAAAGTGCTGGCACTTAGTGCTTCTGGCAAATAGTTTAGCCTGGTGGCATTCCATGACCCCAGGTATGAGAGTTATTTCTGAAGAATCACTTCACGAGCCAATGAAAACTTAGTGGGGAGCTATCAAATTCTTCTAACTCTTTCTCCCACACCAAAAGCCAGACAAATCAACTTTGGATGAAACCTGATTGTACTCTGCTGCAATAGTGAGATGTGAATTAAAATGATTACCTAAAATGTCTATAAACTTTTTGTCAGACCCATGTATAAAATTAAGCAAAAATTAATTAGGAATTAATTATCTGACTTAAGGAAGCATAATAAAGACTACCAAAACACTGCACTATTTATATAAAAAATAATACACAGATTAGGACAAAAACTACCACTTTTGCAGACCATACTAAAATTTTTCAAATATTACAAGATTTCATTTCTTAAGGCTTTAAGGAAAAAAGAAATCAAACATCAAAGGTTTAGCACTTAGTGTTTTAGAATTTATGACTTATCATATGATTCTCCACTAAGAAATTTTATCATATGAATCTACCTGTCTCAATCACGCAAATTAAGAGACAACAAGACAATCAAAGGGTTTCACTGAGGAGTGAAATGGATGTGAAATGTCCTGTGATGGACAGCAGGAGGATCCTCACAAAGTTCTGAAGGGGCAACTAAGTGAACTAAATAACCCACGCTGACTTGGGGTCCTGTTTGGTGGGTAGGATTCTGGAAATAAGAGTGCACAGCACAGTGTCTCCCATTTAGTAGGCACTCAATAAATGAAGGATGATTAAAAACGACAAAGACTTTCATCCAAACAGCCTAGCATGATGGAAACAGCCCAGCCATAGATGGAAGAGATTCTGGCTCTAGTTCCCACTCTGATTGGACTACTTAGCTCACAGCAATTCAGTGAAGTTCAAATTAAATAATATATGTAAAATGCTTTGTAACTAACTATAAAGAAATATCAGCTGCTAGTATTATAGTTCACTGTTAATGACGACACTGAGAATGTGACTTTGTACAAATATTTCAGGGCTGTATCCTCACCTATAGCATAAGCCCCATCTACCTTAACAGCTTTTGAATCAATTCTATACACTAGAAGGTCTATTCATATTAGTACACTTGTGATTAAGAATAAAATGTTTAATACAGAAAAATAAATTTTTTATCCAAAAGGTGTAGCTTAACATAAATAACATGCTAAATCAATATGTTAATAAATTTAATGCAACTGCATATTTATGAAAATTATATATAAAACCAAATTTGATGTCCCATAGGTTTTAGAGCTGGAAGACAGATCATCATAGTCTACTTCCTTTGTTTTTCTAAAGGAGAAAACAGAGGATCCAAGAAGGTAGAGTAACTTCCTAATGTCACACAGATAGACCCTCTCACCCCAAATCCAAATTTCTTTCCACTATAATATGAGGTCTCAGTTGATAATACTGCGAAATGTCAAAGGGGCTCCATATTTGAAGAAAAGATACAATGAATCCTATTGCAATTCTATTTTTTTGCAAAGAAAAATTAACATTTAACAATGATTTCTGTCATCATGCACTTATCTGCTATTCTTAAACTGAGACATACAGGTAGTGACTGATATTATTTCTATTTTTTAAATGTATACATAGAGTAGATACAAGATCAAACCATGGCAAGTAAAATGGATAATTATGATTACATGAAATTAAAAGGCTTTTGCACAAACAAAACTAATGCAGCTAAAATTAGAAGGAAAACAGCAAACTGGAAGAAAAAAAGTTATAGGAAGTTTCTCTGATAAAGCCCTCATTTCTCAAATATATAGAGAATCAAGCCAAATTTATAAAAATGGGAGCCATTCCCCAGCTGATAAATGATAAAAGGATATGAATGAGCAATTTTCTGAAGAAATCAACATTATCAATATTCACATGAAAAAACGCTGTAAATCACTACTGATTAGAAAAATGTAAATTATAACAACTCTGAGGTATCACCTCACACCTATCAGATTGGTTAACATGGCAAAAAAGGAAAATGACATATGCTGGAGGGGATATGCAAAATCCAGGACACTAATGCACTATTGGTGGTGTTGCAAACTAGTCTGACCTTACTGGAGAACAATTTGGAACTATGTTCAAAGGGCCATAAAAATGTTCATATCTTCTGACCCAGCAACAGCACCACTAGGTAGCTATCCCAAAGAAATCAAAGAAAAAGGAAAAGGACTTATTTGTAAAAAAAAAAAAAAAAAAAAAAAAAACTTTTTGTGGTAGCAAAGAATTAGAAATTAAGATGTCCATCAGCTGGCGAATGGCTGAACAAGTCATGGTATCTGATTGTGATGGAATTCTATTGGGTTATGAGAAATAATGAACAGGATTGCTTCAAAAAATCTAGGAAGACTACATGAACTAATGAAAAGTGAAGTAAGCAGAACCAGAAGACAATTTTACATAGTATCAGTAATACTTTAAGGATGAACAGCTGTGAAAAACTTAGCTAGTCTTAACAAGACATCATTGATCCAAGACAATTGCAAAGGATCCATGATGAAAACTGTCATTCACTTCCAGAGAAGGAACTGATGAACTCTGACTATAGATTGAACATATGTTTTAAGCTTTATTTATGTGTGTTGTCTTTTGCAACATGGTTAATATGGCAATATATTTTGTATGACTTCACATGTATAATCACATTGCTCGCCTTCTCAATGGGTAGGGAAAGGGTGGGAAAGAGGGAAATAATCTGGAACTCAAAATTTTTAAAAACGAATACTAAATTTTTAAATATATAATTGGGAAATAGTTAATAAAATAAATTTGAAAAAATTTTAAATGTATTCATAGATTTAGTTTTGACCCAAAATTTACTATCGAATAGACTCAAATGCTTCTCAACTCCAAAAACATTCAGATAAATTATTAATTTAGTTCAACTCTGCATTTTACAAATATGGAAAATAGGCTACGTGGTTAGGTCTTGCCTAAAATCCTACAGTCATTCAGAGGCAGAATGGAGACTGAACCTGAATTTATTGGCAACCAATACAGAATTCTATGGTAATAGTTTCCAAACTTTCTGATTTGTGTACCTTCATCAATAAACATTTTTGGGCATATACCCCCTATATTTGCTTATTTATAAATTATATACACATACTATTGTACTAGGCAGCTAGGTGGCACAATAAACAGAACGTAGAACATGGAATCAGGAAGACCTCAATTCAAATCTGGTCTTGAGATACCTAATTTTGTGACTCTGGGCAAGTCACTTACCCCTGTTTGCCTCTGTTTCAACTGCAAAATGAGCTGGAGAAGGAAATCGCAAACCACTCCAGTACCTTTGCCAAGAAAATCCCAAATGAAGTCATGAACTGTCTGAAATGACTGAACAATAACAAAAACTGTTGCACTGATAATTTTATAATTATAAAACCTAATCAGAAATAGAAAATTTCAAAGAATAAGATAAAAGATGAAATATCTGATCCTTTCAGCACCAAGGAGAAACTGGAATTTACTGAGTGGTGGTGGTAAACCACTTTGGTATCTGTATGGAAGATGGATTAGAGGAGAGAGATTTGAGACAGGGAGACCAATTAGGAAACTACTGTAATTTGCAGGTAAAAGATGACGAAATCCTGAATTAGGATGGTAGGTGGGTAAATAGATAAAAGGGAACATAATGTGAGAGATTTAGAAACAGAAACTGAGATACGGCAATTGATATCTATGTGATGAAGGAGAGTGAGGAGAAGATAACATCAAGAAGATAACATCTGGGAGACGGGAAGGACAATAATAATTGGGAAGTGTGGAAGATGGAGGAAAAAAAATGTAAAGACATCTGTGGTATAGCATGACCTGACCATCTATGCTTATCCCAACTGATTCAATCTGACTTCCCCATCCCCAAATGAAAAGGGGAAAGACCAGACTCAATGGGTCAGTCTAGAGCATGCCCAGTAAGAGCTCAGGGGCAGAATTTTCCCAATAGTACCTGCTTCTGTGGGTTCCTGGACAGCAGTTAGTTACAAGCACCCTGAGGGGCCAAAACCTAAGTTCAGAAGTGAATAGATTGGCAGCTTGAACAACAGAAGGAGGCACCATGGAGAAGCACCAGAGGATAACGTTAGGTCATCTTGTCTTAGAGATAAGCACCAGTGCTGGTATACTGGTAAATGTTTAATAACTGGTGTTTCAGGGGAAAAATGTCCTCATGGTACACTTTTAAGTTTAATTTGTATTTTTAACATTTTCTTCATCACTCTCTTAAGTGTGGACAATCAACAAAACAATAAATCAAACCCTCATTTGTGGCAGAGGTGTAAATGCTCCCACTGAAAATTTAACAATGGACTCTCCTATGCCCTATAAACTGGCTCCCAAATACCTCCTGGGTCTCACGACTGACTAGCAAAGAGAGGATGACCCACCTTCCCACTCTTACTTGGCTGATTACACACCCTTTGGGGTCAGGTCTTAACCATACATTTTGTACACCACTGCTCTACTAATGTTCTTATTTATACGTGCAATGTTTTTGATCTTTAAAAAGAAAATTAAAATCCATGAGAAAGAAAAAAAAACAAAAAAAAAGTGAAAATAGTATGTTTGGTGCATTCAAACTCCATGGTTCTTTCTCCAGATGAGGTTACCAATTTCCATCACAAGTCTTTTGGAATTCTCTTGGATCATTGTATGGCTGTGAAGAGCTAAGTCTATCATAACTAATCACCATACGTTACTGTTACTGTGTAGAATGTTCTCCTGGTTCTGCTCACTTCACTCAGCATCAGTTCACGTAAGTCTTTCCAGGTTTTTCTGAAATCCACCGCTCATCATTTCTTACAGCACAATAGTATGGTACTACTTTTTTTTAAAAAAAAAAAATAAATTTTATGTTTATTTTTAGTTTACAACATTCATTTCCACAAGATTTTGAGTTAAAAATTTTCTCCCTGTCTTTCCCCTACCCACCACCCCAAAAGAGTGGTCCCACTGAATACCCCCTCTCCCAATCTGTTTTCTTCTACATCCTTCCCCCATTCCCCCTCTGACTTTCCAGTAGGATAAGATGGATCTCCATTCCCCAATGTCTGTATATCTTATTTCCCAGTTGCATGTAATAATAATAATAATAATTTTTAAACATTTGATTTTAAAACTGATTGTACATGTATAACCAAAAAAAAAAAAAGAGAGAGATATCAACCGGGAAAGATTTAGCTACTCTGATCAAGACTATGATCCAAGATAATTCCAAAGGATTCATAATGAAAAATGCTATCCACCTCCAGAAAGAGAGAATTGATGACCTATGAGTGCAAATTGAAATATATTTTTTCAATTTATTTTTCTTGCTTGTTTGCACTATAGCTAACATGGAAATATGATTTCCATGATTTCACATGTATAGCTGATACATTGTTTGCCTTCTCAGTGGGTGGAAGAAGGACTGAGGGCAGAGAATTTAGAACTCAAAATCTTTTTTTAAATGGGTATTAAAAATAAATAACAAAATGACTATACAGAATTATGTTTTGCATGATTATACATGTACAATCTATCAGACTGCTTAGTATCTCAGGGAGCAGAGAGGTCAGGGAGGGATAGAATTTGGAACTCAAAACTTTAAAAAAGTGAATGCTAAAAATAATTTCCATGTAATTTAGAAGGAAAGTAAAAGATTATTTTTAAAAATAATTTGAAAAACAAAATATGTATTTGTTGCCAGAAAAAAAAGAAAATTAAAAGTCAGTATGAGAAATTTTAATGAATCAATGATCAATACGTAGTGCTCACCGCATCTAAAGTAACTCAAGAACAGACTTGGCCAACTGCTAGTCAAAATATTTAACCTTTTGCTACTGAGGGTCACAGTGCCAGAATATTGGTGAAATCACAAAGTAACGTGTTAATTCCCATACAAGGGGAATTACAAAACAAACCACACCAGGACAAGTACCTGCTGTAATTTCATATGTCTAAGACAAAGTCTCATTTCAAAAGTAATTATTTAAAAAGGAATCATCATGAAACTGGACAAGAAGGAAAGGAAGGTCAACAACAACCACAACTACTTTTGTCCTAAACAGGAAGAACTCTCTTAAAACAGAAAACAAAGGATAGGGATGGATAAAGGAGTGCCTCAGGGAACCAGGACCAATCTTAACACCTCTATAAATGATTATATGGAGAGAATTCTCAGTAAAATATCCAAATACACAAATGACTTTGCTTCCCAAGATGATGGAAGGAAACCACATCTTACAAAATTTTCTCATATAGTGCCCTCTCCCCCAAAAAGGCAAGTGAATTCACATTGGAAACTACAAGAATAAAATGAATTCTTAAATAAAATGAAGAGTCCTAAGACATCAACTGATATTCAGAATGATGGATGAGTCATCGTGGATTCTGCCCTTAAAGACATAAGCCTAATGTACTACTACAGCCAAAAACACGTCCAAACTATTGGGTATCATTGAGAAGGGTACTGAAAAGAAAAGTGAAAACCTTAAAATGGTGCAGTATTTTAATTAAATCCATAATATTCTATGAAGTTCTAGTTTTTACACATCTACACGTAAGAGGCAAAAAAAATAAGGAAGGCAAGAGGCGCTGCCGCATGAAAACAAAACAAAACTTAACTGAGGTAAATTAGGTATGAGAAATTGGAGGTTCATCTGACGGGTAATAAGAGAATCTGAGAGAGAACAAATCTCTTTCTTTTCTTTCGTTCTTTGAGTATGTCCAAGAATCTAAGCTCTTTGGAGAAAAAATGCAGAAATCTAAAATATTCAACTCAGTTTTTCAGCTCTCTTTTTGATATTTTAAATCCCTCCCCCCCCCCTTTTTTTAACACTTTGACTTTAAGAGTTCAGCAAATTTAAGTCAAATTTCCTAAGTCTCAAACTTTACTGACTGAACTTGAAATTCCTTATTTGCCTTCTACATTCAAACAAGAGTTTTATCTGGAAATGTTTTTTTAAAGTTAGATTCAAATACTCTCCCTATTTTAAGTTTTGTTGCAGTATAACATATTGTGCCATGGATTCTGGATTTTGGAAAGGCTATCCCTGAATTAGTTGCAAAACGTATTAGATTTTACCAGCTCTTAATTTGTAGCTAGAAAGGCTTTTTGCACAGGCTTATTAACAGATTGTATGTGTGTGGTTTGAGGACTAGTCTAAGCCCATAGAGGTTTAAAATCAGATTGACTGCAAGGCTTTCTGGCCATAGAAATTCTTGAACCTCATCTCTGCTGTAGAAAGGTTGCAATTTGTATCACTAGAGGATCTACAGCCAGGAAATCATGGATCCTTGACATACTGAAGGAAGTTCAACTGTTAATAGAAATGGCCTTAACCTTATAAACAATGCTAGCCAAACTGAGTAAACTCTTCTCCAAATTAATTCATGGCTAACATGACATTAATCTCATATTTTAAAAAGTACAATTTGAAGACTTAACTCTTCTTAATTTACATTCTAAGAAAACATTAGCTACGGTAAAGTCAGCAAAAATAACTTTCCTATTTTCTCTAAATAAGGATAAAATAGGCCAATATTTTAAAGACTGCATTAACTAGTTGTCATGTAGCTTAAGTATAAAGTCCATTTTCCAACCCTTTCACAACAAGAATGATACATTTCTACCTTGAAAGGCCAATGATACAGCTTTTTAGAGCATGCAAAATTGATACACTAATGCTATAGTGATATGTTCTTGAACTCAGGAATCATTCAATGCACATGAGAAACCAAGGTCAACTGTTTACAAAACTCAAGCTTAAACAAAAAATAAAGCAAGTTTACACTAAATCTTGAGCTTTGCTTTCCCCCCCTCCCCATTTACTGACAGACATAACACACAAGACGTTTTGCCATAAATTAAAAGAGCAGATAAATAGTCAAAACTTCAACTAACAGTTTGTGACTAAATTATTTGGATCAGAAGATAAAGAACCATCATGGTAGGTAGAGGGAAGCCAGTTAGGAGACAGTGGATAGAGTATTGGGCCTGGAATAAGGAAGACCTGAGTTCAAATTTGGATTCAAGCACTTGCTGGCTATTGTGACCCTGGGCAGGTCAGCTTCCTCAATTATAAAATGCAGATAATAACAGCACCTGCTTCCCAGGATTGTTGTGAGGATCCAATGAGATAATATTTGTAACATGCAAAGGAAATGCTATATAAATAGCATTTTCTACTATTAACATCATCACCATAATTTCTATAACTTTTTGACCAAAGACATAGCAAATTATAACAGTATTATAAATTTGTATCATATGCAAATCCAAATGGCTGAACATTATTTCATTATTTACTTGAGGAAATAAAAGTCTTCAGTCAGTTGCACCTTAGTATTTTCCAGAGCTCCTCTCTTATGGAATGACATAGAAGTTCGGTTTTTTTTTAAATGCATGAAAGTCATTAATCATTTAATGAGAGCTAGTGAATTCCTGAAAATCAAAATTACAATAAGAATTTTGGTAAATTTTGCATTTCTCTATGTTTTAGAGAGAAATGCTATAGGTATGAGGGAAATGACTCAAAATTAAGATTGAAAATTAAGAGATTTGGACGGAAGAGGCAGAATCAATTAGGGAGAAGTTTGGAGAAAGAGAGTATTTACTATCTATCTATTTATCTATCTATCTATCCACACAGACAGACACCCACACCCACACCCACACATACATATATAGTTTTTATAAAGTTTTCCTCAAAAGGTCAAATAGTGCTTCCTTGTAGATTCTTTACCTTGAAAATGTTAGTAATAATAATACAATAAATAATTTAAATAGGGCAGAAGGAGGTTAACAAGGATACTTACAAGTTACTTTGTTTTTTCATTTCAATTTTTGAGCAGCATGGAAAATCAATAGGTCAAATAAAATTCACTTTTTATATTTCATAGCATACAACATAAACCAATTCTTAATATTTCTATTTGTCCCTCAGAAGTCTAAAAGAAGGAGCCAGAATTTCAAGTATGAACCAATTAGCTATTCCTCTAGGAAAGCTATAAAATGTTTACGTGCATTTGCAAATAGATAATCACTGACAAAATCAACTGTGCTTAAAAACTGTGCTAGATAATACTAAAAATCTGACCCTAATTACAAAATATGAATAATTAATACATCTTAAGTAAATTCAGTCTTCTGTAATATATTCAGTCTACTATAATAAAATTCAGTTTTCCTGTATCAGTCACCCTGCATTTGGAAAACCATTTAAAATTTCTGAATCATCTTAAAATTTAGCAATTTACTATCTAATCCACTGGTCTACAAAGTTGGGGCTAGAGACCTGGGGGTTAGGGGTAGCTTGATCCTAAGGGGCATGTGACCAACCAATTAGAGGGTGGCAACATAGGTCACATCCCACTCTCCCTGATATCCCTGATAGGGACTAATCTCTAACATTCAACCCTCCCCCTTTACCAGAGTTCTTAACCTCCCTCTTTCTGATCAGCCTTTTGGGGCAATTATAACACAAATGCTACCCGGGCATTCACAATAGCAGTTGCAAAGATGCCATTTGTAAATTTCACTTCTTTCACCTCCCCATAATTACCCTTCTCGTCATGTCACCTCCTGGGTTATGGCAGTCATCTTTGGATGCTTTGTGCTATGGGATAGCGACTGATGAGTAGAAGCTCTTCTTTTCTCCTTTTCATAAATTACTTTCATACACATATACATACTGGTGATACACATTCAAAAAAAATTGTTTGGATCAAAAAAATTAGAAGGCCTAGTCTTAATCTACCAAAAAACTTTTGTGGAATTAAAAACCAAATGTTCTCAGGTGATGGGACCTCAGTGGCCACTGAGTCTAACCTTCTCAGAATAATAAATGATTTGACCAAGATCATAAATCTATTCTTTCACTAGGCCAAGAATTGTTTACAAAGATCATTGAGTGCAAAATATAGGGAAATATGATGTCTCTTATGTCTAATAGTGACCTAAGATTGTGTGTGTGTGCATACATCTATTTATCTATATATCTTCTTTTAATCAGGAAAAACACCATTTGCATTCCAAACAGAAGACTGGCTCTGACAAGGGACACTGCTATATGTTCATTTAATGTGTAGAGGGAGTATCTAAAGTCATCCGACTGTGCAACACTGTGTGGCCAATATGTTTCACAGAAAGTTTGGGTATAATTAGGAAGCTTGATTCAAAAGCAAATAATTGCAGTCCTTCTGTTTTCATGTCTTAAAATTGAGCAAAAATCCACAGTGGTAAGGAATTGCTCAATATAAGTAATAACAAAAGGGCATCCAACAGGTGGCAAGGTGAAGGAATGTGAACTTTAGCATCCTGGGACTAAGCCATGTGTACTGCACTGGCTGCTTAATTAATTTATCTTTAAAAACTTTTATCATGACTGAGAAAACAGACATGACTTTAAGGAAATGATAAATCAAAAAGAATTAGCTTCCATGAGGAAGCCACATTTTAATGGATTTTTTTGGTCTTTTTTTTTCTTTTTGGAGGGGGGAGAAGGCAGGGCAATTAGGGTTACCAAGGTCACACAGCTAGTAAGTGTTAAGTGTCTGAGGCCGCATTTGAACTCAGATCCTCCTGACTCCAGGGCTGGTGCTCTATCATTACTGTGCCACTTAGCTGCCCCTTTTTGGTCTTTTTTTAAACCAGAAAAACAAAATTTCACATTTAGTTCCCTCTAGGAACAGCTAAAAAATTCCTCTATTATTAAATTTTTGGAAACCAAATGAATTCTAGTGAACTTTGGTATAACACACCATTCATCTACCACATCATTTACTGTATTCTATAGGGAATGTTTTCTTAAATTTGTTGCTTTGTAAAATTTATTATAGTCAGACATCAATATAGTATAAAAAAAGAAAAAAAAAGGGAAAAAAAGAAAAGTATTATTTAAAAAATGAAATGGTGACATGAGGTTTCTCTTCCTGCCTTTATTACTGTCAAATGGTTATTTAACTTTTCATGCCTTATCACCCAACTCTATTTCAAGCTCTTTAATGATAGTGACAGTGTTCTGTATAACAAATGCATTCAAAAATAGTTTATCAGATAAAACTTTACTATGTTTACCATGTATTTTCAGAGGCAACACATAGTTATAATGATTTTTCTTTTACGTGGAACAGAGGTCTGTATTTTTAAAAATGAGGGTAATCAGAAGTCCTATGAGAAAAAGCTTTAATTTAAAAATTGTTATTATAGAGTATTATGGACTAGGTAAATACTTCAAAAGCACATGACCATAAAAATCCCAAGGAAGAAATACTTGCAGTGTTCTGTCAAAATGGAACCACAATTTTATTCACAAATGGAATTTCTTAATGTGCTTGTTTTTCTAGTCTTCAGATAGAAGCTGAGATACAGGTGCTGTGTTTTTCAAAGAACAGAATGTTTTATTTTGCTCTAATTCTTTCTATTACTGAATTAAACTCTGATGTATTGGTCTTGACAAGTACTTCATGCTGACTGTACTATGTATGATAGCATAATCACTCCCCATGTATTTCACACTGGCTGGCTGATTAATACAACAAATTACCTGCAGCACTGATGGCCAAGCAGAATCCTTGCCCTTGTTCCTACTAAGTTCTGCATTTGTGTGTACACATGTGCATAATATTGGAAGTAGAGGGGAGGAGGAGAGGTTCTAGAGAATGGGTGGAATGCGGGGAAGGAAGGAGGGGGAAAGGAAGGAAAGAAGGATAGAAGGTAATCTAAGGCTCTTAAAATTTCTCCATTACTTTTAAAAATTTTCTACTTACTACCCACATATATGTGTTCTGCCTTGCATTTTTGTTCATTCCATCAGAAAACTTGATTTTTTAAAAATTTATTTATTTATTAGTTTACAACATTCAGTTCCACAAGCTTTTGAATTTAAAATTTTCTCTCCCTCCCTCCTCCCCAAGGCAGTGTGCAATTCATCAGAAAACTTTAAAAGTTTTAGTCTCAGTATTATAATTGAGAAAGGAGGGAAAAGAAAAGAATCAAGGTTGCTGAGTTGATCCTGGTACAGATGAGCCAGACCAAAAAATGAAAGGATGACTGAGTTAACTGAATGATGACAATATTCTAATGAAATCATAAATGCATGTACCTGCAAACATCTCTTAGAACAGTGGTTCAATGTTTTAAAAACAAGAGACTGAGGCAGTGAGTGTCTAATAGATTATCTGGGGGGGAGAAGTGTAACATATGGTCTAACATCTTTGTGCATTTAGATTTTTCTTTACTAAATATCCTTCATAAAAAGGGGAAGCAAGATATATTTAATCATATCTTTTTTTTTAAAAAGGAAAATTTTCACTTTGGTATCTTGTTCAATTTTATTCAGGTATATCAATACTTCTTAAAACTTCACAGGCATGTCATAGGCAAGTTAGGGTTTAACTTTTACCACCTCCTTTTCCCTAATGAAGTCACTTCTCTTATGTATATATATGCTCCAAGTCTACAAACCCCCCAAACCAACCATCTTCGTCCCAGTTCCTAGGCTTTCTTTGCTGGATTCTTGTGCACTTTCCCAGTCTTTGCATATGCCCTCTACTCTTTAGTTTTCACATTCTCCCCCTTGGCAATATCACCCACTGTCATGTCTTCATACCACCTCTATGCATATGATTCCCAGATCTCTGTCTGGCCTGTCCTCTGACCTCTCTTTAGAGCGCCTATCTCTGTTTCCCTACATATCATCTTTACTTGGATGTCCTAGGGTCACATCAACATGTCTAAAACTGAGCTCATCAGCTTTTCCTTGATGCCTATTTTGCCTTCTGACATCACTACATCTGTCAGTGATACCACCATTTGGTCTCCCGTGTTTAAATCTTAAGGTTATTTTGAGCCCCTCCCACTTAGGGACCAAGTCCTGTTAAATTCATCTCTCATATTCATATCTTCCTGTTGCCACTGCTATCACATTAGTATAGACCATCATTACCTCCTGCCTAAACTACTACAGCTGCCTCTTACTGAGTCTTACTTTTTTTTCATTATCTTCTCCTACCCCTAATCTCTCCTTCAAACCACTGTTAGAATCATCTTTTTAATGCACAGTTCTGCTCAGGTTACTCCTTTGATTTAAAAATCTTCAGTAACTCCAGATTCAAGTTTTGAATATATGCTATTCAAAATTCTTTGCCTGGCATTCAAGGTCCTCCATAATATGACACCATGTTACCTTTACAGCTTTATTGGTCATTGTTGGGCCCTGACTAGCTCAGAAAGAATGTACACAGCAACTGCTTCTGTTCTGGCCAAAAAACCTAGGGTCTTCCTCTCCCAAACAGATTTTTTGTTTATTATCAAAGAGGCCATTCTCTGTCTTATTAAGCCTTAATCACTGAATGAACATTGCCTCAGTCAAACTGAGATCTGTTAAAAACCTTAGCTTGAAAAGGCCAAGGTCTCCCACTGCATTCTGGTCATCTTCAGTTGTCCTGATCTATATCTGGCCACTGGACCCAGATGGCTCAAGAGGAGCAAGTGAGACTGGTGCCTTTGCACAGCCCTCACTCAATTTTATCATGACATCACCTCCCTGATGTCAGGGTTCTTTTCGGAAAGGAAGGACAAACAACAACCACCTATGCTCCAGTCAAATCTGTGACTACACTTTAAACTCCTTGAAGGCAGACTTATCTTTGGTTCCATTCCCCTCCCACATTCTCACTTGACATAGGGCTCCGTGTATACACACTGCAAGTGCTTAATAAATACTGAATTAAACGCATGCTTATCCCTCCAGGCTTGCTGTAGCAGGTTTAGAAACATACAATCATGTCCCATGATGAATGAAGCTGAAAAGTACTAACTTAAAATGGAGGTTTAGTCATAATTCAATCTCACATAGGGTCTGATGTCCATTACAAAGATTAGTTTGATAAGGGAAAGTGAGGGGTGGAGAAAGTTTATATGTCATGATTGATTAAGTTAATTCTGACAGTACATCACATCAATCTCCTTTAGTTTTTACTCCTCATTAGGACCATCAACAGCACTTGTTGTGAAATCCAAGGATATCAGGATTGCTAGGATGGGAAACTTTCTAAGACTAATCTGATTTTTTGTTATGTTCCTTTCCCTATAGTTTCCTCTTCCCCAAACCCTGATAATTCCCCAGCCTGATAATTCAGACTGGTCTGGGTATAACCTTTTTCAATGTTTTATCAACCAAAAATTAATATGAGAGTAGGATAAACCTCTTAGTTTCTTGAGGGCATGGTAAGGCTTACTTGAAAGTTGAAAAAAGTTCAAAAGAGAGAAAAATAGAAAATTAAGGCAAAAATGAACAAAAAAATATGAGTGGGTGAAAGAAAAGTTAACACATTACAAAAATGCACAGCCATTCTTATTTGTCACTAATACTTAAAAGACAGGATATGCCATTGGTTTCTTAAGTATGCTAATCTATCACAAACTGGCAAGTTTTATTTGCAATACACTACAGCAAATGTAATTTGGCAATGGACTATCTCACTTTCACCAGTTAAGAGTATGACTTTGGACCACAATTCTCTGTATTCAATTGGACTAGTTATCATAATTCATGCCTAAGCACAATGAAAAAATAGATAACCAGATCAGAGTTTTGCAAAAACACCCTGCAATAACATAGTGGTGCCTATAGTCAGAGTTCCTACACAAGGCGAATGCAAGCCAAATCTGTATTTGCTAAGGAGTGCTAATAACAAATTTAATCCTTACTTGTTTTATCAGAATCATGATGCTACACTGATGAGAGAGATTATAAAAAAGGCATTTTGTGGTATTGCAAAGTTTGAAAATAAGATGACTGAAAAGGCGGGATAAAAGTAAAAGCAAAAAATTACAGCTTATGATCTCAACTGTCTTAATCTTCAATTTTTAAAAAGTGAGATGACATTAAAACTACATACACTGGATATAAAAACTTGAAGACAATCTTATCTTCTATTAGAAAACGAAAACTATGCATAGTAATACACAACTCCAAGAAAATTGTTCTTTCCTAGTAAACACTATTCAAGATTTCAAAGATCCCATGATTTCTTCACAAAAGGTAACAGAAAGGAAACAAAGCTTATATGTATAGCCTGAATCTTTTCAAGGCCACAGGCATTTCTAATTTTCAAGACAAAATTAATAAATGACCTAGATGACAATTTTCCATCGAAAAAATCTGTTTGGTATGCTCAGTCCCCAGGGAGTACTAACAGAATACAGCTTACTTGGTTTTACGTGAATTGATACACAGGTGGGGGGGAGGGGCAGAAATGACTCCCTTTACCAACTTAATAAAACTGATTCAATCTTAAGGGGGGAAAATTCACTTTGTAATGAGGCTCTGGTCCCTGACCAGATTTTCACCAAGGTGGTACAGGCAGTCTTTGAATTGAGTACTTTTACCAAAATGGAAGAAAGAACCCTGGTATATGGACTTCTCCATCACATATCATTCCTCATTATTCCCCTACACTGATGCCCTTTCCTACAATCCAGCTAAATTGCTTGGTCCCCCAGAATCTCTGTTTCTCCTCTCCTTATCTGCTCTAAAATCCACATCAAATTCAGTCTAAGACTACTTTCCAACTAATTTGCATTCATTTAATGACAAACTGTTTTGCAAAAGGGTTCTTCTCTTGCTTCATATATATGTTTAAATCCTCCCTTCCTCTTCCTCCTTTACCAAGCACAGGCAGGTATAGGGGAAAAGGCACTAGGTGGAGTCAGGAAACCTGACCAGGAAAGAAGGAAGGATTTATTAAGCTTCTACTATGTGCTGGGTGCTGTGCTAAATGCTTTTAAAATGTTATCTCATTTAATATTCACAATAGTCCCATACGACAAATGCTCTTATTATTACTATTTTACGGGTGAGGAAACTGAGACAGGGGTTAAATTAGTTGTGTAGGGTTACATTATAACTAGGAAGTGTCTGAGGCCAGACTGAACTCAGGCCTATCAGGCCCAGGGCTCTATCCACTTAGCTGCTACTAACAGGAAGTGTGATCTTGGATTGAGTATCTTAATCTGTATGAACCTGAAGTTCCTCATCCAAAGAATGAGAGGGGAGTGACTCCTAGAAGAAGAGCTAGTATGTGATGACCGTACTGCATTCTATGTAAGTCAAGTCTACAAAATGGTGGGCAGCAGGCCCGGAAAGACTGCTGAGAGGAAAGCTCAAAACTTCTCTCAATTGAATGTAGGTTACTAAGTTTATTTATTTACCACATATTCCCTAGAATTCAAGAGGCCTTGAAAGGCACAGAAAAAGATAAAGAAATGATTATCCTATATTGTAGTAATCAAAACGCTTCTCTATGACAATATAGCTGGAAAAGAGTTGGAACCACGTGCTTCCCCCTTCCATTAGGGCTTGTGCCTCAATATAGCTAAGGATTCCAAGAGAAAAACAAAGCAAGGAAGACAGAATGTATCACACAGAGAAAGAACTAATGGTTGCTTCTTTATGATCAAGTAATTGACACTTTTAAGGATCCCAAGTGAAGACGTAAAAATTCAAACATCTCCAAGTACCTGGCTAATCTGGTGATATGTGAACAGACTTCTCATTCTTCTGCATCCTGAGTCCCCAATGGTATCCTGTAGTACTCAGACAGCCCATCCCCACCCCAAACTGGCTTCTCAACTCCAAAATGGCATTCTGCCTTTGACTTCATTTGAAAAAAAAAAAAAAGGTTAATCTAACCTTGCAACAAGATTCACAAGAGAAACAGATAATTAACTATGGCTATTTTTGCTTACAAGTAGAGTCAAAGCCAATGTTTTGCCAAGAAAGAAATTTACACCCAGATCAGAAACTTTGCAAAATGGGATGGGGACAGAATTTTGTTCAAAATATTAAATAAGCAGAGATTACTAATTACAACAAAATTGATCTAACTCACTTAAACAACTTGTAATAGCAAGACTCAGCTAGTAACAAGCCTTTTCTACCTTAAAAAAAAACCCATTGTTTTTTTAAACATGCTCTCAAATAAAATACTTGAATCTTCTCAAAAAAGAAAAAAAGTACTTAAAATCCGATAAAATATTATATAACATATGGAAATCTGAGATTTTTTCCCTTGATAAAACTGTAATTAAATCTTATTTAACTATGACCTCTAATGACATCTTTTTAAATTAGATTTTAATAGATTGGCAGCCACAACCTATAGTTACACAGAACAAAGGAAAATTACAGTTTAGGAGTATTTTCAAGGAAGGAGAACAGTCAGTACAGATGAGAGGTTACAGTATATCCACTCATCCCTAAAGGATCCCATGGTAATTAAGCACATTGAACAGATAGCCATTACAGCTAACAGTAGTTGCTCTCGATGCCAATCACTACTGGGATGCTCTTTGGAATCAAAGGGCTTTTCCCCCTTTCTGAGAGCTGCTTTTAAGACAATTTGCATGTGATTTAAGAAACAGACTGGTTGAAAAAGTTTATTTTGTAAGGGTCTTACAAAATGAAAAGCTCTCTGTGTTGTTGTTTTTTAATTCTCACTGTTTCTTACATAGCTGAGTAAAATGCAATATAAATACTGACTCTGAGCATACTGGCACAGAAGTGGAAAAAAAAGAATGTAACCTAGCAGTGGGCAAGCCTAATTTAACATAGCAGGCAATTAACATTTAAAAACTGGCTTGTCTTAATGTTGTCCTTTTGACTAATCGAAGTGTTCCTGCAAGTACACTATGTAATACTGCTTCAGTAACAGACAGATGCATATTTTCTTAACAAGCAACGTGGAGTAATGAGATCGGCTCTCGATCTGGAGTTAGAGGACCCAAGTTCAAAACCTGTCTCTGTCTCTCACTCCTTATATGACCTTGGGCAAGTTATTTATCCTCTCTAAGTCTTAGTTTCTTCATATATAAAATGAGGGTGGTTAGACTAGATGACCTACAAAGAACCTGCACAGCTATAAACCACCAAAGTAAATGAAATATTTTCTTTTACGGAAAAATATATTAAAAATAATCCAACTAGATCAATTGAGCACCATGAATTCATGTCTTAGAAGAGCAGTAAATATGTGGATTATTTCAACTGTTAGCTTTTAGGGATGGGATGGTAAGGGTCCTACCAAATACATACATGAACCAGTTTGCATCCATTAAGGAAAAAGAAGAAATGTCCCAAATGGTCTTATATGACTAGAAAAATCCATTCCCCAAATGCCTTGTGCTAAATTATAGTAAGGCAGGTATATTCTGAAAATGATAGAAAGTGGAAGGCGAAAAATCTCTCTGGGATGGGCAGAAATCAAATCTTGAACCTCCATGTTGACAATCTATTGGGTGCTATCATTCCACCAAGCAGCAAAGATGCTTGTTTCAGATTCTTTTACTTGACTGCTTTCATCAGATTAAGCCCTTTCATGCTGTGAGTCTTTTTTTCCCCCAGTGCATGGCCATTGCCAGAAATGGACACAATGAATCCACCGGTGCTAAGGAGTTAAGCATCTGAGATTTAATTTAACAGTTTCAGCTTTATTAAGCTGTCACAAGAACGGCCCCACTTTGATAACAGTAGCTGCTCCAATTATGGCTTGGTTTAGGGTTGACAAGTATAATGATTCATTCGTGGCACATGAGAAGCAATAAAAGGTTGTTTTGCATTACAGCTTTAAAAATGTGGGCACTTTTTTCATTTAATTTGTCACTTAGCTTTTGCTAAGAGGACATTTAAATTGCAGTAAAAGGCAAATGGGGCTTTTAGTTTAAATGTAATCCCCATATTTAAATGATCTGTAATGGCGCAGTGTTCGAGTGGGAACACTATTGTCTCACAGTGGGCCCTGATGGTGACATGTGACATTTGTATTCAGGTCCTGTATTATCCATGTGGCTAAAGGGCTTCCAATTTCATTTCACAGCCAGAAGCCTGTAGAAAACACCAATTAACTTGCAGATCCCATTTGCCGACAAAACTCAGCCTCTTCTCAATGTCTGGCATCTGGCAGTGCTCAGCATTTAATTCCAAAGCAGAGCCTTGAAGCAATGTGATCCCTGCACTAGGGCACAAAGTCAAATTTCCCCCTTTTATTAAGAAATAAAATCTTTTCCTTCTGTTGCCTAGGACCAACTTTAAGTTAATTTTTTGACCCAATATTAAGATGTCACTGCTAAAGTTGCCTTGCCTGGAATTCTTCAAAGATGGAATTTGGGGCAGCAAAAGGTTGACAACTGGTCTTTTCGTGGAATCAGATTAGTCAGTGAAACAGAGATCTGAAAAAAGATACCATATTGGATTTATAATTTTACCCCTTTGATATTTCAATTCACATTTGGCTAGTTACTGATGGCAGAGAGGTAAACAGGAAGAATGAAGAGAAAACCAAGAAAGAAATAGCATTCTCCATGTAAGACGAAAGTTAAAGAGTACTTTTATTATTGTTCTAGAAGATCTCTGACCTGATGTAGAATCTGGAGGAAAAAGTCAAAATTAGCATGTAGGACTTATGACTCTAATGGAATTTAAATTTCCAATTGAAATTCACAATTTTCACAAATCAATCTGGAAAAAATGTAACTTTGAGAGGTAGGATATGAGTTCAGATTAGAGTTGAAAAGGATACTTTTCTTTAAGGACTATGTCACTTTTTCTTATTTTTTAATTAAAATTTCTAGGTGTTAATTCCTCCCCTTATTGTTAATAGCCAGTCATTTGTAACGTATAGTCCTAAACTTCCTTGTCTGAGTATTTGAAAAAAGAGTTTTCTTAAATTTTGTTACTTTATAAGTAGAGCATATTTTTATAAGTTATTCATTATAGTCTTTTTTAAAGCCTTAATTTTTAAAAAACTAGATAAATAGGCATGTTAAGATGACTTAGACATTTATAGGAAAGATGTGGAAATTTAACCCAAACTATCAGATAATATTTTAATGCTGACTCGTATTCCTTCAATAGCTATTTAAATCTAGTATTAGAATTACCTTTCTCATCTCAAAAGCAGTCCTCCAATTAGCCTGAAACAATCTACTGCAATAGCAGAGAAACAGTTTAAGTTCTGATAGAGAGCTCATTATTTACTTGACTAAACGTAAATACAGAACAACAAAACATTAGGAGTGAAAGAAACCATACAGGCCATTTAGTCCAATCTCCCTGTCAAAACTAGAATCCCTTGTTGTAATAGTAATCAGTTTAGCAGGATACTTAGCACTACTAAAGTGCTAAGTGTGGAAGATGCAAACTGTCCCACTGTTGAGAAGGCATGAACTCCCCTGTTGATGTGGAAGAAGGGGATTGGCTGAGGTGTGGTATATAAGCAAGAATTCCAGAGACAGAGACAGAATTGGAATTTTGCTCCCCTTGAAG
>CM053580.1:316094141-316110288 GCA_028627135.1 Pseudochirops cupreus | reverse complement strand
AAGGGGGGGCAGGATAGGAAGGAGGGACATATAATCAGTCTCTCACAATATGCCCACTGTGGAGAGGTTCTGTGTAATTACACATGTACACTCTGTATTGAATTGCTTGTCTTTCCAGTGTGGGAGGGTGATGAAGGAGGAAGGGAAAGAATCTAGAATTTAAAGTTCTATAATCAAGTGTTAAAATATACACACATATATATGTGTGTGTGTGTATATATATATGTTTATGTTTATATATATATATATATATTCTATATATAAAATTATTATTAACTACAAGCAACTGGGAATTAAGATATACAGGCACTGGGATAGGGATATCCATCTTGCCCTACTGGAAAAAGGCAGGGGCAATGGGGAGGACATAGATGAGAGCAGATTAGGGGAGGGATTATGCAGTGGGATGGCTATTTTGGGGTGGTGGGTGGGAAAAAGATGGGGAGAAAATTTGTAAGTCAAAATCTCGTGGAAATGAATAATGTAAACAGGAAAATAAATAAATGAATAAAAAATTCCAAAAGAAGAAAAGCACTGTTTATAGAGTCAGAAGACCTGGGTCCTAGTCATTTCTCTGGGAGGCTAATAATTGCAACCACAAGCAATCCAGTCAGTGTCTCTGTCTTAGTTTCTCATGAGTAAAATGAGATAATAATATTTGTCATGTCCAGTAGTGGTCTTGTGTTGGGGGAAGTGTCCTGTCAACTTTAAAACACCATACTAGTGTTCTTTCTGTTACACCTCACTGCTTCACTGAGTGGATTATCTATATTGATAGCTTTATTGTCAGCTATGCGTTCACAAAAGTATATTGATACTAATATTCAGAAAACTGTAATTAGGAAAAATTCCTTAAATAATCTGATAATTATATAGTACATTCCAGAGCCAGATATAAATATTTTAAAAATTATCTGTTACTACTCTCACAGTAATGTGGGAAATGAGAGTTGATATATTTTGAATTGCATGTATTTGGTGAAAATCAGGATCTTTATGTTATCCAGATGGAAATTCACTTAAAACGATTGGAGTGTTTGAAGTGAATTGATGGTAAGGGAACATATAACCAGAGTGTCCTGAAATAGACAACTCTCAGCTTTTCAGGAATTATGTGATTATCTTGTGATATCCTATATTGGTCAGTTAGGTGTTTGGTTTGATTTTAACATACACTGATGTTATCAGCCTTGACAAGTCACTTAACTTCTTGTTTACCAGGAAGTAGGAAGTTCTTTACGACTATCTCTTGCAAGACATCTGATGGTCTGCATTGGCAGAGTAACTTTCTTCAAGTGAGTTCCACATACTGATCAAATCAAGGGAAAAAAATGGAAAAAAAAATAACTTAGAGAAAGTTCAGAAGATAACCACCAAAATTATTGAAGTTTTAGTAAATAACCTCAATGAAGAATGAAGGGGAGGAGCATTTATTAGGCACTTGTTTTGTGCGCAGTAGTGTGTTAAAATATGAAGAGTACAAATGGAAAAGTAAGACAGTCCCTTTCCCCATAGAGCTCATATTCTAATGGGTAGACAGTAAAAATGCAAGGTTTCAGCTTCAAGTTAGATAGAAGGTCCCATTGTCCTTTGGATGCAGCAACAAAGCAGATCATAATGCCTCCTTTTAAATATCATTTCTACTGATAAAATCCTGTCTTTTTATGTTGGACCATTTGATGATGCCAGGGACTTTGGTGGCAGGAACTATATTTTTCTGGGTCTTCAGGAGCTATGGCAGGAGCAGTTGCCATATTACATTTCCACAGGGGTGGAAATCCTTCTTAGGGTGATGGCTTCAGGAACTGCACCAAAAATATTGATGTTACCAAAGCTCTTGGATTCAGGGTCCTCGGAATGTCTTGGAGTCTGAGGGATAAAGTGGTAGCGATGCATTGATTTGTCTAGCATGTACTTTTTCCTGCCTCTCCCTCAAGAAGCCTTGTGACTGGCTTCCCTGCCTTATGGGTGGTAGTTGGTGAAGAAATGCTAAGGAAATTGCATTTATTTAGTCTAGAGATGAATGTAAAAACATATGTATTAAAGAAGAATGAAGAGTGTTTTCACTGAAAAAGAGGCATGAAGAGATAGCTTAAAAATTGCTGAGGAGGAAATTGTTAGGTACTATCAGAAAAAGATTTTAAACTTTTCTCCGGTATGTTTTTTGGTAAAGTATAGACCATTAGACTATCTTCCTGGCAGTGGTTTAAGGTGGTTTTATTCTGAGTCAGAAAAATGGGTTAGCTGACATAGATTCCTTTTAGTCCTAAACTATTTTTTTTTTTGCCAATCCTTGACATCTCCACAATTAGAAGGGAAGGAAAATATATTAAAATTCACATTTATAATACTGCTACTTGATAACAATCTCTGGTGATCAAGGATCAAATGAGATAATATTTAAAGTGCTTCGAAAACCTTAAAATACTTTATAAGTGCTAGGTATTATTTTGAATTAATTTATTTTTAAAGTTTTATTGATGTTTTATTTTTATATTATAAGCATTTACAGATTACTCTCACTTTATGAGGGTTCTTTTGTAAAAAGTAAAATTTATCTCAAAGTGCATGCAACATTTTATGTCTGTAATACCTCCACCTACTTTAACAAAAAATCAACAGAATTCGATTTTTTTTTCCTCCCACTCCCTAGACCACTGAAAAAGAAAAAGAGAAAAGCAAGTTTCTTGTAACTAACATACAAAGACACACACAGACACACACACACATACACATATACATCAAGCAAAACAAGTTCCACCAATGGGTATATTGGGTATATTCTGTCTCATAAAGACAGACAGACATATCAATTGATCGATTGAGCTTTCTGTGCCCTGAGTTCATCACCTCTCTCAAAGAGTATGTTTCATCATCTGTCCTTCATAATCCTGAATAATTTTTATATTGATCATAGTTCTTACAGCTTTCAAAATTGTTAATATTTACATATTATATAAATTATTGCCATGATTCTGTTTATTTCATGCATTAGTTTATAAAAGTCCTCAAAATTGTTCATTTTTATAATATTGATGTTACAGTATAAATTGTTCTTCTGGTTGTGCTTACTTCATTCTGCCTCAATTCATATAAATCTTTCCTTGTCTTACTGAAAACATCTGTTTCCTCATTTCTTAGAGCACTTCATCATTTTTGTATACAACAACTTATTCAGCCATTCCTCATTTTTGAGCCTTCTCTACTTTGTGGGGGTTTTTTGTTTGTTCCTTTTTTTTTTGCCACAGCAGAAAGAGCTACTTTGAGTATTTCTGTGGAATAAAAAAAACTTTTCATCTTTAGTCTCTTTGGGTGTAGACCTAACAGTGGTATAGATGGATTAAAGGGTATGACCTGTTGAGTGACTATCTGTCTATTATTCCAAATTGCTTTCCACAATGGTTATGCCCATTCACAAGTCTACCAGTGATTCATCATTGATTCCCACAGACCCTATGATGTTGATCATTTCCCTATTTTGGGGGGGGGGGGAGGAGAATCATGTTTGCCGCTCTGAAGAGTTAAGAGATATAATCTCAGAATTGCTTTGATTTTTATTTCCCTAATTAGTAGTAACGTAGAGTATTTTTTAAAAAATCCAGCTGTACAGAGTGTGAGTTTTTCCTCTTAATAATTATCTGTTCATATTCTTAGACTGTGAGTTGGGGACAGGCTTTTTTTTTTCCTTTTTGAAATAAATTTTAATCAGTTCCCTATGTGTCTTGGAAATAAGACCCTTACCAGAAAAACTTGCTGCAAAGATTTCCCCCCATTTTGTTTCCCTTTTATTCTTTCCTTTATTAGATTTGTTTGTACAAAAATTTTAATTTTATGAAATCAGAATTATCCATCATCTGTAATCATTTCTATTCCTTGTTTGATCATAAATTTTTCTCCTATCCATGGATCTGTTAGGTATTTTTTTTTTCATTTTTCTCCAGTTTCTTTATGATGTGACTTTTTATGTCTATTACTCATTTGAAGCTTATCTTTGTGTAAGTTATGAATTATTGTTCTAAATCATAATTCTTCTATATTGCTATTCAGTTTTCCTAGTAGTTTTTGTTAGTTAATGGGTTCCAATCCCGCTAGCTGGGGGCTTGTCTTAATCAAATACTAGACTACTTGACACTTCAGTTTCTGTGTGTTGTGTTTGTTTAGGTAATTACTGTTTCATGGTATAATTTGAAATCTAGCACTATCACACCCCTTTTGTTTCTGTTTCTTTTTATTATTTTTCTTAAGAGTCTTGACCCTTTTCCCTTTATCTGAATTTCATTATTTTTTAAAATGCTATGAAGTAATCCTTTGGAAGTTTGATATAACATTGAATAAGTAACTTAACATAGGTAATATTGGCATTTTATATTGTATCATCCTACCCTTGAACAGAATATTTTTCCAGTTATTTAGATCTTTATTTCTGTAAACAGTTGTTTGTAGTTGTGTTTGTATAATTCCTGTGTATATCTTAGGAGGTAGACTCTCAAGTATTTTATACATTCTGTAGTGATTTGAAATGGGATTTCCCTTTCTGTCTCTTCCTGTTGAATTTTATTGGTACTATATAGAAATACTTAAATTTGTATGGATTTATTTTATTTTATATCCTGTCAGTTTACTGTAGTTATTAGGCATTTCAGCTATAATTTTTAAAGTTGACTCTTTAGGGTTCTTGAAGTACTGCATCATCACATCCTAGCTTTTTTAGAGATAAGATTTTTAAAGGCTATGGTGAAATGAGACTGAAACCACATTGGCTTTTGAATTAAAGATTTATGATTCCTTTCCTTAGTATGGTATACCTTTTCCCAATCACAAGCAATCATTGAGAGTTAATCTTCCCTACTTGAATAGCTAGGTAATTTAGACATTGCATAAAGGGTACACACAGATGGGCTAGCCATCTATATAGCTGTTCTTTTTTGTATATACTTAAGTAATAAAATATTTATGCAGTTTGGCAAGGCAGTTCTACAACCTGGGTTGATACAACAGCTGTATTGCCTTTTCCCATGTGGCCTGATTCTCTTTTTAATCTTCTGTTTTCTGCAATTGAAGATTTATGAAAGCATGTGGTTCATATAGCAGCAGGTAATATTGAAAAAGTCCTTTAAATTAACACAGTAAAAAAGTACTCAGCTAAGCCTTCTCATTTTCTCGTATTTTCCAAAGTTTTAGAAATATTTTTATATAGTCTGCATTGTAGAGCTTTATAAACACCACATGTTAAATTTTGTGTCATTCTGTCAGATCTGTAAACTCATCTCAGCATTGCTAAAATTACATATTCTTAGAAAAGTGAAATATTTTGAATTTGAGATACCTTGCATTTTGACATATCTTGGTCTTCAACAGGCTGTTGAAACAGAGATTAGGTAAAGTTTTCTTGGGCTAAAGATAGATTGTTAATTGCTTTTCAATTATCTTGTCAGATACTCCCATCAACCAAGAATATTAATGTGCTATATATTGTTTTTGTTTTTTTTCTAGGTGCTCCTGATCCAACAGCAGGTGCTAGTATAGATGATGAAAATTGCTGGCACTTAGATGAAGAACAGGTTCAAGAGCAGGTTAAACTCTTCCTTTCCCAGGGTGGGTACCATGGATCAGGGAAGCAACTTAACTTGCTCTTTGCAAAGGTAAGGTTTTACCAAAAAACTACACACAAATTCTAATCCACATATTTGTTGGTGTTTACATAATGATATATGTTAGTTTTCTTATAAATATAGGCTCAGGATCACTGACCATCCTCAGAAATGGTTTGATTTCAGCCCAAACTTTAACTTGCTGGGTGACCTCTAAGACCCAACATTTTTGTCTTAAATCCTCATCTGCTTACTGATGGTAATTTGTGTATATGTTGAAGAAGTCATGATTTCACTATCATGGCTCAGGTTTCCATTGGATCATCAGCCAGTGTCAGTATGCTTTTCACAGGTATAGATAAGCAACTCATCTGTGCTTTCTCTTCCTCTATATTTCTTGTTCTTAGTCTCCCCCAAATACTTTAAAGGAGATCAACTTATAGCACTGGAAATCTTTCTCTTTTACCATTTTCTGGATGCCTGTGCAGTAGCCAAGTTGTCTGTCATTTCTCTCTTGCTCTCACTCTATTACTAGCTCACTTCCTTTTCAAATCATACATTTCCTGGAGATTACTTTTGTTGTTATTGGCTTATGTGCTGTGCTTAATTTTTAAAGCAATGTGGTTTTTTTGAGTGATTTCATATTTGTGTAGAAACGCAGCACCTATTTTAATAAGCATTGCTTCTCTGTTACAAGTTAGCTTGTTAGAAAATTTTTATTGTCTTCTCCCCCACAGTAAATGAAAGAATTTGAAAAGAAGTCTTTTTAAATAGCATTTTTACTTCTATGAAGATTTATGGATCAGAAAGACAATTTTTAAAAGAATTTCATTAATTAGTTTCAATTAATTTCATTAATTAAGAATTTCATTTTGTCATACTGTTTCACTCACGTAGAAAGTTTGTTGTTGTATCATGTTCCAAGAGAGAATAACTGGATTACATTCTTTCTAATACTGCTGAAATAGTAAGTTCTGCCTCCTTTTTTATTAGCTAAGAACAATATCATTGGAATCACATCCACACTTATTTATAGAAAATGAGCAATTTCTTTTCCTTGATAAATTTGGTTACATATCTAACTTGTATTTATAGTTTAAAACCATTTTTCCCCATCAAACTGTAGGAAATTCTTTTTCAGACGTGGTCATGGAATGAGGTTGTTAAGGTTAATCTAACATTCTAATGATTAGATATTTAAACAGTATGTAAGAAAAAGGAATTATTAATTTTCAGGGAATTAAAGTATAGTAAAACATGTTTACCTCTATTTTAATGAGAGTATACTGATAATAATCATCTTTCTTTGCTAGTCCAGAAAGAATTTTACTGATCTTACAGAGCATAAGAGTCATTCTGAAAATCAGTTGTCATTATATCTTTAGATATAGCAAAGTATTGGCTATAGATAGTTGTGGTTAACATGTATAATTGTAGAGAAGATACCATATTAATGCTTCTGTTAACTTGAGCCCTTTGGATAGAAAACTCAGTGGGAAGACAAATACGTTGACATCTTGATCTAGACAGTCAGTACATATCGTCTAAAAATTCAGCAAAACGAGTGAAAGTACTTCTTTATACCTGGTTATGTCCTGAGAAAAAACTTATTTTCTACAGTAATAATTCTCACTGTTTACCAGGCCACTCTTGTTCTCAGACAGATGTACCTATTTTTCTTGATTTATAAGACCCACCCACTGTGCAGACTTGGCCCTTCGAGGGTTCATAGTGATCTTGGTAGTTGTCTGGATGTGGACAACAGACTTCTGTGCATTTTTGACAGGTCGCCCGTCATTTTCCCCTGGAGGGGAAGCTGTTGAGATAGAAATGATTTCAAAATCCATACAAGACTTTTATTGTCAACCATCTGAAGGACTCTTCACCCTATGGTCCCTGATATGAACTCAGGGAAATCTTACCTGATAGGGGTTCAATCCTGAAGCAGTTTAACTGTTAACCTTCACTTTCAAGAACCTAAACTCATGTCTGAGGAATTTGTTGCTTTATTAAACATCTGCCTTTCCTCTCTCCACTTGCACTACACAGACAGTAAGCCTATGACAAAAATTCTCATTTCTCTCCCATTATTTTTCATTGATAAGGAAACTAGTATGCATCTGAGCTGCAGAGTTGTTGAATACCTGACAATATCCTCCACATTCCTAAAATGGATAAATTAGCCTATGTTCTTAGCCAAGAGGTTTTCTGAGGTTCTCATATTACCGTTTATTAATGTTGAATATGGTATGAGAGAATGCAGAGGAAGAGAAGATGCTTATGGGAGAAGCCAACTTGGGCTTGTCTAAGTCAGTAGTTCTTACAATTTTCGCTCATGAATCATTTTAGTACAGTGCAAAAGACCTTATGGACCAGCATTGTCCATTTTTCCCATTTGCCGTTGTGAAAGCAATTTCATCTGAATTAACAGGCAGAACAACAGTATTTTATTTTGTTTACTAAAATAGCAGCAAGGGAATACTTTAGTACTTAGGATTCATGATTTCATTGGCTTGGGTACTTCCTCCAGTAAAAGACGTCACAAGCCATCTACACTTCAGTTAGTCATAATAAATTGTTCTGTCCTGAAAAATTCACCACCCTGCAGCAACCTAGTGATAAGACTTTCTGAATTTGGCTAGACCAGTTTTCAGGCAGCAGGCATAGAATTGATTACCTGTTCCTCTAACTAATACTTTTCTGACTGCTGTAGGACCTTTTGGAACTTGTTTCCTACTAGCATAGCCTTTAAGAACCCAGAGGATCCTATATTCTATTTTAGAGGACTTTAGTATAAAGGCTTTAAAGGACATATCATGAGTAGATTCTTCATTGAAACCACAAGCAGAAGTGTAAACTGTGTACCTAAAAACAGACTTCCTAGTGAATCTTCTTGAGTAGCATTATAATTGCAGCCTTTGAAATGAGGAACAAACCATTTAGAGAGTCATCATATCACTATGTCCTTTACAGTAGCATGGGAAAGAGTGGACTATCATAAAGATCCTTTGCTACATCTCCATGAAATAGGAGAATCCTACTGAAACTTGGCCTTGGTAAAATTTTATGCTCAAAAATCTGCATTTGCTGCTATACTTCTTTTTGTGGTTTGCTGAAACATGAATTATGTAGTTGCTACTCTATGTACATTATAAATATAAACCATATCAAGTTTACCAATGTTGATGGATGAAGGTTCTTTCTGAGTGATGCCTTCAGAACAATGCATTTTTTGTTGAATGGGTTAGTTTGTTCTTTTTTCCTTGTTCAAATTTGTAGAACAAAATATAAGCCAAATAGTTCTGCATGAAAGTTGTTCTGATACATTTTTAATCAGTTTATACATACACATCAATTATGTATTAGGCACTGTGTGAGATGCTGGGTGATGCAAAGACAAAGATAAAACTAGCTCTGCCCTCAGGGAGCTTTACATTCTACTAGTGGGAAACGACATGTATGCAGATAAGTAAATGCCCAATAGACACAGAACATTTTGGAGGTGGAGAGCACTGATAGCTGCTCTGTTCTGTTGGCAGTGGAAGAGCTAGTACAAAACCTTATTTTAAAAAAAAGAAATTAGTCATCCTTTTGGTGATGTTTTTCTTGCAAATTTATTTGTAAGTGTCCTCTTTTCCGTAGGTGAGAGAGATGTTGAAGATGAGGGACTCGAATGGCGCTCGAATGTTGACATTGATAACAGAGCAGTTCATGGCCGACCCCCGTCTCTCCCTTTGGAGGCAACAAGGCACTGCAATGACTGACAAGTATAGGCAGCTCTGGGACGAACTTGGTAAATATGATATATTCTGCAACCATTACAGTTGGATCTCTTGTATGTGACGAACACTGGGGGGGAGAGGTAGACATTTCAAGGTCAGGAGGATGTAGATCGTGTTCCTGTTGTTAACTCAAGTCTTCGCTGTTTGGTCAAGAGAATGAAAGTAATGTGAATTTTGTGGTGGCATTTGGCAGGGAATAAAACTGGCTTGGAAATCTCCTTTATAAAGTAGTTTTCACATACCTTAAAGAAAGTAACCATTTAACTTTAAAATATGCCATGTAGTTAATGGTGTGACTGATGGAGAATAACTCTAAATTTTGAAAAAAAAATCTGAAATCAATTCTGTTTTAATTTTAAATTCTTGGTTTTTTTCTGACAAAATAAACTAATAAGAATTTTTATTGAGCTACTGCTGATTTAGATTATTTTGGTCTTAGGGATTGAAAGGAGTCAATGAATTTTAGTTGTTGATTTCACAAATCCTTGAAGGCATTGGTGATGTGTTAGAGGTTATGAGTCTGAAAAGCCTGCTAGCCATTTTCTATAAGAAAAATATTAAGCTGTTGATAGAAATTCAGGGAATCTTATAATGTTGTTTTTCATCACTTGAGAAATAAAGAACTGATACAGATTATGCTGGATAGTCCTAGATTCCATCATTTTTTCCCCTAAATGATCATGTATCCAGGAATCTTTAGAATACTGACTATTCAAGAAACGCACCATTTAAGTTACTTGAAATAGTCAACCATGTATATGTACTTTGAAGGGTCTTTACATAATTAGGAAACTTATTCAGCTTCTGAAACAGAAGAATATTATTCCACTAAAAATCAGTAAATGACATTTTATGTACACAGTTAGAGCCATGATCTCATCAATTTGGGGATTCCTTCAAGTAGTGAAAATTGTAATCTGTTCATGTCTTTTCTTGCTGTGCAGCTGTTTTTCATCTCCTCCCCTAAATTCTTTTACAGGAGACCCACAAATTTTACTGAAACCTTTTGGATCACTGAACATTGCATAAGAACCAGTACAATGTTTGCTCTGTCCATCTGATATTTCTCTCTTGCTATATGAATAGACTTCCTCTTTTCTGGATGTGCATCACCTATTTACACTGTTTCTTATACACAATTTATTTTTGGTAATAAGTGGCATGTGGTTCTTTAATACTAACTATCTTTCTGTTCCAAAATCCGTGGCTTTAATTCCTGATAGATTGTGGTATTAAGTTCACAGCCATATAGTTTCACTGGAGGAATATTGGTGTAAAAAATGTGGGTTTTTGTTTAAGAGATCATCTTGGAAGAAAGAGTTAAAAGTGTTGAACAATTTCCAAAATGCTGTTCATCCTACTTTCCTGGTCCAGTAATAATCGTGATACCATATCATATATTTTAAGATACTCATAGAGCTTTAAAATTCACAGAGTGCTTTATTCACAACTCCTCTGTGACATCAGTAATGCAGGAATTATTTTACCCATTTTACCCATAGGAAACTCAGGCTCTGAGAGGTTAAGATAGCACTGAATTCAGGTTCCCTGACTCCACATAGAGTGTTGTATATAATGCATCATGTTGACAGTGTTTATCCAAGTACATGCCCTTTGGCCTTTCTCCCATCCTCACCCTCCTTGCCCTCTCTGTAGTTTCCATGCTGCTAACTACCCTCTCTTCCTAGTCCTGCACTTCTCCTTTGGCTTCCATACACAGTTTCCTGGTTCCCTCTCTTAACTGACTGCCTTTTTTTTTTTTTTCTGGACTTTGATCTTTCTCCTGCTTCCTTAAGTTACCCAAGATGAGTCCTCTTTTCTTCTCCACCTACATGTATTCTCCTTTAAAAGTCTTCCCTGATTTCCTCAAGTTGTCAGTACCGTCTCCCTCCTGAATTTTCCTTGTACTTGTTTCTATCAATATTGTATCCTCCCCCAGTATAATGAGCTCCTGGAGGTCAGGGGCTGTCTCCTTCATAAGTCTTTGTATATCCATAGCCTAATATAGTACCTTGGACAGAGTAAGTGCTTGATGAATATTTGTTGACTTGAATTGAGCTAGAAACAGGCATGTTTCACTTACATTTTCCCTTTGTGTGGATTATTAGGTGAAATCCTTTTGAAGCTTGTGAATTAACAAGGCTCTGTAGAATTCCTGGACTTGATACAATCAACATAATGTTATTTATAAACAGGAACATATGGATGACTTCACCTCCTATAAGTGATTCTATTATTTTGAGTAGGAGATACATGTCCTCCATGACAGCAATAAATGCTTTTTTTGGCAAGCATATATCACCCCATTTAATGTGTTAATTGATATGGATAGTCAGAGAAGCATTGAAAAAAGTTATTTGCAGATTGAAGTAGTTTGGGTACTTTTGTTTTTTACAACTTCATTGTGGCATTTATTTTCTAGTAATTAAACTTCTGTATGAAATATTGCTAAATAACATCATTATTTTTTTCTTTCTTCATTTCACATTTTTTTCCATATAAATAACTGGTTTGAATAGATCAAGTTGGTACTGTTGTAATTATTCACAGTTCCTTTGCGAATTTGTAATTCTGGCAGTGTGTGACGTTGGGTGAATCACTTACCCTCTCTGACATTTTCTTTACATATAAAACGACACCTAATAATACCTGTAGTACCTTATATAGTTGTTGTGGATATCAAATGAAATAAATTGTGTAAAGTGCTTCGTAAATTTTAAAAGCACTATGTAATTATCTGTGATTGCAGTTGCCATTTTAATATTTGCTCTAACAAATCTAATGTCTGCTTGTCCAGAGAGAATAGATTCAGAAATAGCTTCCTCATTATAGTAACTAGTCGTTTCTTTGTTAAAACATAGTTGTTTTAAATTTTGTGTGATATTATTCAGGGTATACTATATCTAGCACCATCCAACTTTTACTTTTAAAAAAATTTGTTGTTATCTTTTGGTTTGGGCTTTTTCACCCAGTTTTGTTTCCCAATTCTTAATGCTTTTATCGCCCCTGTCCTCCCAGAGAGCATTCACTTATTTAAAAAAAGTTTCTTTTTTTTTTTAAAAGGGAAGAAGTAATTAGTTTGGCAAAACTAACGAGCATATTGGAAAAGCATAGTACAATATACAGTGTTCCACGCATAGAGTCCCATACCTTTACAAAGATGGGGGTAGAGGCTGTCTGCTCTTATCTATTCTTCAGGGCCAAGCCTGGTCTTAATAAACCAGCCTAGCTAAAGCAGCAAGGCTTCCTGAGGGAGAGATGGGGGACAGCATATACCAGGAAGATCAAACCACTGCTACCACTTTGGCCTCTGTCTCCCTTCAGACCTAAATTGTGACAGCCCCAGACTCTGCTGTGCTTAAGAACCCTAAGGATGACAGTGCGTTGCCTCCTTGCGATGCCCTTCAAATCAGCAGCTCTTCCTCCATCCCATCCTTTGCAGCTGTTGTTGGAAGGGGCAACTTTTATGACGAAGGGGGCCACTATCTCTACTACCATCAACACCAATTGTCAGTCTACTGCCACTAACCAGGCCAGGAAAATTGGCCTGACTGGCATATCAAGCATCCTGAGGGGGAGAGATGGGGGTGACACCTTGGACCCAGGAGCCCCTGGGAAAACAGTAGTCCTTCCAAGGCATCAGCCCTGCTTCCAGGCTGACCCCCAGAGCCATCAGCCAGAGGAGCAGCCTTTGTGGAGGGGCCACCTGATAGCAGCTTTTGTAGATGTTGTAACTCCCACCTCCTCCACAGCTACAACAACTGAAGTCCAGGGGGAGAAAGTTACCCAAAATATTTGGTACTTTTCAAGTGACTTGATGTAAAAAATAAATATGGTTTTATCAATAGATGTGACATTAAAGGAAATGCATTACCATGTGCTTTGCTTGATACTCCCTAGCAACCACTGGACTTTCCCATCTGGCTTGCTGCCAGAACCTTCTGTGGGGTTGTTTTGGGGTCACCCTTGTAGAACAGGAGCTTTTTGAGAACTGGGCCAGTTCTTCCATTTGTGTCCCAGCACTTAGAACTGTGCTTTGCACATAAGTGTTCAATAAGCACTTCTTCACTTTTAAATTATAATTTTGTAACGTTACATTTAATTTGTTTTTTGATATTTTTTCCAGTGTATAGTCATCGTGTGTGGCATTTTTCTACTTTTGTTTACCTCACTTTACATCATGCGATACCCCTTCTTCCCATGTACAAGGCGGTGACTCTTCAGATGAGATTTCATGAGAGAAAGAGCAAACATCGATCAAATGAGATAATACTTGAAAAGTGCTTAGCTGTGTGCCTGGCATATAGTAGGTACTACATAAATGTTTTATTTCCATCTGCTTTCCCAGGTGCATCTTATTGAGATTTTCCTGGCATTTATCTCCTTTTCATCCTTTGTCATAGATATTGGCATACAACCTGCATTCATCTTCATTGTGGTCTTTCCACTTTACCATATACCATAAAGTAAGAGGAAATAGTCATCCCATGAAAGGGTGTTTATTGTTCAGTTCTTAATAAAACCAACTGCGCATTGTCAATGTTGCTATTCTTGCTGTAGGTGAAGCCAAAATATACGTGGAAATTAAAACTCAATGGAACAATAGCCCCTTGTTTCTCCTTAGAAGGACATTTGCACCAGACCTATTATATCTGTGGTATTATCACTTCAGTGGGGAAAAGTTTCTTTTAAATATGTGTGTGTACGTACATGTGTATATGTATGTATATATTTAAATATTTCCCAATTACATGTAAAATATTTTAACATTTATTTTTCAAACTTTTGATCTCTACATTTCCCTCCCACTGTTCCCCCATCCCTTTAGAATGCAAATAATATGATGTTGATTATACGTCTGAAGTTTACATGCCATCCATGTTGCAAAGAAACTCACACACACACAAACAAGTAAAAAAAAAAAAGAAAGTTTAAAAAATATGCTTCAGAACGCACTCAGAGTTCATCAGTTCTCTCTCTGGAAGTAGCCAGCATTTTTCATCATTGGGTCCTTTGGAATTGTCTTTGATTGTTGTCTTGATCAGAGTACCTTAGTCTTTCACAGCTGATCATCCTTACAGTAATACTGTTACTACGTACAGTGTTCTCTTGGTTCTGCTCACTTCGCTTTGCATCAGTTCACATAAATCTTTCCAGGTTTTTCTGAAACCATCCTGCTCATCACTTCTATTTTTTTTAAGTCAGTTTATTTATTTTTATTGTTTTTAAGTTCCAGTTTTTTTCCCTTTCTCCTTCCCCCACCCCACCCATTGAGAAGGCAAGAAAAATCATATCAATTATATATGTGAAGTCTTGCAAAACATTTCCATATTAGTCATGTTGCAAAAAAAAACGTAAGAAAAATAAAGAAAATGAAAGAATTACCGTCCAGTATGCACTCAGATCTCATCATGTCTGTCTGTGGAGGTAGATAGCATTTTTCATCATGAGTGCTTTGGAATTGTCTTGATCGGAATAATAGTTAAGTCATATACAGTTCATCATTATACAGTTTTGCTGTTATTATGTATGGTGTTCTCTTGGTTCTGCTCATTTCACTTTGCATCAATTCATATAAATCTAGGTTTTTCTGACACCATTGTGCCTGTCATTTCTCATAGCCCAATAGTATTCCATAATAGTTACATACCATAGCTTGTTTAGCTATTCCCAGTTGATGGGCTTCCCCTCAATTTCCAATTCTTTGACACCACAGAGAGCTACTATAAATATTTTTTTCTACAAATAGGTCTTTCCCCCTTTTCTTTGATCTCTTTGGGATATAGACCTAATTATTGTCTAGTGAGAAAGGATACGGTTTTATTACCCTTGGGGTATAGTTCCAAGTGGTTGAACCAGTTCACAACTCCACCAGTGGTGCATTAATATCCTTATTTTTCCATATACCCTTTGGCATTTATCATTTTTCTTTTTTTGTCTTATTGGCCAACCTGATAGGTAGGAAGTGGTATCTCACAATTGTTTTAATTTGCATTTCTCTAATCGAGAGAGAAAGAGAGATTGAGAACATATAATAAGTAGCATGATAAGGAATTTTCAATCCTAGTATGAGGAAATGGAAATGCTGATATTTGATTGAATAAATACAAAATTCAGAAATTGGTTATGATTACAAAATTTTATTTGTGATTTGCTGAAACCAAGAATTAATGAGGTTACATGTAGTATAAATAAAAACCTTAGTTGGATGAAGACTAGATCATAGATTAAGTTTTCATCAGGACAGCTGCTAGAATACAGTGTTGTCACTTTTTCTGGAATTCTGTTTTAAGCATACTGTAATAACTTTGAGCTTTGTTTGTACAAAGCTTCAGTAATAGCTTAGGCTTCATCAGTGCTTAAGCAGAGACTAGAAGGACACCTGTTGGGGATATTGGACAAGTGTAACGCCATGCACCAGCAGATTCCCAAAGGAACGCTACTGTGAACAGCTTTTAGAGTTCAGATTACAAAATATAACACTCTGTTTATTCCATTACAAATCAAGACAAACATTCACAATATATCACAATATAATTTTCACAACATTACATTTTATAACATTACATCTTGTCACAGAAAATGGCCACACAGTTTTCACAACAGTGGCCACAATATTTAGAACGAGGAACAGTAGAATCAAACTTCCACTCATGGGGCAACTCAATCATTAATAAGAACAAGAAACAATAGAATACTCAGACTTCCACTCATGGGGCAACTCAATCATTAACAAGAAACAATAGAATACTCAAACTTCCACTCATGGGGCAA
>CM053580.1:316067500-316093641 GCA_028627135.1 Pseudochirops cupreus | reverse complement strand
TTAGCAGGACTACTTTAACAGCCGCAATAAAGGATGGCTTAGGAAAGGTAGATAAGGGGAGTGTATATGTGTGTCTTTGGGGGTGAAGGGGTGAATCAGAAAGGTATTAAAGCAGTTTCAGTAAAGAATGATAAGAGCCTGAGGGTAGGAATGGAGAGAAGGGAAGAGATTCAAGAGATGTGTAGGTCAAAATGATAAAGTTTAACAAATGACTAGAAAATGGAATATGGAATAAAGGAAAAGGACAAATTGTGGTTAGTTTCAAAGTTAAAAACCTTTTTTATTAAGGAAGACAGAAGCAACTGCAACAGAAATATGACAGTTAGTCACTCAATGAAGCTCTAAGCAGCACTCAGTATGTGTCAGGCACTGTGCAAGTTCTAGGACTACAAAGAAAGGCAAAAGCACTGCCTGGCTTTCAAGAAGCTCATATTCTAATGGGGAAAACAACATGCATACGAGATATAGAGAGTGTAAATGGTAAATAATCTTAGAAGGAAGGCACTAGCATTTGGGGTGGGAGGTGGGAATTGGGACCTGGGACCTGGAAAAGGCCCCTTCCCTGCATAAGGTAGAAATTGAGCTGTGCCTTGAAGGAAGCCAAAAGGTGGAGGTGAGGAAGATCATTCTAAGAGGAGGGAACATTCAGTGCAAGGAAAGGAGGCCAGAGACGGAATGGCATGTGTTAAGAACGGCAAGAAGGTTGGCGTCGGTGGAACATAAAATACTAGGAGGGAAGTTAAGCAAAGAAGACTGGAAAGACAGGAAGTGATCAAGCTGTGAAGGACTTCAAAAGCCAAGAAGAGAATTTTATTTTGGTCATAAGGATAATAAATAATTATTGGAATTAACTGTGCGTGAGTGTGTGTGTATTGTGACATGGTCAGACCTGCACTTTAGGAAAAGCACATTGTTCGGTGAGTGGAGGATGCACTGGAGTGGGCAGAGTATGAGGCAAAGAGACCAACCAGAGGGCAATTAAAATGGACTGGACACAAGGTGATGGGGGTCTGTATCAGGGTAGTTGCTGTGCAAGTGGAGAGAAGGGGATATATACAAGAGATGTTGTGATGGTAGAGATGACAAGACTTGGCAACAGAAAGGCTGTGGGACGAATATGAGGGAATAGTTGAGGAAGATATCAAAGTTCCAACACTGTGACTGGGAGGATGTGGTACTCTTGACAGTAATAGGGAAGTTCTGGAGAAGAGAGAATTTGGAGGTAAAAATAATGAGTTCTGTTTTGTTGAGGGTGAAGTACCTATGAGACGTCCAGTTTGTGATGTTCAAAAGGCAGTCGGTAATGCAGGACTAGAGATATAGAGATCTGCAAAGAGATGATAGCTGACATGGGAATTGATGAGCCCATCAAATGTATCACAATGCAGGGGTCTCAACCTTTTTTGTGTCAAAGACCACTTTGATAATTCGGTGGAGCCTCTGGACCCCTTCTCAGAATCATGTTTTTAGATACAGGAAATACAAAGGATTGCAAAGGAAACAAGTCCTATTGAAATAGTTATAAAATATTTTTTAACAAGCTTATGAACCCCAGGTTAAGAACTCTTAGGAGGAAATGGAGAAGGCCTATGGCAGACTCTTAGGAGATATGGTCAGAAGGTGTGATTTGGATTAAAATGTAGCAAAAGAGATTGAAAAGGAATGGGAAAGGCAGCCTGGAGAAAAACCAGGAAAGAACAGTGTCACAACAACCTAGAGAGGAGAAAGCATCCATGCGAACGATCGATTAATAATGTCCAAGGCTGAAAAAGAGGTCAAGAAGGATGAAGACTGAGAAACAGTCATCATATATCAATCAAGAGTTTATTGGTAGGGTGACTAGGTGGCATAGTGAATAGAGCACCAGCCCTGGAGTCAGAAAGACCTGAGTTCAAATCCAACCTCAGACACTTACTAAACATGTGACCTTGGGCAAGTCACTTAACCCCAATTGCCTAGCATTCCCCCCTCTGAGAGAGAGAGAGAGAGAGAGAGAGAGAGAGAGAGAGATTGAGATTATTGGTAATTTTGGAGAATGCAATGTTATTTGAATGATAGGTCAGAGACCATACTTAAGAGGGTTTGGAAGAGAGTGAGCAGAGAGGAAGTGGAAGTACTAAGTGTTGACAGTTTTCTCAAGGGGATTAGCCATAAAGAGGAGGAAAAAGAAAAAGGATGACAGCAAGAGGAAATGGTCGGATCAAGTGAAAGTTTTTAAGGATGAGGGAGATGAGGGCATGTCTGTCTATATCAAGGAAGCAGTCAGTAGATGGGATAAGACTCAATATTAATAAGAGAGTAGAGATGATTGAGGGGATGATCTGTTGGAAAAGATGAGATGGAAGAGAATCATGGGTACAGAGGACTGCCTTGGCAAGGAAATGGGCCACTTTTCCATGTACTATAGGAAGATGACAGTGGGGAAAGACATTTAAGTGATGTGAAGTTAGGTGGGGAGAATGGGGGTAGGGGAGAAGGCTCAATGTAGATTTAAGGGGAAAGAGCATCATGATATATGGTATGCTGAGTTTGCAGATGATGATGAGACACCCAATATAAATCAGACCAGTCCCAGGGCCACAAAAGACAGGCCAGAAATGAACATGTTTCAAGGGCTGAGGATAGCCAGCAAACAAGTATTTGTTCATTATAACTCTATTTAATGCTACATTACTATATAATATATAATAGTAGCCATAAGGAATATGGAAATCACCAGAACCACTAATAGCCACAGACAGAACTAAGGAGGACTATGCCATCTAACATTTTAAAATGGAGATCTATGGCCCAACATGGATGACAAATGATGGTGAGGCATAGCTGGGGAGGACAGAAAAGAGGGAGAAACGTAGGACAATATGCCATGAAATTTATGACCAGAAATTGAAGAAGACATTCCACAGGAATCAGTTCTCCTTATTGTCTCTTCATCCGTACCTGGCATACTCTCCAGTCAACTTCCATTGACATTTCTTACTGTCAGTTGTCACTCCTTTCCTACAGATGCCATCTTAACTGACCCTATCCTTTCTCATGCCTTTCTTTCACTATGCTCTACCCTTTATAATTATCTTATTATATAATGACAGTTTCTACTATCACTGGTATTTTTAAGGCATATTTTAAGGAATTAGGTGCAAGAACTAAAATCAAGTTGTGTACCAGACCAAGGATGTTATGTGTATTGCAAAACAACCACAAGTCAGAGCTTCTCCTCCTATTACAATTCTTTTGTGAGCAGGAATCACCTGGAGAGAGTACAGACATGTGAGGTCTATATCCACAAACATTCTCCTTTTTGCTTTTGGGTTTAGATATACAGCATAAAGAGAGATGAGAAAATTTTAAGACCTAAGGCCTTTATTTTTTAAATGAGCTAGAATTAGAATTTTAAGCCTTACGCTTAGAATTAGAATAAAAGACCTAGGGGCAGCTAGGAGGAGCAGTGAATAGAGCTCAGGCCCTGAAGTCAGAAGAACTTGAGTTCAAACCTGACCTCACACACTTGACACGTAACTAGCTGTGTGACCTTGGGTAAGTCACTTAACCCCAACTGCCTTGCCCTCCCCCTCCAAAAAAAAAATAGAATAAAAGACCTAGAACTGGAATAAGAGAAAAGACAGATGGATCATCTAGCCCAACTTTCTCATTTTACATCCAAGGACACTGGTACCCCATGAAGTAAAGTGGAATTCTAAAAGTTCCAATAATAGTAAGTAACAAAGACAGGATTTGAATCCAGGTCTTTGGACTAAAAACTCAGTGTGCCTTCCATTACAAACACACTGCCTATGAGGGTCCCTCTGTCTTAAACTGACACTTTTTGGCATGCTAAAAGAAAAAAAAATTGAAATTTAAAAAATTTTTAAAATTTAAAATTTAAAAATGAAATCTCTCCATAGTTTCACACTTCTGTGCTTCTGAGGTACCACATGAAATGTACCCTATCATTTAAAAAATACTTAAGAGTACCAATGTATTAAAATTGAGCAAATAATCTTTACTCTGTAACACACGGGATAATAGATTTAGAGCTGGAAAGGACTTTAAGTCATTTAATCCAAACCTATTATTTTGCATATGAAGAGACTGAAGGCCAGAGTAACTGACTCAGGACTACCCAGGTGCCAGGCACTATCAGGACACAAAACCAGGTCCACTGACTCTAACTACTGTGTTCTTTACATTAACCAACAGTGCCGGGGTAATGTGCTGGCAATCTATGGTTTTATGTTCAATGGAGGAAAACCACAAGCAATGTTAGACTAGTGTCCATCCTCTCCTCTTACTTTCACAAACAACAACTTCTACACATGAACTGTTCAATTGCTTCTCTACATTTTTCTCAGCAACTTAGCTTTTCCCAAAGGAAGCTTTTAACTCTGATGTATCACTATTACTTACTATTAAAATTAAATTTTCAAACTCACTCTTTTTAGATGGCATGCAGGTAACAGCTGTCTACACTGCAGAGGTGATTAATTTAGCTTCTTTGGAGAACTTAAGAATGTCATCTCCTACAGTCTTACTACTTGTTGGTTGTGAACACAGTAACATCATGTCTTTGGGTTACAGAGATGGTTGTACATCTGTTACAAATTGAAGACAAAAGCTGTACATCAGGGGTGAAAAGAGAGGAAAAATTAGAGATTTATATATTTTTTAAAAATATTTTTGAAGCAGAAAGGAAAAAGAGGATAATGATTTGAGAGAAAGATTTTTGAAAATGAATGTTATTTTATATAAATACTCTTTTATATATGATTCAAATGTTATTCCTAATTCAGATGGTTAATACTTTAATTTTAATTTCTAATTTTGGGAGAAAATCAATAAAAATCCTTATCTTCCATTATACATGCTCAACCTTTGTCATAATTCCACAAATTCTACAATCCAAGAAGCTAGTAACACAGATTCTTTATTGGAGAGTTTAATGAAAGGAAAAACACTGAAAAATACCAGTCTCTGCTTCCATTTCAGATGAATGATTTTCCCTTCAGCTAAATGCCAACTAAGCAAGCAAGCAGCATGGCCATCAATATATATCTTGAACAACTCAAATAGATTTGTCAGAGTTTATAGCCCCTCCTTCATTATTTTCCCCTTATCTGGGTTTATTACTCATCTCTTATTATCATTTAATTTACTTTTGCTAGTATAATAATATCTCATTCATGGGCGAGGATAATCATGTATTTTTATATGCACAAAAAGTAATAAAATATCCCTATACCATGTAGTACTCATTTGAAAAAGAATGAATATAAATGCAGGGTGCATTGCAAGGACACAGTTTCCATTTGCTAACACAGTAATGTATTAGTGAATACCTGGCTTTTCAGATGTGTCTGTTTAAAAAGGAGAAAGACCACTGCAAGCTGAATTTTTGCCCAAATCAAATTCTGAATATTACTGTGCTAACCTACCTCTTTGTGGAGGTGGGAGGTTGACAACAGTTAAAAACTGCACATGTTTTTGGACTTTTTCGATGCATTGATTGTTATGCTGATTTTTTTCCCTCTCTAAAAAATATTATTTATTATATGGGACAGTTTTCTGGGAGGCAGAGAAAGAAAAGTACTTGGGATGACTATGACGAAGTACAAAGATATGTGTAAAAACTTAAATTGAAAATCTTCTGTTGTAACAAAAACGAAAGCAACTAAAATAAGGTAAGCTGCTGATGCGGCCAGGGGGAGGAATATTCATATTGAGTTTCTATGATAAGGGAACATCCACAACACACAGGAAGTGAAAACAACTATATAAGACAAGAGCCATTGCCTAATAGAAAAATAGTTAAAGGATAAGAGCAGTTCTAAAAAGAAGAGCTGCAAACTATGAACCACCACATGAAAGCTGACAGTGTTGAAATGCTTTTTCTTCTATTTTTCTTATTTATTCTCTGTTATAAGACATATTCTCTAAATAGGGTACAGGGAAAAGGCATATGGAGAATAAAGTTTTTAAAAAGATGTAAAATACTTAAAAAGAAAAATATATATTAAAATGTGAAATCCCATTCTCTTCTAAATAATAAATTTACTAATTTGACTTGAGTATAATACTTTTGTTTTTATTAAAATCAATTCTACAATAAATCACAACTGACATAAGGAATTAATATATAATTAATTAATCATCTAATTGAGAAACTGATCGATGCAATTCTAATTACAATGAGCAAAAACACTGTACGTAGAAACATAGGGAAAGGTCATATGACTTGTGCCTATTCAAGTAAACAAAAGAAACAACAAATTTTTACAATCGTCATGAGTTTTTTTTTCTGTTGTATATACATATATATGAAATCTGTATTTAGTATGCCATCATCAGGAACTACATGAAAACAAAATAGTATAGGATACTCTTCCAAATGAGATTAGCATTGTGAAAAGAAAGCAAGTAGGTTAGCAAAGAATAAAGCCTGAGATAACTGTTTCACAGTACCACTCAAAATTGATTAAGATTCTGTGAAAAGAACACATTTAGTTTGGGAAGAGAACACTGTTCCTTGAACCACTAGCCTTGAAACCAACATTAACAATGTAGTATTGTGAAGAAACTATTGTTAATTTTAGTAGATTTAATTTGTTACTCATTTATCCTTTTCTTGATCATCTCAATATTATTTGTTTAGAATATGCCACCTAGTAGCAAAGGAAAAAAACTGGACTCAATTTTTGTTTAAATATTCAGGGCCCCCTAAGTTTGGTAGATCACTGAGGTCTTTAAAGATCCTGTGCTCATTCTTGCACTCGCTCCTCTCCTTCCTTCTCTCTGTCCTTCCATCTGTCTCAAGGACACTGAAAAAATATTTGCTCTAGGTATCACAATTATTGAATTTATGCGTAAGATTTACATAAATAGGCTTAGCATGTTAAAACAGACAACTGAATGCTTCATTGATCTAAACTCATATCTTGAATTCATACATACTGGAAAAAGTCATTTGTGAGTTCACAGATGTTACAACTGAAAGGCAGCTTAAAGATTATCTAGACTATCCTCTTCCTTTTACACAGGAGAAAATTTTGATCATGCAACAAACATTAAGTGCCTACATTGTTGCCAGGTATGGGATACAGAAACAAACAAACCAAAAAAGCCGCTCCTGCTCTTAAGGAGCTTATACAAGGGCAGGGCGGGAGCGCAGCAAAGGCAGAAGGTGGCACTTGAGCTGAGTGCTGAAGTAGATGTTGTAAGTGGTGGAGGTAAGGAAGGAGGACAATATGGCCAGACATGAGGAAAACTGAGTCAATACAAAAAGACTGAGAAGGAAAATATGATGTTGAACATGAAAAATAACAGAAGGTTAACATGGCTGCACAACAGAGTACAGTGAAAGGGCACAATGTGTAGTAATTTAGGATATTCCCACCATCCTTTCACCTTGCCCAGCCAGAATCATCAATTGAGTCTCAGTGAGGCATCCCAGATTAGTTCTGTTCTACCTGTTACCACTGCTTGTTCATTATTTCACTCTTGCGCTACTCCAATAGTATACTAAGATGTAAAGCTAGATGGGACCTCGGAGATCGACCAGTCCAACTTCTCCTTTTGTAAATGACTATCTCCCTGTTTCTGTCACTATTTACACACATAGACAGACAGAGATATATCAATATAGATGTGCCCAGAGAGGCTAAAGGAGTCACTCAAGATCAAATAGGTAATAACAAATGGCAAAAATGTTTGCGCAGACAGCATACATACTAAAACTGGAGCAACACAGAACCAATATTCACTTCAAAACAATAACTTCAGCATCATTTCAAGGTAAAATATAAATCTACATCAATAATCAGGATTTCTGAATGTTACCAAAAAAAATCCAACAGGAAGAGATAAAAAGAGAAAATTCATTTAAAATAACAACAGTGTATAGTAAAACGTAAAATTCTTAAGGTGACCATCTACCAAGATATAGGAACTATATGAATATAATTACAAAACACTCCTTACAGTAATAAAGAGCTAAATAATTGGAAAAATATTAAGTGCTCATGAATAGGCCAAGCAAATATAATAAAAATGACAATACTACTAAAATTAATTTACTTACGTAATGCCATATCTACCAAATCATTAAATGACTACTCGCAGGACTAGAAAAAATGATATCGAAATTCATCTGGAGGAACGAAAGGTCAAAAATCTCAAGAGAAATATGAAAAAAATGGGAAAGAAGTGGCACTGGAAATTCAAGGTTTCAAACTATATGACAGAATAGTAATCAATAAATCTATTTGGCACTGGTTACATAAACAGAGAAGCATAATCAGTGGAACATGTGGGATACATAACATACAGATTTAGCAAGCAAAACTGTAACCTAGTGTTCAATAAACTTAAGAACTTCAGGTTCCTGGGGTAAGAACACACAATTCAACAAAACCTGCTAGGAAAACTGGAAAGGACTTCCAGGCTGGCAGGAATTAGATGTAGTCCAGCAACGCACATCAAATGGATAAAAGACTTAACATATCAACAGTTAACAAGTGTTTATTAAGTGTCTACAATGCACCAGGTAGTGTGCCTAAGTGCTGAGGGAGAACAAAGAGCAAAAAAAAATCCCTGCTCACAAGAAGCTTACAGCCTAATAGAGACAACATGAAAACAACTATGTGCAAAAAATATATTTGAGTGTGTGTGTGTGTGTGTGTGTGTGTGTGTGTGTGTGTGTGTGGAATAAATAGGGAGAAATCTTGGAGAGAAAAGCTGAGGAAAGGCCCATTGCAGAAGGTGAGAGCTGAGCTCAAAACTGAAGGAAGGGTAAATTAGGAGGTCAAAGTGAGGAGAGCATTTCAGACCTAAGTGACAAATAGTGCAAAGGTAGTGATGGGGTATCAAACAAAGTGAAAAGACATGAAAGTTCATTACATAAAAACATAACCAAACATTTTATTTCTGCCTGTTCCCATAAGCAAATACATCCAGGAAGGAGTACAATAATTGCTTTGAAAGTTGATTATGATTAAGTTTTATGTTCTAAAGATCTAGCCAGAGGAAACAATATAACAGCTATGTCATTTCTATTAGAAACCAGGCATCTTTAAAAAAAAAAAAAATATATATATATATATATATATATATATATATATATATATATATATATATATATATATACACACACACACACACACACACACACATATTCCTTTCTCCAGTCATACAAACAAAAATAGGTTAATAATTGCCCTAAAAAGAGTTTCCTGTTAGGAAAATTCTGGGGTGGGGGTGGGGATTTACTTAGGGATTAAAGTTAGCCAAATTCATAGAGGATATATAGAGAAAAACAAGGACTCATGACTTAGTATCATTAATAAATTTTCAATAATGCCAGACGCACAAAGTGCTTTTTATATAGCATGTATGTTTGGAGAACCAGTCTAGGTTCTTGTTATCTCACTTCCTACTAGGCTATTATTAACAACATGGAGCCTTCAGGGAACAAATTTCCTATTGCAACACTTCAAGCTAATTTTGTTTCCCACATTCCCTTTTCCTACTGTCTTGCAATTCTGAAACAGAAGGAACTAAGACAACTACTCCCAACCTATACTGTTCAGACTATTAGTTAATTTGGCCACATACTTTCAAAAAATAGGACTGACTGGATAAATTATTTAATGGTCACTATTCTTATGCAATTGTTCTCATATAAGAGTTAGTCGGGAAAGACAGTGGTGTAAAAGCAGGAGCCTGACTGAGCTCCTGCTCCAACCACCTCCAATACCTGTAAAATATGACTCTAGACAAAGTTTAGAGCTACAGAACCCACAAAGTGATGGAGAGAAACAAATCTCCCACTAAAGGCAGCCTGACAGGCTGACAGGAAGGGTCTATTGCACCAAGCTGGGAGCTGTGCACAGTTCCATGTGAACAGTACAGGCCCAGACCCGGGGTGGCCCTGAGAAATGGCATAGACCCACTGGAGCAGACTTCAGGGGAGTGAATCACCAGCAGCTGTGGCAGTTACCAGACTTCTCAAGCCATAAACGCCAAAGAGAAAGTAAAAGGTCAGTAGGGAACTCTGTTGGAACTGGGTAGAGAAGAGCATGGCTGGCCCCTGCCCCCCTGGGTGAGAGATGGTGAAGGCTTGGCGGCTATAGCTGTTGCTGCATTCAGAGGGTAATCGCTCTTGCTTTGATCTGCTTGGATCTAGACTGTGACCTTAGGTGGTGGTCCTAGGGTGTGTGGCCAGTGTGCAAAAGCTTGGGGTGTCTGTAGAGAGGGTGACTTCCTCATAGCTCTGACAACACTTGCGAGAACCCCACTGATTTGGGACACAGCTCCCTCCACTCTGGAAGCTGAGTTCTACCATGGTAAAGAGCTCAAAAGGCAAGTAATTAAGTGGCAACATGAGCAAGCAGAGGACGTGCAATCAGACCACAGAATCCTTTTTTAGAGACAAAAAGGATCAAAACATGGAACCAGAAGAAGTCAAAACTCCTGCATCAAAATCTTCCAAGAAAAATATGAATTGGTTACAGACCATGGAGGAGCTCAAGAAGGATTTTAAAAATCAAGTAAGAGGAGTGGAGGAAAAACTGGCAAGAGAAATGAGAATGATGCAAGAAAATCATGAAAAGTGAGTCAACAGACTGCTAAGGGAGACCCAAAAAAATAGTGAAGAAAATAACACCTTAAAAAATAGAGTAACTCAAATGGCAAAAGAGGTCCAAAAAGCCAATGCGGAGAAGAATGCCTTAAAAAGCCAAATTGGTCAGATGGAAAACGGATTTCAAAAACTCACTGAAGAGAATAATTCCTTCAAAATTAGATTGGAACAAATGGAAGCTAATGCCTTTATGAGAAATCAAGATACTATAAAACAGATCCAAACAAATGAAAAAAATAGAAGGCAATGTGAAATATCTCACTGGAAAAACCACTGACCTGGAAAACAGATCCAGGAGAGGGTATCTAAAAATTATTGGACTACCTGAAGGCCATGATCAAAAAAAGAGCCTAGAAATCATTCTTCAAGAAATTTTCAAGGAAAATTGTCCTGATATTCTAGAACCAGAGGGCAAAATAGAAGTTGAAAGAATTCACCAATCACCTCTTGAAAAAGATCCCCAAAAGAAAACTCCTAGGAATAGTATAGTCAAATTACAGAGCTCTCAGGTCAAGGAGAAAATATTATAAGCTATTAGGAAGAAACAATATGAGTATTGTGGAAACACAATCAGGATAACACAAGATCTAGCAGCTTCAACATTAAGGGACTTGAAGGGCTTGGAATATGATATTCTGGAGGTCAAAGGAGATAGGATTAAAACCAAGAATCACCTACCCAGAAAAACTGAGTATAATTTCAAGTATTCTTGTTGAAAAAAACAGAACTTAACAGAAAATTTGATTTTCAAATACAAGAATCAAGAGAAGCACAAGAAGGTAAACAGAAAAAAGAAATCATATGGAACTTATTAAAGTTGAACTATTTTTCCTACATGGAAAAATGATCATTGTAACTTATGAGACTTTTCTCAATATGAGGACAGTTGAAAGGAATATATATGTCTATATGAATACATTCATATATATGTATGTATAGGAGGGCGTATGTGTGTATAAATACATATGTGAGTGTTATGTATATGTGTGTACATGTATACATAGACAAAGGGCACAGGATCAGCAGAATAGGAAGGGATGATATCTAAAAAATAAAATTAAGAGGCAAGTGAGAAATATAATGGGAGAAGAAGAAAGGGAGAGATAGAATAGGGTAAATTATATCATATAAAAGATGCAAGAGAAAACTGTTACAATGGAGGGGAAGAGCAAGAAGGGGAAAGGGAATGGGTCAACCTTACTTTCACTGAATTTGGCTTAAGGAGAGAATAACATACACATTCAAATGGGTATCTTATCTTACAGGAAAGTAGGGGGGAAGGGGATAAGAGAGGGAATGATAGAAGGGAGGGAAGATTAGGGGAGAGGGTAGTTAGAAGCAAACACTTTTGAAAAGGAACAGGGTCAAAGTAGAAAATAGAGTAAGTAGGGGGTGGGATAGGATGGAGGGAAATACGGTTAGTCTTTCACAATATAACTACTATGGAAACGTTTTGCATAACTATACAAGTACAACCTACGTTGAATTGCTTGTCTTCCCAGAGGGGTGGGTGAGGAGGGAAGAAGGCAAAGAATCTGGAAATCAAAGTTTTAAAAACAAATTATTTTTTACGTGCAACTGGGAAATAAGGTATACAGGCACTGGGGTACAGAAATTCATCCTGCCCTACTAGTAAGTTGGGAGTGGGGGTGGGGGGGGGAGGATATAAGAGAGAACAGATTGGGGTAAGGGGTATTCATTAGGCTCAATATCTTGAGGTGGTGATAGGGGAAAGATGGTGAGAAAATATGTAACTCAAAGCCTTGTGGAAACGAATGTTGAAAACTAAAAATAAATAAATAAATGAGTTTTTAAAAATTTTTAAAAGAGTGAGTTGGGATAAAAGGTTAATTTCTCTAACTGTCCATGCCATTACCTTGACTATTTCCCCTTCTTTCCACCCCTGCCCTTAATTTTAGAAATAGCAAGAAATACAGTAATATTTATCAAATAAATTTCAAATACCAATTTACCTTGTTGTTTTAGCCCTACTCTCTTCACCATGGAAAATAAATTAAGCCATTTTTTAAAAAAAGAAACTTTGGTATGTAAGAACTTACAACACAGACTTTTTTAGAAAAATCCAGAAAAAGCAAAGACATTGTGGATATGGTTCTTCTAAATACAACATTCAGATATCTTAGATACTCTTCTATAGTATTAGTATTCTTTTATATTCAACTTACACTTACACATTTTAGATTTTCCATTTGATCATATCTTTGTATTATTTTTATGATTATATTATGTACACTCAGATATACTACTACCATATTAGATTATTTGTATATGAAGATGAATACATAAAAGACTGAATAAATGAACTGTTCTGCTTTTTTTTTTTGTCACCACCATCACCATTAAAAAAATGTAATTAGGAGAACACAAAATAGGTGCAGAATCTTGGATCTGGAAGTGACCTTAGAACAGCGATTCTGAACCTGTGGGTTGCGACCCCTTTGGGGGTGAAACGACCCTTTCCTAGGGGTCGCCTAAGACCATCGAAAACACATATTTCCGATGGTCTTCGGAACCAAGACACCACTCCTCTCTCCATCTCCAGGTGGGTATGCCCACATGCAGATACACCCACATACGGGTATTAAAGGGTCGCAGCATTAGGAAGGTTGAGAACCACTGCCTTAGAATATCTAATCCAACTTATTTTACAGATTAAAAAACTGAGGCCCAGAATGCAGTCAGTCACACAACTAACTAGTGGGAAAGGAGATAAAATTGACCACTTAAAACTCTACTTCTGGAGGCAAACTCCTAACTAGTCTGAAGTTTCAAAGGGGACTGATATTTGAGCTACATAATGAGGGATGCAGCAGAATTGTTCTCAAAAACACACAAAATTGCCTTCACCTCTTTCTGGGGTACCTGTGTAGCAATGCTATTTGTCATCCCTATTCTTGAATGCTGGCAAAACAAATGCCAAGCAAGAATCAGAAACACATTTTAACATGTTAGGTATTAATCTCACTAGGGTCCTACTTTGCTTTAATACTTTATTTTAGCAGCCACTTTATAAAAGTAGACAGTATCTGATGACAAGAGAAGGTATGAGTGTAAATAGGGTTAGCCAGGTTCTGCTTTGATAAAGCCTTTCAAAAGAACCACAGACTCCTTAGATCTGGAACATGTCATTGTCTTCTGAAGATTAAATATCTGTTAAAATGCAATCAAGTTTAATTGTAGTTTTAAAGAAAAAAAGCCTGTATCTTACTGATAACTATATGTGTGTATGTCTGTGTCTGTATAATCCTATATAATTGCACTGCTGATGTAAGTATACTTCACTACTTCCTTTTACTCTAAAGGTGTTTCTGAAAAACATATGGCAACTTCTTGTAAAGAAAATATTTCACATTCACAAAGGAAAACTTGTTAGGAATTCTTTTGTAAAGCAAAATTATCTGCTTATAGTTTTCACATCAATTCTTTAAGACAGGCATAGCTGCATATTCTACATTTTAAAGAGTGACCCTTAAACTTAATGACATTAATAGTAACAGCTTGTATTTACATCATACTTTGAAGTTTACAAAAAGCTTCCCTCAACAGTTTTTGAAGACAGGTACCACTTGACATTACTCTTCCCCAATGCACTAAAAAAATTTTTTCTAAGCACCACTCTTACTTGGGGCAAGGATTCAGATCACATTGTCAGGCTTTGCAAAATCCACAGATTCATAAAGCAGAAGAATTAAATAACCTACCATGTTGTTTACCAGAATAAAGATGATAAGGACATTTGGAGGGGGAAAAAAAAAAGATCTCTAAGCTCATATATTCAAGAAAATATAGGAAGAATGTCTAATGGAATGCTCCGTTGTACCACAACTACAATATGGTTTAAAACATTAACAAACAGAATTGTAACTCCAGCTGCCTAGGAATAATATCTAACTTAGTTCATGTTTCTTGCCAGTGGTAAGGCAAATACAAAAAAAAAAAAAAGATTATTAAATGATAACGAGGAAACCAAACATGAAATTTTATTGAACAAAAGTGCTACTTACCATGAACTTGGTTGATTTCTGAATTCTGGGAAAGAATTTCATCTGCTAACTTCTGAGCAGTTGGCAAAACCTCTGTGTGGTGCACCGTGATCAAATACTGTACAAATTTCTGTAGCTGGTCTCTGTTCATCTGAAAGAGAGTCTCTGAAATGGGGAGATGCAGCTTGACCTGGTCTGGCCTGCGGATGCGGTATAGAGAAAGCGCCACAACGTGGGCACAGTAAAATATGTCCTTGTTTCCACAGCTGCAGGTCACTGAGGTAATCTTGCAACGATCAAAGCTGATAGCTACGTTGCAAACAGTTTCTGGCTCCGATTGCATTGCAGGTTCTGTCACCGTGCCACTCAAGTGGAAACCTGTACACAAAAGAAAGGGAGAAAATTCAGCCCATACAAGAAAATGCAATGCCTTTTTGTGGTGTCATAATTCTAAGAAATCATTGTACTTTTAGCAGCAATCAAAACACTCCTTTTGTAGTTCAGATGTATTTTACTTCCTAAAATAAAAGCTTTCACAGTAAAGTAAGCTAATACAATTAAATATTAACCTCACCATATTAATCTTATCACATAAAAATCTATATTGTTTTATAATCAGCAATGTGAAAATACCCTCAGACTACACTAACTAGAAGTAAAACAGGATCACACCAACAATAAGCCATCATTTACCATAACCTGCTGTGCCTAACACAAGTTACCAATGATGATCTAAATGCCAAATCTGATGATCTTTTTTCAGTCCTCACTCTTGACTTCTCCCTATAACCTTTGGCACAGTTACTGCCTTCCTCCTCTTTGAAACTCTCTTCTCCCAGGGTTTATGGGACACCACTCTCTCCTGGCTGTCCCAACTAGCTGACTGACCATTCCTTCACAGCCTCCTCTGCCAGATTTTCATCTAGGTTATGCCCACTGATCATGAGAGCTTCTTGTGTCCTCTTATCCTTTCATACTGTTTCACTGGGTGATCTCGCTGTCTGCCATGGATTTGATTACCATCTCTGTGCCGATGATTCTCAAATCTTAACTCTCCTGCTCTAACCTCTCTGATCTCTAATCTCACATCTCCAACTGCCTTTTAGATATGTTGAAATGTCCAGTAGACATCTTAAACAAAATAGTCCAAAACAGAACTTCTTATCTTTTGCCCTAAACCTTCTCCTCTCTCCATCCTTGTTTCCCTACTACTGCAGAGTATACCACAACCTTCCAGACTCACTACCTAGATGGTTATCCTCAACTCCTAACCATCTTTGACCACCACTCTTATTCAATCTCTTGCCAAGGTCTTTCCCTTTCACCTTTTCAACAGCTCTCAAATATGCCCCACTTTCTCCTGATAGTGCCACCACGGTAGTGTAGGACCTCATCACTTCATGCCTCGACTACTACAATAGCCTGCCAGTTGGTCAGCCCACAACAAGTCTCTCCCCACTTCGATCTATACTCTATTCAACCAACAAAGCGATTTTTTAAAGTACAATTCTGACCACATCACCCCATACTCAACAGACCCCAGTGGATTCCTGTTACCTGCAGGCTCAAATACAAGATCATCTTTTTGGTATTCATAACCAAAGGCCCCCCCTCCAGTCTTCTTAAAACTTTCTCCTTCCCCCATATATTCTTAGATCTTGTGACACTGGTCTCCTTGCAGTTTCACTAACAAGACACTCCATCTCTCCGCTCCAGGCGTTTTCTCTGGTTCTTTCCTATGCCTGGAATGCTCTGCTCTCCTTATCTCTTGGCACCTGGCTCCCTTCAAGTCCCAACTAAAATTCCACCTTGTACAGGAAGTCTTTCCAAATACTTCTTAATTCTAGGGCCTTCCCTCTGTTAATTATTTCGTATTGTTTTCTATAATCACTTCCCATTTATCTTTCGTATAGCTTGCTTGTTTGTGTATTTGTGTGTTTGCTGTCTCCCCTATCAGACTGTGAGCTCTTCAAGGGCCAGGAATGTCGTTTATCACTCTTTGTAATCCAAGTGCTTAACATAGTACCTGGCATATAGAAGGAACCTAATTAATGTTTATTGACTGACATCTGGTAAATGACAAAATAGAATTGGAAGAAAAAAAGCAACACATAGCCTCCTCTTTTTTCTTTTTTCAATCATAGGTATACTATACTATATGTGTCTATTAAATGTGTAGCCCTGGAACAATATTCACTAGCTGAAGTGCAGGAGCCACAGTCTTCCATTCTTCTAAAAATTAAAAGACAAACAAATTCAACATATTCCTATCTGGTAATTTGCTCACTTCCACCTCCTCACATTCACTCAAAAACTGTAGGGGTACAAACCTTTTCAAATTCGTGTAATCACCATTCCACAGAAATGAAAATATCACGATGGAAGAGAACTTAGATGTTACCTAGTCCAATCATTTATCTGTGTAAGAACTGCTCTATAATGTCCTGTAGCTAGTCATCTGGCCTCTGCTTGAACACTTCCAATAAAGTACGCACAACTATTTGAAGAGCAGTCCATTCCACCGATAGCTTTAATTGTTAGATTATTCCGCCCTGTATTAGGCTGAAATCTGCTTCCTATAACTTCTGTCCATTGATTCTAACTCTGTTCTCTGCAGCAACAGTTTAAATCTACTTCATTTTTCACCTGACAGTTCCCTAAATACAATTAATTCTCTAAACACAATGAATAAAGATAATGGTCATGTCTACCTTAGGAGTGTAATCTTCATTCAAGTTTTCTCCAAGCCAGAATGCAGAGAAAACTTTAGCCTATCTTTGGATCAGTCTCTTATCTTCTGGATCAGCCTCTGCAGTTATCAACCCAGTCAGGTCCTCATTACCTCATACCTGGACTATTCCAATGGTCTCCTGGTTAGTCTCCCTATCTCAGGTCTCTCTCTCCCCAGTTCAGTCTGTCTTCCACTTAACTGTCAAACTGATCTTCCTAAAGTGTAGAGGACAAGTCAGCCCTCCTCTCATTCAACCAACTCCAGTGGATCTAATCTTATTAACCTCCCAAATTAAACACGAAATCCTATTTAGCTTTTAAAGAAAGTCCTTCAAAACCTGCTCCTTTCCTGCCTTTCTAGTGTTCTTAGACTTTATCCCCTTCCACATACTCTGTGATCCAATGAGTCTAGCCAACTTGCAATTCCTGCCAGGACACTCTATCTCCCAACTCTGGGCATTTGTTCTGGCTTGTCACCCATGTTGGGAACTCCATTTCTTCATGTCAACCTCTGGCTTCACTACCTTCCTTCAAATCTCAGCTAAATATCTAGCTTCTGCAAGGAGCCTTTCTTGATCGATCCTCCTTAACTTCAGCATCTCTCCCCCAAAACTGTCTCCAGTTTCTCCTATATTTATCTTCTTTGTACATAGATGTTTTTTATGTTGTCTCCCTCATTAAACTCTGAAAAATCCTTAAGAGCAAAAACTATTTTTGCCCTTTTTTCCCCTATCCCCATCACTTAACACAGGGCTTGGCACACAGGAGACACTTAATAAATGATTGTTTGCTGACCAACAAATATGAGATAGGTCCAAAACCTGGCAATAAAAAGGACTCCATAATGGCCTTGCTTAAAACCATGCTATTACTTCTTCTATAAAATTCTCTAGGGTGAAATCCTAAGGGAGTGAGAAGACAACTGAATTGGCTAATTAAATTTCTTGGCTCTAATTTCTATTATTAAGAAAAACTGTTTTACTAATCACTAATGAAACGGAATGGTTTAAAAACACTTAAAGACAAAGTACCGGTCTTGAATATACAAAAGGTAGACTAAAAGTCCTAATACAGTTTTAAGTTAAAACTTAGCTACAGGATGATAAATGTTTTGGCTATGGCAACTCTAAAAAGCATCTACTAGTTTATGAAAGGGTTGGAATATATTTTGGTGGTGAGAATACTCAAAATGATAAGATTACTGAACTGTAAAATATTCAAGCATGGTTATTTAAATTCATTTAATGAAATCACAACTAAAGGTAATGAAATGAGAAAATATCTTTTCTAGGTGAAATATCTCATTTATCAGATCTATGACATTAGATACTTCAATACTACAGGTGTCTGTGATTTCATTCCTCCATGAATGCATATCCCAAACCATCTAAAACTCGGTATTGCCATAAGCTAAAAAAAATTCTGTCAACCTAGAAAGGTATCTGTCCAAACTTGGCCAAGCTGATCTTATGACAAGAAACATATAGTCTGTCATTAGGCACTTAAGTCTCTCAATAGGTTGATTAAACTTGTTTATGTACTTATAACCCTAATTCACTACTTTAGGTATGAGCCAGGGGTTCTTTACTGGATATACTACTAAAATGTCTAGTCAAAATAGAAGTGAACTAGATTTAGAAGATCATATGACTGAATGCAGACCCAAATCCATAAATACCCATGATTTTTTTCAAGTATTTTTCCAGAATAGGTGCCAAAACTATACTTAAACACATTCAAAATTATTTTAACTGTTATGTTTTGGAGACCTCTCTGGCCCAGCTCCAAATTCCTGGTAGATAGCCAGTAGGGAAAGAAACAAACAAGATAAATAATACTTAACTCTGTAAGGCAACAACAAACTTAAAGATCTAAATTATTTGTCCCATTACTTTAAATTCAGGTTTATACAAGTCCATATTTTTCCAATATGAGCAAATCCATTATTTACATAGTCTGACATATGCATCCCTCACAAGCAGGGGTGACCACCCAAAAGATGCGATCCAGACAAACTTCACTTCTAACTCCTGGCTTTTCCAACAAGATTTAAAGTAATCTTACTTGAGTCTTTTTTATCCTTGATAACCTAAATCTTGGACGGTTTTTCCCCACAAAGCATGTGAAAGTAGGAAGAAGTGCAACTGCAAGATGCTCTTTTAAATTCCTGGTCTATTTCTCATTATTACTAGCCAGTCAATGAGTACTTATTAAGCTCTTAGCTCCATGTCACATACTGTTCTAAGTTCTGGGCTATACAAAGAATAGCAAAAACATGGTCCCTGTCCTCAAGGAGTAACAGTGTACATGAGAAGTCTGGACAAGATGGTGGAGTTTTTAAAGAAAGCAGTATAGACCTGCTTTCTCCTATGACTATCCCAGTAAAAATAGAGGAAGAGAACCAGAACAAACAAGGAAAAAACACAGTGAGTTATATCGCCCAGCACCAAAACACGGATTCAACATGTGACCAGCCCAGGTTGGGCCTATAATGTGGTCACTCTAACCCCAGAGCAGGACCAGGGACTGAGCCCACAGACCTGGGCTTGTGCCTCCTGCTTAGTAACAAGAGCTGGAACTGCAGACTGTGGAACAGAGGGGAGTCTAAGGTTCGTCCCTCTGAACCTGCAGCACTTCCTATAGCTAGCAGGCAGGAGCTGGGGCCAACAATTGTCTGCTGGAACCCCAAACATGGGTAAACTTGCAATTGTGTTGCTGGATGAAGAGCCTGCCAAACTCAGACTAGAAAGGCTGCAATCAGACTATAGCCTAGAAGATTCCTGAGAAATATAGAACTTGCTAACTGGTAAACACAGTGGCAGGACCTCAGATAATACCCATCAGAGTCACACAAGGCTGCAAAATTGCCCTCAGAAGTGTGCAAAGTATGGTCATAATGCAAAGATTGAATCAGGAAGTAAGGCTGGACAAATGAGTAGACAAAAAAAGGGGGAAGGTTATATAGAGCTAGGGTCAACCAAAACAAAAGCCCAAAAGAAGAGATTAACTTAAAAAACTTCAAAACAGCTACAAGTTCAATTAGAATTCCTTGAAGAAATGAAGCAATTAACAATCTATTTGCAGATACAAAAATAATTGGAAAAAATTAAAAGCAAGAAGTAAATCATGAGATTGGTTATAGGCATTACAAGGAAGCTGGGTGGGGCAGTGGAAGGACTACTGGACCTGGATACAGGAAAATCTGAGCTCAAACCCAGACTAAAACACTTACTATAGCTACATGTCCCTAGACAAGTCATTTAAGCTTTGCTTGCCTCAATTTCCTTATCTGTAAAACAGGGATAATAATGGAAGTTGTTATGAGTATAAAATCAGATAATATTTGTAAAACTCCTTACAAATCTTAAAGTGCTACGTAAATGCTAGCTATCACAAGGCCCTAGTAGGATTAGTATTATTATTATTATAACATCTTCACTCATTTTCTCCGTAGTACAATTTTAAAAGCTGATTTGGTTTGAGCCTAAAAATAAAGAGACAGGGACCTCTCCTTCAAAATGACTGTTGGATGCTCTTAAAGAAATGGTCAAGTACTGTGTTCTCCTGTCCTTTGAAGCTCTTTCTACTGAACTATGGACTGGTCTTTTTTCCCCCATCTTTCTCATCCCTAACAGAATATACCTCTCCCTGCTCCCCCATCATTAGAATTCCAACTATTTAAAAACACTCAGAGCTCTGAAAATTAACTGAAAGTTTATGGTAGAAGTAAATGGACTGAATACTCTTGCTACAGAAGAAAGAGCTGTTGTGAATTTTCATTTATAGCAGTTTAGGGCCAGATAGCTAGAATAAAGTCTGTACTACTTGAAGATCAAAGAATACTTGCTCACACTTAGATTCTAACATACTGACGTTTTCACTGACTGTTGATATCTAGATGAGTAGGTAGTACCTTTTCCCACAAATCTTCTATGTCTTCCCTCAGAAACAGAAGCATTTCCAACAGGGTTGCCATTTCAGTAATTCTTCTCACGTAAAAAAAAAAAAAAGTATTAATACAGAAATACTAGCTTTATGAAACCATCCATCAAAACTTAAAATCATCCACAAGGAAGATTTAAAGAATAGTAAAAACCTTTTCCCATATGGAATATTTGAGAAATCGACTCTTCTGGGGAGTTAAGTTTTCTAGGTAGCTAAGGTCCCTTCTATTCCATGATTTTAATGCACAAATATTCAGAAGCTGGATTCTGCTCCATCTGAATTTACCTACTTACTATCCCTGAAAAAGAATACTAACTGTGGAAGTCAGTGATGGTTCTCACAGTTCAGGGTAGGCACAGTGGATGCCATGCATATAGTGAGACCTTCTTGCCCTAGTAGTTTCGGTGTCATATGCACTGTTTCAAGTGACCCTTGAACTAGTGATTAGAAAGAAGAAAAGATGAGCAAAAGGAGAAAGAGGAAGACATAGCTGATTAATTGTTCAAGGAAATGACTAAACAAATTTACCTGTGTTCCAAATCACGTCTAAAAAAAGTTCTACTTTTTCAAAACCACTTTAGTATCCAAAACACTATGCTTACTAACAATAGGAACTGTAATTAATTCTTTCTAATAACTTAAAGTGCCTAGCTGATTAGCATAGGTGGACATTAACTTTCCTTCTAGATGGAAAACAAAGACTGAATGATTTTAATGACACCCTATAAAAGTTGTGTTCAGAATCATAACAAAGATCTTGGCAAAGTCCTGTCTTCTAATCATAATTTTGTTTCTCTCCCCACTTCATTTTAAAAATGTATTTATTTGTCAATGATGAAGCATCTTAAGTTTTTAAACTTTAGAATTCTAAATCCCAAGTTTCTTACAATTAGGACTTATGAAGAAGAGATTCAATATTCCACAGTTCTGATTGCAGTCCATTCAAAGAGGCAACTGATAAGCCAATAGTGTGAGCTGGAAAAGACTGGCAATTATAGCAATTACCACTATATGAGGTCATTGATTTAAACATATAGCGAGGTCAAGCGAATCAGTACAGAAAGAATAACACAGAGAAAAAAAACTTTCTTGGAATTGAAGAAAAAATTATTATAACTGGTTCTGCCACCAACTAACTTTATGACCTTGGAAACGTTAGCTAATTTCACTCTATCTTCATTTCCTCACTTGCAAAATAAGTATGTTAGAAAGATGATCTCTAAGATTTCTCAAGATCTAAAATTTCATCATTCTAACTGGATAGGTAAGAAGCACCTACAAGACATTTACTGCTAGCATACTGAGAATTCTTTGTCAATCAATATATTAATCAGTGGAAAGAGCTAGTAGTACATGACTGTCATTGTTACTTCATCTCACCCTTAATGTGCATCATGAAAATACAGATTTTTGCCCATTTTACATAGGGTTTGGGAGAGACAGGGAAGAACTTATTGGTTAAGAGTTCTGTTTGTGCTTAGTGCATGTGTTTTTAAAAATACATATTTCTTGGAATTATGTGATTAATTAAGCATAAGTATTGAGTATGTAGGTATATTTCACTGTAAACTTAAAATCAAGAGCTAGTTTATGTGTAGGTCAATCTATCAGAGTTTCAAAGCTGTCCTGTTTAGACAGTCTCATAAAAGGATAGGTCATATACATTTATTTAAGGTTTTATTAAACATCAGAATCTGCAAAGCAGATACTCATTTTCTTTGGTCCCAGCTGGGCACCTAGATTGGTACTCTCTTTACAACAATTTTATGGTTCTAAGCATTCATCACACACTAAGATTTGATATCAGCACATGAAGAGCACTTGGAGCGCTTTAACAATGAGTTTCCAAAATCTTCTGAAGCCATTCTGAACTCATGTGTTCTGTCTTCTTTTTGCTCCCATAACCAACATTGGACACAGAATTGTCTTCGCGCTGCATTATGTCTCTTGGTTGGTACCAGTTTTGATCTTAACATATCTGACAGGTTTTAGCTGAACTTTTCAATTTTCTTCTTTATTCTTTTAGGCTTCATGAGGGTAGACATGTTGCCAATGAAGAGACAGTAACCCCCTCTGTGGACAAGGGAGAGGAGATGGGGAAAAAGTAGCAGGACGGAGGCAGAGGGAATGCACAGATACACTGTTAAGGTTGCACAGTGAATAAAGCGCCAGGGCCTGGAGTCAGGAAGATTCATCTTCCTGAGTTCAAATCTGGCCTCAGACATTTACTAGCGAGGTGACCTTGGACAAGTCACTTAACCCCATTTACTCATCTATAAAATGGCAAACCACTCCAGTATCTTTGCCAAGAAAATCTAAATGGGGTCATGAAGAGTTGAACACAACTGAAACTGAACAAAGGATAATAAAACAGCACACTGGGAAATTTAGTTTTTACCATTTGGAAATTTTCAAGATTAAGGAAAATAGCTATAACAAGCAACCAAACTTAAATTTAAGACCAGATTCATGGCTCATTAAGTTGGTTCTCTGGCATATTCATTCTTTCTCTAACTCATTACAAGAAGGATAAAACACATTACTATTTTGGAAAAAAAGAAATTTATCTCTTCTCTTTAAAATAAAAACAAGTGCTGGAAAGGTTATTGGGAAGAAATGTCATTCAAAAACACAGTCCTGAAAGAGGAGAGCTAGGTGGCACAGTGAGTGTGCTGGGCCTCCAGTCAGTAAGTACTGAGTTCAAGTCCCTCCTCACAGACTTACTGTGTGATCCTGGGCAAGTCACTTAATCTGTCTGCCTCAGTTTCCTCATCTGTAAAATTAGGATAAAAATAGTACCCACCTCCCAGGGTTGTGCTGAAGGTCAGATAAGATAATATTTGAAAAGCACTTTCTAAGTTTTGAAGTGTTTTATAAATAAATGTCTTATTTTCAGGACTAACGACATTGAAGGAGGATATGAGAAGAGGTAGGTAGAGAGATAGGGAACAAAAGTTTGAGGCAGCTAGATGATGGTAGTTAAACAGAATAATTTCGTAACAGAATTATTATTCCTTCTATAGTCTGTCATGCTCTGTCAAACCCTCTGTTTCCATTCTTTCTCTTATTATCATGGCTCCTACTTTATGCATAAAATCTTTTCAAATTAAATTCCTTTTACCAAAAGGATAAACCACATTTTTTAATTTCCTAGTAATCCCCCAGCCTGCCAGGCTAATATTCTTCAACAACTTGTACCTTCACTAATTTAGCATTTTGCTGAACAGAACAACAGATCAAATGTCTTAGTGTTCTACTGAACAAAGAAAGTCTAGTTAAAACAAAAAGGCTATAGTTTTAAAATCTTTTACGTAAAACTGTGGAAATTCACATCAGTCTACTTGTGAGCTACCTTACTGGATCCCTTCCATATCAGGATGGTGCATTAAAAGGATGGAGGGTAACTGGAATAAATGTCCTTATTTCCAGGCTTTCACACCACTACTCCTCATGTACGGTAATCATACTAAGTTTTATTCTCTTTTGTAACAATATTCATGATAATGTAAATAATTTCTTATTTAGAAAAACAGAAAGGGAAGATTACTATGCCTTAGAGGAAGAATAAACAAAATCATGTTAGGATCACAGGACTTAGTGATGAAAGAGGCATTAACAACCATATATTTTAATCCCCTTGTTTTGTAGCTTAAAATCTGAAGCTTGGAAAGGGGATATAACGTGTCCAAGACCACAGAGGTAGCAAACAGTGTAGCTGTAAACTGAATTCAGGTCCTGTGACATCAAAACTAGGACTTCTCTGCCATACCATGCTGCTCAAGATTAAACTGGGATCCACATAAGTAAGCTGCATCGAACCGTAATTACAGATTCCCTAAAAAGTTTAGTGTTGTGCCTCTAAATACAAAAAGTAATATTTATGTTTAACACATGTAACACACGCACACACGCGCACACACACACACACACACACCTTTAAGCATCAAAATACTTTAAAAAAAATTTTTATTTTTAGAAAGAAAACTTTCTAAAGTAGATTGCATGTATTGCCTTTAAAAGAAAAATACACTCAAAACAAAGAACTATTCTATTGAATGCATCTAATGAAGTCCTATTTTGATGCCTTAGATTGGTATTAAAGTGATTCAAGTTCTCAAAGACAACTTCACCTCTGGCAGACTATGTGAAGTTGGAAATACTTAAAGCATAGGACCAGACAATGCTACTGTCCAAAAGAGCAAATCAAGTTTATAGAGGGTTATGACTATAATGTTAGACACCAAATGATGGTGTCTTTTTTTTTTTTTGGTCCACAACAACTCATGCATGTATGGAAAATATGGAACAGTTGCAATCTTCGATTACTCCAGGAAACTCACATTAATATAGTCAAGGATTTTTTTAAGTAATATAGAACTATGGCAATGGGGGGTGGAGCCAAGATGGCAGTGTAGAAGCAGGAAAACTCCGCAGCTCCCCCCATAACCACCTCAAATACCTATAAAATATGACTCTAAACAAATTTTAGAGCTCCAGAATTCACAAAAGTACAGAGAAACAAAGCTCCCACTGAAAGCAGCCTAGCAGGTGGGACAGGAAGGGCTCATCGCAGTGCACTGGGAGATGCAAGATGATGCAAGAAAATCAAGAAAAGAGAGTCAACAACCTGACTGAAGAAAATAACACCTTAAAAAATAGATTAACTCAAATGGCAAAAGAGGCCCAAAAAGCCAAAGAGGAGAAGAATGCCTTAAAAAGTCGAATTTGCCAGGTGGAAAAAAGAATCCCAAAAGCTTTCTGAGGAGAATAATTCCTTCAGAATTAGAGTGGAGCAAATGGAAGCAAATGACTCTATGAGAAATCAAGAT
>CM053580.1:316037046-316067000 GCA_028627135.1 Pseudochirops cupreus | reverse complement strand
AGCAAATGGAAGCTAATGACTTTATGAGAAATCAAGATACTATAAAACAGATCCAAACAAATGAAAAAATAGAAGGCAATGTGAAATATCTCGTTGGAAAAACCACTGACCTGGAAAATAGATCCAGGAGAGATTATTTTAAAATTATTGGACTACCTGAAAGCCATGATCAAAAAAAGAACCTAGAAATCATCCTTTAAGAAATTCTCAAGAAAAATTGCCTTGATATTTTTAGAACCAGAGGGCAAAACAGAAATTGAAAGAATTCACCAATCACCTCTTGAAAAAAGATCCCCAAAAGAAAACTCCTAGGAATATTATAGCCAAATTCCAGAGTTTCCAGGTCAAAGAGAAAATATTACAAGTAGCCAAGAAGAAATAATTTGAATATTATGGAAACACAATCAAGATAACACAAGATCTAGCAGCTTCAACATTAAGGGATTGAAGGGCTTAGAATATCATATTCCAGAAGTCAAAGGAGCTAGGATTAAAACCAAGAGTCACTTACCCAGCTGTATTTAGTATAATGTTTCAGGATAAAACATGGTCATTCAATGAAATAGAGAACTTTTCAAGCATTCTTGATGAAAAAACCAGAGTTGAATAGAAAATCTGACATTCAAATACAAGAAGCAAGAGAAGCATGAGAAGGTAAACAGGGAAAAGAAATCATAAGGAACTTAAAGTTGAACTATTTACATGCCTACATGGAAAAACGATAATTGTAACTTATGAAACTTTTCTCAGTATGAGGATAGTTGAAGGGAATATAAATGTATATATATGTATACATACATATATGTTTATATAAGAGGGTATATGTACATATAAATATAGGTGAAAACTCAATGATGCATCAGGAAATTGGCTGTCTTCTGTTTAAAAGAAAAAAACGTTCCTTGTTTCTATTACTAATTTGAGACAAATCTTTTCTTTGAGCAAAAATAAGTGGTTTCCTTATACTGAAATTAGCTTCACTGAGAAACCCAAAGAAAGCTTATCAAGTCTGCATATTTTTTTGTTCTCTTGGATCCAGCTGCTCTGCCACTAAGTAGCCTCTCTCATCTTTTAACATTGATCAAATTTCTTTGTATCACCCTATGAAAGCCTTGATGTCATCTGCTGACTCTAGATCACTCTCCTTCCTTCCTTCCTCCCTCCCTCCAGTACTCTGTTCACAACCCTCCTTTCTCCCATTAAACCCTGTTCTTCTACCTGAGGGCTTCAATAATTATCTAGCTGTTAACCTCCTGTCAAATTCAATTCTCATGACTTTAATTATATCTACAAGCATATCCAATCAATAAAGTAATTGATAGATTACCAATGTCTCAGCAGTTTTTAACAAAATCGACCCCTCTCCTTCCTCCTTGATTTTCTCTCCTCTACTTCAATTTTTATGATACTGTCTCTCAGTTTTCCTCCTATCTGATTACTACTTCTCAATTTCCTGTGCTGGTCCATCACCCATCTTCCACTTAATAATTATGAATGTTTTATCTCCATATACCACCTCCCTTCCCCTACCCACAACTCTGCCCCTTGCCCCTCCAAGCAAAGCCCTGGATTGGGCTCTCTCCCTCCATCCCTCTCATCCCTTCCCATGACTTCATTTAAGCACATATGCTTACACTAATTTACCTCTGGAATGTTGGTCCTATATCACCAAGTGTCAGCGGTACCCCTCCATTAGCAGCTCAAACTCTACCTCCTAAATTTAAATCTGACTCTTCTCCAAACTTTCTTATTAGGAACACAACAAAAATCTTCCCAATCACCCTAATTAAAAACTTCAGTTATCCTTGAATCTCCTTTCTACTCCATCTCACTTTTAAATCCAATAAACTGTCAAGTCTTGTCCATTATGCCTTCAAAATATCTCTCGTAACCATTCTCTTCTCAGCCTTCACATGGCCATCACCCTGGCTCAGGGGCTTGGAGCAACCTGCACCTGGACTAGTTTAAAAGCCTCCTGATTGACCTGTTTTAGGTATCTTATCTTTGGAGTCCACACTGTACAAAGCTGCTAAGTAATCTTCTTAAGATATAAAGCTCACCATGTTGCTCCTTTGTTGGAAAACTTTCAATGCTTTCCTATTATCTTTGGGATTTTAAAAATTCTTCAGCCTGCCATTTAAAGTCTTATATCATTTTTCTCCTATCTTTCCTTTCTAGCTTTATTTCATATTACTTCCAATGTCACATCCTGTATCACTTTAGTCAAAATAGACTACTAGTTCCCCAACTTTTTTGTATCCATATATTTCTATGAGCCACTACCTGTCTGGAATATATTCACATCCTCCTTATTTCTGATTCTCAAAATCTCTATCTTTCTTCTAAGATTCAGTCCGTATATCTCCTCCTTCATGACGCTTTCTCTGATCCCCCTTACCAATCGTCTATGGACTTTCCACCTTCAAACTACCTTTTATTTACTTACCAGCTATGTGGCACAATGAATAAAGCACGGAGTCCAGAGTGAGGAAGACCTGAGTTCAAATCCTGCCTCAAATGAGTAGTAGCGGTATGCCCCTGGGCAAGTCATTTGACCTTTTTTTGTCTCAGTTTCCTCATTTGTAAAAAGGGAATAATAAGAACATTTGCTTTTCCAAGGTTGTTGTGAGGATCAATTGAGATTCTTGTAAGGCACTTTGCACAGTGCCAGGTACACAGCAGGGACTATATAAATGCTAGTTCTCATCATCATCTTCATTCCTCTCTCTATCCCCACACTACAGCTAACATCATGTTAGTTCCTTAAGGCATCATTTTTTTTTTACTTCTCAGTTGCCAAGGACAGCATCTCACACAGAGGAGGACCATAATAAATGTCAGTAGAATTGATACTAGATGCCACATCTGAATAAAATGGACATGTAAAATTCAAGGTTAGAATAAGTTTTTGCTACAACTTCCATGCTATAACCAAAACTGATTTAAAAAATAACAGAGTAGGTTTTGACGAAAGTACTTGAGAATTCTTCTAGCAGCACAAAGAAATACTAAGAATGGGAGAAAAAGGTTGATACTTAAACAAATCTACAAGATTCTCAGGAGTCATTCAAGACTGACACACTTCTATTACAATAAAACATACACTCATTTGGGCAACAAAGTGTGGTACAAACTGCTAACAATGGCATACCTCAAAGAGCTTATTTTAAAGATGCGATACAAGTTACTCTTGGATTTAGAATATTTTTGCTTGATATAAAATTAATTTACTTTCAGGTGCATATAGTAAAACGATCTTTAGGTCAATTTCTTTCCTTAAAGAAACAACTCAACACCTGGGACCCATGGAACATTCAAAACTCTGTCTTTTTGTTTCATTTCATTTTAAGAGGCAAAAAATGTAATTATTTACTGAACTGTCACCTTTGGGGGAAAAAAAAACCTGAAAGATTAGGTAATTAAGGTCATTGGAAAAATAAAAATAAAATTCAACTCAAAGAATAAATGAGAGGTTTTTTTGCTTGCTAGTTTAAATTTATATAACAATCTTTAAAAATAACAGTTAATAGGCTCATAATTTTCTAAACAATTTGAAACACTAACAACTAAACAAATCTGATCAATCTGTTATTCCCAATAAATTATTTTGACATTTGTGCCATGACTTCCTAAACACAGACCTTAAACATCTCTGTCATTGTACTACTCTGCCAGGTTCCTATAGAGTAAATAACAGCTTCTGTTGGTATTCTTAAAAGACAGAAAATTCAAGTTCCAACGAGATAAACAAAGGGAAAAACATAAACCACTGCACAGTCTTCAGTTCTAAATTTTGAAAATGTCTAGTTATGATTAATTACGATTACACTAACTAGCAACAACCAATGTAATTCCAGACCTCGCCTAAGGAGATAAGACATAGAGTACAATGTCAAAATCTTTAAACTAGTTCTTTGTCCCAAGAAAAGACTTCTTTAGATTATAAACAATAAAACCCAAATGAATCAAGCAAGGCCACAGAATGGCAAGAGATTAAGCCTAGAGTATTAATGACTTTCATTTTGGATATTTTCAAAATAAACAAAGACAAATGCTTAGATTATTTTTAAAATTTCTTCAATAATGTTCCTTCCTATGAATTCTAACCACAAGTTCTGCCTTCACATCATTACAATCCAAATCATTATGATTATAAGCTTCCACATGAAGAGTAAAATATGGTACGCTTTCCTTGGTACTCTACACCTATCTCACTATATGAAATCTATTACTCTATCAATCCAGTTTTCAAAAGCCCTATTCTGATCCTTCATCATGGAACTGAAATGATCATAGTGTCCTGAACACATGCCCTCTAAGCACAAGGTTTAGAATGTTCTACCAAGCTAGAAAGGCTTTAAAGTCCACTTACGCAAGAGAATTCTGCTTTCCCAAGACCAAAGCTGGTCAATTGACAATGAATTTTTTGACCACAGTAATGCCTAAAGAAAAAAAAATGTCCCAACAACCAATAAAGTCTCTAATCCTAAGCGTCAGTAGTGATGGTGGTAAACTGATAGAAAAGGAAACAAATGGTGGGAAGAATCACAGAGCAAGCCATCTATCAACATTCATTTGGCTATTCATATATGTGAAGTCCTTGCCTAGTTCCAAAGAAACGGGAGGAACTGCTAGAGGAGCTAGAACTTGACACTGAATGTAAATGAAATCAGAAGACAAAGAAAGTTGCAAATAAATGGAAGGATGGATCATAGGTTCTTCTTAGAGAGATACACAAAGGAGACGGTGAAATCAGTTTTCTATCATGATCATAAGAAAAATTACTCCATGGAATATTTAGTCATCTTATATTGTAGTACTCATAATGAATACATGCAAAAATGTTATCATGAAAATAACTATAGCTTATACACCAAAATATTTTATAGAAGAAACAAGAGAAATTCTATAAAGAATGTGGTAAAATCTTGCAAATTATATTTACAAATTTTGTTACACAGTGACTCCAATACAAATATGGGCATAGGAGAGAGTCCAGCAAAATAAAATATTTTGGAAAATATGGTTCTGGAGTAAGGAATGAGAAAGGCAAAAGGATTACAGCCTACATGGAAATTTCACCCCAATATAAAAAACTTCTTTAAGGAAAAAAAAAGTAAAAGAGGTAGTGTATATAGGTAGTACCAGATAACATCTCTAAAAATGAAATTGATTATATTTAAATAGAGAAGAGATGACTTATTACAGATTTAAGAGTTGTAACCAAAATAACATCTGTACACAATGCTATATGTAATACCAGTGTCTTGTTAGTATACAAATCAAAAATTGCTATGAGACTAGAAGAATAAAAAGTGCAAAAATGATAATGGCTCCTTTGACCCAGACATTCCACTTCAAGCCCAAGGAGGTCAATGATAAAAAGAAAATCAGACACATCAGAATATTTATAACAGCTCTTCTGTGGTAGAAAATAACAAGAAACAAAAGAGTTACCAATCAATTGGGGAATAGCCATACAAACCGAGGCACATAAATATAACTATTACTGTACTGCAAGAAAAGATGAATATGATGATTACAGAGAAGCTTGGAAAGACTTACATGAACTGAAGCAGAATGAAGTAAGCACAGCTTACACACACACACACACAATAATAATAATTCAAATGCAAAGAACGTTCACCATAAAACAACTAAAAGTGAACATTGCAAAATTAAATAGAAAAAAGCATGGCCACAAAGAAGAAATATCCCTCTGCAGAGGTGGGGGCAGGGAGATGAAGCATATGGGTGTGATGCATTACATACCATTTTCCAACTTTTTCTATGTATTTATGGGTTTTGCTAATCTATTTTTCTCTTCTATCTCCTTTTTAATTTCAAAATATTTTCTGTTATACAAAATTATTCTCTGAAACGTGGAGGAGAAGGGAAATATAAATTTAGGTGATATAAAAATAAAAGGTATCAATAAAATTTATTTTAAAAATAACTGCATCCAACTAAAATAACTATGTTTTGACAAATTTAAGCTACTCACAAAAAAATGAGGGCTGCATTTAGGAATGGGCATCAACACAAAGAATAAATATCTCTTAAAGAAGTTCAACTAATGTAAATTAACTATCATAACGGGCAAAAGAAAGCCTAGAAACTGCCTCAGCCAGCAAATACTTGATCTGGCAAATATGGAAATGTGGCAGCCATGTGCAACACAGGTTTCAAACCACAAAAAACCTTACGGGAAAAATGATAGATAATATAAATAGCATTACTAATCACGGTGAGGAACAGTAAAGGAAAAATAAGTAAAGAAAGTCTGGCAAGATCAAACTAAGTTATCCCCGAAGCACTTAACAATGACAGTGGCAGAAGCTAATGAAGAGACAAAGGATGGAGGGACTTATAAAGAATTTCATACTTCTCTTTGCCAAGGACAGCAGAACCAGGGCATTTGTAATCTAACACCACAATTTTCAATGACCTTAATAAAGGAAGAGGAAATGCTGCTGAAGAAGAAAAAGATGGGAAAAGCAACTGGATTACATCAAGTACACAGTGATGTCCATGCTGCAGGTGACACAATATTAAGGATGCTAGGAGACTGATTTTCAAAGCATCTAAAACAAGTAAAAGGCATGAGAAGACTCAGACCTTATTACTAAAAAAAGGTAACCAAAAATTTATCAAAAACTATTGACCCAGATAGGCCTATGCCCTGCACCTACAAAATTTTTATGAGAATAATCTATGCACATATCAAGAATATTCTCGCTGGCAGTAGGATAACATGAAAGGCAGTCTTCTTCAAGTTATATTTTATAAATGAGCACTTTATTGTCACAAAAGTGACTGAAAAGTACAGAAAGTAAAAAAATCCATCTGCTTTTGGTGTGGTAGACCAAAAAGTCTGCAAGGCGTCCTCATGTAGAGTCAAAATGATACATGATCTCATGAAAGACGTAACAGCAAAGACAATCTTCAACAACCCTCTGACTATTAATATCAAAAGAGATACTCCAGCATAGAGTCCAAGTGGAAGAATCATGAGGTCCTCCAGGTACACATTCTGGGGGTGACATTGTGCTGTTTCAACCCCCAGAACACTGTGAAACCTAAATGAAATCAATAATCACTCAAGTCAGCCTAACTAGCCACACAGGAAGAAACAATGAATAAAGGTTACCATTGTTTAGATTATGATATGCAACTGATTAGCACATATATTTTTGGATACCGTCTAAAAATGGACAATAAGTTAGACTCAGAACTCAACAAGACAAGGAGAGTAAGACAGACTGCCTTTGAGAAATTGTGTAGTTCTTTTAATCACTTTAAGTTCCTCCCCAAAACAAACATTAATATTCTTCCAGTGATACCGGCTTTAAGTCACGGAATACCACAATCTCCAAAGAAATAAAACTGAATATTAGTCAAAGGGCAATGGAAAAGCACATGATGGGCACAAGTAAGCTGTAACATATCACAAACTAGATATTTTCAGGACTGGCACAAAGGATCTTATTAGAAAAATGAATGGTGGGGCAGCTAGGTGGTGCAGTGAGTAGAGCACTGGCCCTGGAATCAGGAGGACCCGAATTCAAATTTGGCTTCATACACTTAACACAAAACTAGCCATGTGACCTTGGGCAAGTCACTTAACCCCATTTGCCCTACCTTCCCCATCCAAAAAAAAAAAGAATGGCTAGACAAAAAGATGAGCCAGCATGGTAAGAGAAGAGAACAAAAGACAAACAATGCACATGCTCTTCTGGTGTCCATGTAATCCATTGAAAGAGCTAGAAGAAGGCCAACAGCATGCTGGGTAGACCTCCTGTAATGGATTTACTGAAGGACAAAAGTCAATAATCTCAGAAGAGGGCAGGTTGTGTTCTGCAGTGCTGCAAGGAGTACTCAGATGAAATCAGAGACTCACAAAACTATTAAAGTAAGCATTCGGTAAAGCAAATGCTTTTTAGCAACAGCCTTTATAAAAACAAAACCACACATAATGTGCAAAAACCATCCAGAGCAATCCTCCTCAGGTCTCTGGGCCCTTCTTTTCCCCCTTCTGTTCTTTTGTATGACTTCAACAAAGAAGAGTTGAATAAAAGGCAGGTATGCTAACCCCATGACCATACATTCACAAAGTCTTCAGTCACTTATCCCAGCCCAAGACAAAGGATATTTTATCCATATCTTTCTCCTAAACAGGGCTACTAGAGAAATGAGAAAGGAAAATAAAGGAATAAAGGAGAGGAAGGAAAAAAGAAGGAAAAACAAAGCTGAGAACACGTATGGGCTCAAGAAATTTCTAGCTTACCATTTAGGAGAAAAGAATAGACTAATGCATTCAGATAATACTAGCAGCTCATATATTAAAACTTTTTTAAAATGCTCTAGTCACAATAACCCTGTATTGCAGTACATGTATTACCTTCATTTTTCATATAATGAAACTAAGGCCCTGAGAGGTTCCGTGATTTTTGTCATAAAACTAGTAAGAAGTGGAGTTTACACTAAAACACAGGTCTTTTGATTTTAAATCTACTACTCTTTCATTTAACCCCCATTTTCTGAGGAGAGACTTAAAGTACCAGTATTCAAGACAGAGACATCAATCAGCCAGTCAGTGAGCATGGATTAATTTACTAAAGGCAGCTAAGTGGCACAATGAATAGAGAGCGCTGGGCCAGGAGTCAGGAAGACCTCAGTTCAAATTTGACCTTGGACAGTTAATGGCTGTGTAACCTTGGACAAGTTAATTAACCTCTGTTTGCCTCAAAATCCTCACATGTAAAATTGGGATCATAAAAGTGCCTCCATCCTAGGGTTGAGAACCAAATGAGATGATATCTGTAAATAGTAGGAACTTAATAAATACTTGTTCACTTTCCCCATCAAATGCCTTACCATGTGTCAGGCAGTACAGTATGAAGTACTTAAGAGACAAAGGCAAAAAATCAGTCCTGGTTCTCAAGCTCACAGTTTAACAAGAAAGATAATGTGCAAACTATGTAAAACCAAGATATTTACATGATAAAATGGAGATGTCAACAGAGAAAAGACATTAGTATTAAGAAATATCAGGAAAGGCTTCTTATAGAAGATGGGATTTTAGCTGAGACTTGAAGATAGGTAGGGAAATCAGAAGGCTGAGATGAGGAGGGAGAGAATTCTAGGCAAGGGGGTCAGCCAGTGACAATGCACTGAGTCATGAGACAGAGTCCTAGCAAGGAGGCCAATGTCACTGAAATGCACAGTACACAAAGGAAGACTGGAAAGTCAGTAGGGCCTGAGGTCATGAAGGACTTTGAATGGCCAAAGGAGTTTTGTTTTCTTTCCTTGAAGTATTCAGCAAACAGTCTAACGCTCGACATTCCTTCTTTCTGACTCAGGTTGCTTTGACACCAAAAGTGACAAATATGCCCAGCCAGATCCTACTGGAGAGGAAGGTCGTGAAAAGTTGTTGATTTTCTAATCAGACTTTCTTCATCCTTCTCTGGTATCATATCAGTGTCTGTCCTGCCATATATGCTGAAGTTGTTAGATTACATGGAAGAAAAAGGAAAAAAGGAGTTAAGAGAAGGGAATAAGGATTGCCACTCATCAAGATTCTGCCCAAGTCTAAAACACACTTCCAAGACCCTCCTAGCCATGATAAAAAATTATCTTTAAGTCATTACAGCAAAATTTCCTTTCAGCAAAAATACACACCAATGAGAATAAAACCTTTAAAAATTCCTATAACTCCCTGGCATAGTTTATCCTAAACAAATCTAAGCTATTTTAAATTATTAAAATAAAATATATGAGTACATTAGAATCAAACGCAGTACTAAAATTATACGATTTTAATTAACAGGACTCTGAAGGAAGGGTACCTTCAATTCTACAAACATTTTTTCAGTGCCTACTATGAGTAAAAGCACCTTATTGTGAAATCAAGTAACACAGGAAGGCATACAACTAATATAGAAGCTTAGGTTTTACCAGTAAACTATCAGGAGAAAAAAAAAGTGAAAAGAAAATTGAATGGCAAGGGTCTTCTAAATAGAAGACATTTCTGCCTGTACTTAGATGCAAAGATTCTTAATCTAGGGTCTGCAGGGCAACTGATTTCAGAATGTCCATGAATTCTGACAGAGGGAAAAATGTTTATTTCAATATAATTGATTTCCTTTGCAATCCTATACATTTGATTTCATGTATTTAAAAAAATTCAGAGTAAAGGTACAAAGGCTTTATCAGACTGCCAGAAGAGTCCATTACACACACACACACACACACCCTGACTTTGAGAATCAACTAAAGTACGTATGCTAACATTCCTATTCCCTAGAGCATCTAAACTGAATGTGTTACTCCTGGAAGTCTCAGGAAATAACAGATATAATACTGTAGATATAGGTTCATCCAGATATGTCATGTCCCTTAGACTTTGTAAGGTGGCATTTACTAAATTATTGCTTCAAGTAGCTAAAAGGTATCTTTATGCCCAAACAGGTAAATTTAAACTATGAAATTTTTTAAAAATGTACTGAGAATCACCACTCTTAAAAAAGGACACTGAATACACGTATTTTATAGGATGATTATAAAGTACTTCTGAATGGAAAAATAACTATAAATATCAGGTATTACTATGTTGATGGTTTGCACTTTGTGAGTTCCCTCTAAAATTCTTTCTTCAGAGGTGACATTTCAAATGGACAATATCAGTATTATTTTATCTATACTTAACTCTTACCACAATATCTATACTGACACTATCTTTAAATCTAAGAATTTCATCAAAACTATGAGAGCCTCTTCTTTTGTCTCCTGCTCTCCTGGACAATATGATCCTTAGGTTCTACCCCATTTTTGCCTTCCCCCAAACAGAAGAATATTTGACTTACGTAAGGCAAATGCCCTCCACGTATTGGTCTAAGGCAGCAGTTCTCAACCTGTGGGTTATGTTCAATTTGTAACCATGAAAATACATCCTGCGTATCAGATATTTACATTACAATTCATAACAGTAGCAAAATTACAGTTATGAAGTAGCAACAAAAATAATTGTATGGTTGGGGGTCACCACAACATGAGTAACTGTATTAAAGGGTCGCAGCATTAGGAAGGTTGAGAACCACTGGTCTAAGGTTTGTATTTTATTGCCTGTATAGCCACACATTTGCTCCTGTGTTAATGTGACTCTCCTGTAAACTGAAAATTCCTAAAGTAGCGAGCATACGACTACATTGAGAATTTTAGAATTTAATTCCCTATAGCTGCCACCAATAAGGAAGCTATACTGATAGTCACCAAAAAAACAACTATGGGAAAAAGAACACGCTAGCCAACAAAAGGAAAATGCTTTGCAGATGTTTAGGACATAACTGCTCAAAGACTGGTGGACAAATAAATAAGTACTTCAACTATACGAAAGATAAGCGGACAAAAGCAGTAATGAGAAAGCCTAGTTTATATCAGTAATTAGTTCTATGATCTTAGTGAGTTCCTACACTAATTAAATCACAGGTGCACATCACCAACAACCCTGCTATGTCTGCACAAAGAAAGAGGGAGGGAGGGAGGAAGGAAGGAAGGAAGGTGAAAGGAGAAGGTAAGTCATACAGGTTAGAACTGATGGCTTCTGAGGTCCCTTTCCACTCTGAAGTTTTGTTATTCGGTTATTCTACTCAATGATATCTCTGAAAAGACTAGACTTATAGGAAAATAAGGATAAAGTTATTACAGAAAGTTCTTTGGATTTTATAGATGTAAATGCCTATGAAGCATAGCATGGATTTCCCCAGAAGGCTTGAATTCCAGTAATTCCCCAACTCTTACTATACAGATTTCTCCCTCTTTGCTGCTTGGTTTATGGCTTACTTTTTCCTGTGTAGGTAATGAAAAGAGCTGTGGTATATGAATGATCTACTCTTTCCTATTATCTGCTCTACTGCTCCCTTCCACTGATATAGATGAAAAAGTGCGCCATCTTTGAAAAGGGTCAATGATACCCTTAAGTTCAATAGTAGCTTCCTTTTATATGTCATTTCTCTTTTATTTCATCTAAATCCTAAAATGTGATCTGGGCCTCATGCCAAAAAGTTAATTTCAAATAAAATCACTCTATCAAATCAGTCATCTTTCCTTTACCTTTGGAAGACAGAATACATTTTGAAACAGGAACTCAGTGTTTAAACATTACTAAGATCTCTGAGCCTTTGGTACACACTGGTTTTGTTTCATCCATTCCACTTAGCATTTTATTACATTTTATTCAACAAAACTCCATCTTAAAACAGATACTTTGCTGCCTACAATTCCTAACACAATCAAAGAGGATTTGAAAGCACTGCTGGTTCTGGCCAAGATAGCTACCTAACAGAGTCAGGAAGCACAGCTCATACATACCAACTCCAGAAAAAAAAAATAAAACTCACACCAGACTGAATAACGATCAAGAAAATCAATGAGAAAATATAGTTAAGTGACTTTTTCCACCCCAGCACTGCTTAGAAAGGCAGCCAGAAGCCCAAAGTGATAGGAGAGGGAGGCTGGCAGCAAAGCCAGGATTGGCATAGGCAGATAAGCTGGAAGGAAGTCTTTCAGTGTAACCAGACACGGAAAAGAACATCTGGCCTGCTCTCTACATCACATGACAATGAAAACAGAAAGCTCCCCCAAGAAAGGCCCAGGATGATCACAAACCTATAACCAGGACCTGGCTCCAATGCCCCCTAGCACTCTACTCTTAGATGCCATAGAGAGAACCCTGAAGATCCCAGCACTCTGAACCTCAAAAAGCCATATGGGCCTGTCTCTATGAGAGGGAGATCAGGATAAGAACCCAGACCACCTTATCCAAAAGCAAAGCAGGAGGCAGAATTTGACCCAGGTACAAAGTCCCAGTTCAGGAACTGAGGTCAGAGATATGAATGAGAAGATATAAGACCACTATAAAGAATTGTAATATAAATGGAGATAGGTACAGGAAAAGAGTAAGAACAGTAAGCACAGATTTGAAGAGAGGAAAATTAACCATATGAATGAACTAAAGATCATATGAACACCAAGAAGAAATAGAGATTATAAAAAGGAAATAAAAGTTATGGAGGAAAGAAGTGGAAGGTGAATAGTTTATAAGACAAAATGATAAACTTTACCCAAGTACAGATTCCCTGAAAATTAGACTGGACAAAATAGAAATCAATGACTTCAAGAGAAGTAAGAAATATTAGAACAAAATTAAAAGCCTTTTTAAAAAAAAGAATAAAATGCAAGGTATCTGCCCCCACACACACGTGTGAAATGTGTTACATATAAAATGTATGCATATATGCATTATGTAAACTGTCCTGGAACAGGTCAAAGAGAGAATTTAAGAATTTTGACCCTGAAAATATGATGCAAAACAAAACAAAACAAAACAGCCACATTTAGTACAACCAGAGGGCAAAGCAAAGAGAAAGAATCCACTGATCACTTCCTAAAAGAAATCTCAAAATGAAAAATCCCAGGAATGTCGCAGACAAAATCCAGAACTTCCACATAAAAGAAAAAATACTATAAACAACCAGAAAGGAAAAATTATAGTAGCAAGGAGACATAGTCAGTAGCACAAGATCTGACAATTTCTACTGTAAATGACAGAAGATTTTAGAATACAATAATCTAAGAGGGGAAAAGATAAATGCTTACAACCAAGAAAAACTTACCTAGCAAAGCTGATTAGTAATCAGAATAAGTGGACCTTTAATGGAATAGTTAACTTTCAAGAATTTCTGATGAAAAGACCATAGTTGAATAGAAACTCTGAAATACAAGCACAACCGTCCACAAAAACCCAGAAATGTACATTTATTTCAGCAATTAGAAATAACAGTAGGATGAAATATCGCTACCATTCTAATGAGAAAGGAAAAAAATATGCTTTTCAGAACTTTAATGTCTTGAAAGGATATGGACAGAGTTAAATAAGGAAATCAAGAGACCTGGGTTGTAGATTGGTTCTGTTCTGACAGCTTAAAGTGTGAGAATAAAAAGGAGAAAGGAGGAATACACTACTGTAAAAAGAGGGTGAAGGTGGGAACATGCTATTTCATATAATTGGGGTGCATCAAAAGAGTATACAAATTCAAAAGGGGCAGGTAAGCAGACATCAGATGAACTTCACTTAGCTGAACTAGACAAAGAAGAGCTGAATGAATATTCACATGTTGCTGTTCTGTCATTTCAGTTATGTCCAACTCTCTGTGACTCCATTTGGAGTCTTCTTGGCAAAAATACTGAAATGACTTGCCATTTCCTTCTCCAGCTCATTTTACAGATAAGGAACTGAGGCAAACAGGTTAAGTGACTTGCCCTGGTATGTGTCTGAGGCCAGATTTTAATTCAGAGAGATGAATCTTCCTGACTCCAGGCCTAGCACTCTAGCCACAGTACCACTCAGCTGCCTCCAAATATAAAATACACGCATGCAAAAAGAGTTTGTTTTTGAAATTTATCAGACTCAATAGTGAAACAGTTATATATGTGTGAGAGGGAGTAGTCATACCAGGAAAGGGATAATCACAATTAAAACAAAGTTATTGATCTTGAAAGAGGGATTAAAATTCCTAATTAGAAAATTGCTGAACAAACTGTGGTATAAGAATGTATTAGAACAGAATTACACCATAAGACATGGCAAAAGACACTATTTCAGAAGATCTTGGGAAGTATGAATTATTACTGAGTGATCTGATTAGAACCAACAGAACAATTTATACAAGGGCAACAACACAAAGAAAAACAACTTTGAAAGTCTTAAGAACGATGAACACAAAGGACCTATGATAAAGCCTTAATTAGCCCCACCTTCCAGATATGAGAGATGACAGACCCCGAGATAAAGAAGACACACTTAAAAAAACATGACCGCCACGTAGATTTACTTTGCTTGGCTGTGCATATCTGTCACGCATTCCCATCCCCCCACCCTTCCTGTTTTTAACTAGAGAAGGGATTACTCTGGGGCAGAGGGGAGGAAGGGCAAAGCGAAAAAGGTATGGGGGGGGGGACAATGAAACATGCTTAAATGCACAGAGGAACACAGAAGGAAACAGAAGCAAGTTGGACAGTTTTTAAAGTAGTATTTTCAATTTATTGTAAAATCTGAAAAAGCAAGCAGTATGGAATAAAGTTTCATATACAAATCTCCTTTTATATTCCCTGTGTATATGTTTAAATGCTGGGGACATTTGAGACAGAGTTCATAATAATATTACATATATTTAAAGCAAGAAAGAAAACATTGTATGGAAGGCCTAGCCAGGATTTCCTTCCCTTCCAGATCACCTCCAATAATCTAGAGTAGCTAAGCAAGGACTTTGAATACATACTATATCTTATCAGGACCAAAAGGAATCTTTTCTATATACAATTTTGACTTTTAAAGATTAGTCAGCATGAAAAGTCCTTCTTGAAAAGATATTTATATCAAAATAATAATAATATAACCCTCCCAGAAAATATCATTCTTCTAATATTAAGGAAATCTCAAATGGCAGGAAATATTTCTTTGAGACAGTAGTGAAAATGTTGCATGCCTTCCTAAGTTGTTTTCTCTACACATAGAAGAAAGACAATTACAAATCCACCCTAGGCCTGAACTGGCTAATTACACTCTCAAACGACTACTTCCAAAGAAATTGCTCCATTTGGACTGAACAAAGCTTCAGGATGTATTTTCTTTGTAGTACAAGATATTCATCAGCACAGCCCTACTGCCAAAATCAGCTTTTCCTTTTGCAATATAGATGCCAAACTCGGCTGTCCAGCTGAATTAATAATTTCTTAATTTAAATACAAAAACATATGAGCCACTTTTAAAAATGAATCTATTCCCAGGAGTTCTGAAATGTTTCTCCATTAAAAGCACATTGTAGCACATCCTGCTGTTTTGGGTTGTTCCATCGCTTCTCCACCTCCCTTTTCCCCTTCAGTCTCTTATGGATGATACAACTAAAATTAGCTATTCATTACATGTGAAGGAGTGTTGGATGGAGCAGTATCCTGCTGAGAAAGACTGCTACTTTACATGTCAATTTCAGAACTAAAGCATCTGCTACCTTACTAATATGTATATTTAATGCCACTACATAATGTGCAGAATTATATGCTGCTCATTGCCTGTTTGTTCAGTTATTATGGACTCTTAAGTAGCATTATTCTAAATTATTCCCTTTGAAAAACATTGTACTTTTTATTAAGCCTCTTCCCTGGTGTCCTTTGTAATAGCTCCCCAAATGAATGGCTTATAGGGTATTCAAGACCAAAAACATGACACAGGGTAAGGTTACCAAATGTGACAAGTTTCTGGCCTGCAACTCTCAATATAATTTATTTTGTAGTCTATGACCCTTACTAGTCCCATAAGTATAGTTTTACGTTAATATTGATGTGAAGAGAAGTGGAAATGGAGTTAAATTTCTAAACCACTGTTGGTAAACTCTATTGTTTGAATTGTTCTTTTCTTGGAAAACTGAACAGTAAGGCTAAAAAGACATTTCCTCTACAATTGAATTTTTCATTATGTCTATCTGTAGCACACTACTTCTTAAATACTGGAAAATGTTCATCACAAAATGCCAAAACATCACTAAATCTTTTAGAACATTTAGTAGGAAAAGATTAAGATATAGAAGAAAAGCAAGAATGTTATCCAAGCTTTCACACATACCACCCTGCTATCTTTAAATGATCCCTGATTCCCTATATGAACATTTATTCTCAGCAAGAACCTGCATTTCTTGATATTAAGAAAATCCCCAAATGGCAGTGCTATACCAACTATGCAAAACTAAGCTATTAGGTAAAATCTTTACCGAAGAAATAAACCAGGTGTTAATCCAATAAAAATTACTACTATAGCCCAACAATAATCTGGATTGCTTTAATAGCATGACTAATAGTTCATTGAGTCTAGTTAACAATTCACTTTGCAATTATAATATCCCCCTGATTTAGCAATTCACTGGGTGTTACAAAGACAATTTCAACCCTGTATAGTAGGTGGTCAATAAATATTTGCTGATTTAATTTAGAGACAGAAACTTATCCACAATTAATGCCGTAGTAATAATACCTCTAATCAATGCTTAGCTGACCAAAATATGTAGGACCTAGAAAAAATAAGGCAGTAGGAGCAGGTGTACACACACACACACACACACACACACACACACACACACACACACACACACACACACGACTGTATGCAAACTTGTGCAAAGAAGGAGAATGTCTAAGAGAATTCCTCTGAGAGAGACAGAGACAGACAGACAGACAGAGACAGAGAGAAATACCCTCCATTTACCCAACAAGGAATATCTCCTTTAATGGATCCTCAAGTATTTCAGACATTACTGGGACAACAGCAAGCTCCTAGAAGACAAGAGATTATCTTATTTTTGCATACATATGTCAAACATCTAGCACAGAACCTGATAGACATTAACACTTAATAAATACTTGATAAGTTGATTTTCTCTTGTTTTATTTTCCTCTGCATCTTTTTGTACTCCACAGCCATTAAGGTAAAATATCAAATGCTTCAATTTTTTAAATTAAATTACGTATATCATCCTGAGAAAAATGAAAAGTAGGAGGTGATAAAGATAGATGCAAAACAAATTCTGTTACATACATAGAGCAGACATTAATGTAATCTAACATTCTAAAAACCTCCAAGACTTTTCTAAATTAAAAAGTCCCCTCATCTAGAAAGACAAGTCATGTTGTTGTTTGGTCATTTCAGTCACATCTGACACTTCATGACCCAATTCAGGGTATGGCAGAGATACTGGGGTGGTTTGCTATTCCCCTCTCCAGATCATTTTACAGATGAGGAACTGAGACAAACAGGGTTAAGTGACTTAGCCAGGGTCACTCAGCTAGTAAGTGTCCAAGGCCAAATTTGAATTTGGGTCTTCCTGACTTGAGGCCTGGTGTTCTATTCACTGCACCACCTAGCTACCCCTACATATACTTTTATATTCACAAATAGAATTACCTCCTATGGAAATAAATGGGCATTTTCCACAAAAGAAAAAGCTATTTTAGTTCTTCTGCTTTTTGTCTCTGTTGCCTCCCACTCCCTCTAATGGGGCACAAAAAGAAGAGGGTTAGAAGGAGCTGGCATAAAAGGACCTCAAGTAGTGAGAGTCTATTTAGAAACCAGGGAAGAAAAATGAGAACTCTCTGGACTAAGCTAATCCAAAAACTATTGACATAGGAAATAACCACATAATTAGGTAACATTCTAACCTGGAAGAAAATCAGCAGCTTAACCTCCCCAACAAATTATTAAAAATTAAAAATTACTTTGGGCAAGTCACTTAACCTCTGCCTCTGTTTTCCCTACTATAAAATGGGGGTAATCACAATAGCACCCTAACTCCCAGGTAATTGTGAGGATCAAATCCCAGTGCCTGGGGTACAGCAGGTCCTACATAAACACTAACTATTATTATTAAACAAATTAAAGAACGACAAAAATGGCATCTCTTAGGGGAGGAAAAGAGTTTTCTAGTAGAGAGAAAATTTTCTAATACTATTTGCCCTGAAAATTATTCTGAAATGCAATTCAATACAAACTCTGAAGTTTCACTTCGCATTCATCAGACTGGCCAAACTGACAAAACGTAAGAATAGTCAGCACTGGAAGAGTTGTAGGAATGATGGGTACACTGATGAATTATCAGTGGATTCTGTGAACTGGTGCGCCCACGTTAGAATTATGCCAATAAAATGACTTACCCAGAGAGTCCACTCGTAGACAAATACCACAAAGATAAAAAGAAAGCTATCCCTACGACAGATGAAAATATTTATAGGAGCAATTTGGTGGTAGCACAAAGAACTGCTGTCCATGAACTAAGGGATGGTGAGGTAAGTGTGAATGCTATGAAACTGTAAAGATGAATGTGTGACCCAAAAGAAGAGATTCAAGAAGGAACTGCCCCCTTCATTTACACAGATGGAAGACTGTGTGTGGAACACTGCATATCACTTCAGGGATTTTTTTAATGTTAGTTTTTTTTAATGGTTAGTTTTGCAGAGCTCTATTTCATTCTTTGTCATGGGAACAGGTATCTGGGAAGGGGAAGGAGAGAGATAAACTAGACCATCTAAGTTATATAAAAACAAAAGATAGCAATAAAATGTAGTTCTATAGAACAAAAATTATTACTCTGCACCTTCATAGGCATTTTCTACTAAATCTTCCTGTTAGGGTAATAAAGTTTTAAACGTTCATTCAAAAGTCTTTCTTGAACATAGTTTACATACTTCTAGGTTGACCTTTTCTCAGATCTCTATGTAAAGCAGTTTTTATGTAATGTGAATGAGAAGGAGGGAGAGATGCTGAAAGGGGCCAAGCTAGTGGAGGGAAGAGGCTGGCACGCAGTTCAAGGACACCTGGGAGTCAGGGACACAGAGGTAAGAGCAGGAGAAGGAACATGCCTCCTAGTTGGAGGTGAGAGAAAAAACACTCAGACACACAGGAAACAGGCAGGAGGAAATGGAAGACATCCACGGATGGGAACTGATACCCCTACCCAGCACATACGGAGTGCAAACCAGTGGAAGATGGACACACAGGGTGGCTGGGCAAAGGTCTCCTCTCTTAGTCAGAGGTCCCAAGCCTACCCCCCAATTGGGCTCTGAGGGTCTCCCCATCTCCATTTTGCTTTTAGGTGGAGGGCCGTTTGTTTGATTGGTTTTGTTCATTTGTTTTTCTTGCTGGTAGTGATGGGCACACATCAGAGTGCCAGGCCCAGGGTCAGGAGCAGAGAGAGAGAAAGCACAGTACAGTAAAGTTAACATAGGTGTTTTTTTGGAATATAGATTTCTTTCAGAATTCTTTATGTAAAATCCAATTTGGAATGTGAATTTACAGAAAGTGATAACTATCTGCAATTCAGATCTTCACTAAATGCCAAAAAAGAGACTGAAGAAACATCAGTTTGACTTGGGTTTTCATACATTGTGGTTCACAAATGTTTTTTCAACTAATTCTTCTCAACTGGTGCTTTGAGAAATACATAAAACTTCTTTAAAAAGACAAACACTATAAATCAGCATCTGGCTTAATGAACAATGATTTAAAGTATAATCTTTGGCAGTTGTTTAAAATATGCAAAACTGGGTTTAGAATAGTTATCCTGATTTAAAGCAAAAGCACATCTGTTTATGTGTAAGTAAATATAGTCTGATGGCAATTTGGATAATCTATCTATCATAAGAAATCAACTGCAAGTTTAATAAGTATTGCTCATATTCCATGTAATAGTCTATTTGTTCTTTCAAGCCACTGCAATAATAAAAATCATTCAAACTCATTCAATGTGTGCTAAATCCAAGGTACCTAGGCACAACACACAAAATTCCAGTTGGACAGTTCCCAGCCCATATCGCTTAACTTTTAAAGTATTACTACCATCTGGTTACTAGTCTGTGTTTACCAAAACAGTAGCTGTGCACACATTTCTTTAGCAGCTGTGGTCAAAAATTTCAAATGGATCAACTTGGCTAAATAAAAACATGCAATATTTTGGCTATATAGACCTACCTTTGGTAAGTTTGGTTACTAACTGACTACAGTTTCTCAGAAACTAAAATATAATACTATTTCATATGGCTTTAAATTGCTCCACAATTTATTTCAATCATCTACTAATAATGACTGTCTAGACTCTAGCTACATATGAGCAGAGAATTTTTCCCTCTTATTCTGTATCCCCAGCATTTAGTATAGTACTAGCATATGGCAGAAACTAAAAAATAGCTTGTTGACTTGATGTACTGAATCAGCGAACAGAAAGATTTTCCCCCAAGTTGGAAGAGTCCTTAGGAGAGATATTCTAATATTAAACTCTCGTTTTACAAATGAAGAATCCAGAACTGGAATCCCGGTTATCAAATTCCCAGTCCACTATACCATCTAAATGCGGAGGTCCAATGAGCATCAAAATAATCAAATATTATCTAGGTATATATGTATATATTAGGACCTGACCTATGATTTCATTAGTACAGGGAATTTCCTATACCAATGTGAGGAAACTCCTGACAGAAATGAATATAAGAACCTGCCTGCAAATGATAGTCACCAACGAAAGGTTAAATGATTTGCTCAGGGTCACATAGCTAATATGTTGCCAGAGGCAAGACTGGAATTCTGGGCCTCTTGACTGTGAGGCCAAACCATCAAACCACACTTCCTATTTAATAGCTGTTCAATCATTTCACTTATGTTCAACTATTTGTGACTCCCATTTGGGATTTTCTTGGCAAAGACACTAAGAGCAGTTTGCAATTTCCTTCTCTAGCTCTTTTTTATTAAGCAGATGAGGAAATTGAGGCAAAAAGGTAAAGTGACTTGCCCAGGGTCACACAACTATTAAGAGTCTGAGACCAGATTGTACTCAGGTCTTCCTAACTCCGGGCCTTTTCCAGTGGAAAAGAGGTTTGGGATATCTTAACAATCCTTTCACGGTTCTTAAAATTGTAGTGCCTCCAGCACAGACCTACTCCAGACACATTTGATCTGGTCTGGCTCTAGCTGTCTTTATTTTCTTTAATGACACTTCCTCTTATAGACAACACTGGGCACTGAGATCTTAAATCTCAAATGTGGGATCATTGTCACTGATGAAGAAAAGAGTCTATTGGAAGAAAAGTTTGTTGATGAAAAATAAACATTTTATCCATTTTTTATTTTTCATCTACCTATTAATCCTCTGGGTGCATCTTTAGAGGATCTCTATATGACTGAGTTGGGTCTCAAGCATTCTGACAATTTTTTCTTCCGCTGCTGTTTTTTATGAAGCAGTACCTCCCATTTTTCACCATTCTCTTCCTCAGGATTTTTGAAATTGGGTGATAATCTAAACTGATGCTACACTTCTCTGCCACATCTTTCATTCTGACAAAGAGGCGGTCTTCTAGGGTTTGGGAGATACTTTCGTTGTAGGTGCTTCATGCTCATTAAATTTCATAGAAAATTGTTACAGTCTATTATAGGCTCCTTTATTCATTTGCCATTTTTCACTCTCAACAGCTTATATGAATAGGTATATTTTCTTCTTAGTAAGGATTTTAATTCCTAGTGTAATAAGATGACACTCTGACCACATCCAGTTGATCTGGAAATGCCCACATTGGCAATCAATCAACTCCTATTACGATACAGTGAGTTTCCATTTTTGTAATGTTTAGTGCTCAACATGTCCAGCGTTAATTCGTTCTCGTGAAGAAGTGGTTCATGACATATAAGCATGAAACTTTTGTTTAAGCCTGTAAGTTTTTGGCTTATTGTATTTCTTAGGATCATAGATTTTCAGCTAGAGGAGGCCTCAGAAATTATCTAGTCTGGTTTCTTCATTTTATAGGTGAGGAACTAAGGTCCAGACATGTTAAGTAACTTTCTCAAAAACATACTAGTAGTATATGTCAGAGCCAGGATTTGAACAGCTTTTCTGACTCCAATGTCATGTCTAAATATATACACATGTGTATGTAACATATATGTACATATGTAATTTATTTTGCCAACCTCCCTTATGCTTACATTTGCACAGAAATGACCACATATTACAGTTTTCGTTTTAATCAATGAAAAAGTGTCACTTTTCCAGCATCCTAAGGTTTTAGTGACTTGCCTGAGGCACTGGGAGGTTATGTCATTTTCTAAGAGCAAATACAGTCAACATCTGAACCCAGGTTTTCTCTATTCTACTGAATATATCCCACAGATTTCAGTGTTAAAGTATAAATATAAAGAACTCAGGTTTTCCTGAGAGGAAGGCAGCTCTTTTTACCACAGCATATAGATTTAAAACTTCAGTATCTAAGTTATAAGTAATTTAATTATTCTTCATTGAATTTCTTTTGTTTTTTATCCTCAGATACTGCTAAGCATATAAACTGCATTTTTAAAATTGTGGAGTTTTTGCTCATCACGAGCATCACAGGACAAGATGACCAAGTTTCCCATGAAAAGGTGTTTCTTGTTGCTTCTGGACAAGTGAGAAATTGGATTTACATTATTTATTTAGAACTATTCTTCTATTTAATTGTAACTTCTTTACATTGTCTAAAGTACATGTTAAAATATAAAAACTATTCTTAGCTATGACAGTACTGAAACAGGTGGCTGGCCATATTTGGCCCATAGGCCATACACTGCTAATCCCAGCTCCAAAACCTTTCCAAAATGGCAGATTCTGTCATAGCTTGTGCTCTGCTGGCACAGTCTTCCAGAACCCTGAGTCATGCCCACAATGAGGCTTCAGAGTACTGGTTTCCTACTCCTTGCCCAAATTTCCAATATATACTATGCACAACTTTACAAACTGTTAAGCTATAGTGAAGAAAGATTTAGTTGAACAAACATATATAAACTCTATGTTCACGTTTGTGAACAGTTCACACAGGCTGAAACCTGTAGTTCACTTTGCACAGGCTGTCCAGATTCAGTCACCATCTGACCACTAAGACATACATAGTCAATTCTCTTACTAAACCTAGCACAGGCCAAAGTTTAATTTAATGTTGTTGAGAAGAGGGAAGCAAAATTGTTTTGAAATTCACTCTGAAAAGCAGCCTGTTGTATTAGAACAAACAGCAGCTTGTTTCTATCATTCCTTTGTTTGACAAGTCTGGGCTGGCGAGAAAGGTCATTTATGCCTCAAAGCATCAAATTAACATTTGAGGACATGAATTTTAAAAATGGCTATTTGCTTCTGCGTGGTGAATTGCAAATGTACTTAATAAAAAAGAAAAGTCACTACAATCTTACTCAATGCCCCTAAAAAGGAAAAAAATAAAAATTTTCCTCAGGCAAACGAAGAATTGATTTTACATCCATGTCAACACATGCTGACTATGTCTTAATTAAGACTCATTCTTTAATATAAAAATTAAGGAGGTTGCTGAAATGATGTCAAACTCTTAAGGAATGGGGAAAGAAAATTACTATTTAATTACCATAAAATGACTTTTTGGCACATCATATAAATATCGCATAAGCTGAATAAGAATCCACCTCCTCCCATCCACCAAACAGCAGCAATGGAACAGTTTATGGAATAATTTGCAATGGAAAAAGTGTAGTCTCAGTTAAACCAGCAACTCTGGCTTTGCACCACCAAAAGCATAAAATGTATATGTATAACGTGTGTATGGTATGATCTCACATTGTAATAAAGATAAAATTTTATTAACTATAAGGAGAGTGTCTAAAGTATTTTTCACTGGGCTTGGAAATATTGTGGCTTAAGTTGAAAAAAATTGAAGTTTCATAAGAAACAGTATAAAAAGTACAAGAAGATAATAAAAACATGCCAACATTGTCTTTCCTGAAAGCATGAAATTTTGAGTCTAGAAACTTATTACCAAGGCAGTAAAAGGTTTATATAAGCAACAGTTTATCCTCAAATATTCCAACAAAACACATAAGGATAAACTTATCATTCAATGGTCAAATGGTCTACCATTATTAACAACGTTTACCAGTGTCTATAACCTAGGGCTGAGCAAAGGTTTTTCCTTTGGACTTATGAAGTCAAGATAACTGAAATGATCTGGAAAGGTTCAGGGAAGCAAATATGTCCTAAACCACATATGCACATATATACATAGAAAAGAAACTCTGCTTACTTGTTACATCTCTCCTTTTTAAATTAATTCCACCTCCAACTCCAAAAAGGCCAGCAGAGCCCAACCAAGTTGGAACAAAACACAGATAATCATGAGCATTAAAAATGAGGTACACGCTTATAGTTTTAGAAAGAAATGCTAATTTCTATGATAAACTTTCTAAAGACCATGGTGATGTGGCAGCTAGGATTTGTCAAGTCCAGCTATAACCAACTTAACACCCAACTCATTTTCTTTTATTCTATTAAACTCTTAAATGGAGAATGGGAAAGGGAGAGTCATCCATTAAAAAGTTATCTATACATCATCCTGTCTGGCAAATTAAATGAACTAAAAATGAAGTGATGAACCAAAGACAAGTAAATGTACAAATTTCCCACAAAGAATGAAGGAAGTAAAAAAAGGGCAGGTACGTCTCCATTGTTAAAGCTAGCTTTTTAAATTCTTTCGCTTTTTAAATTCTTTCGCTTTTTAGTACGAGGAATTTTGTAGAGACTTCATTCAAAAAACTGAGTAACTGCAGTCATATCATGATTAAGAAAAAGACCTCAAGACTCTAAGGTTTTAGAATAAGAAATAACGTAAGCTCTGTTGTCTGTCTCTCTTTAAACATAAAACAAGAATAAAATGATCTTCTAAATTAGAGGTCAGAAAACAAAGGCCCCAAATACAATAAAACTATTTATAAATATAAAAAACAACCCTTAATTTCTCAGGTCCTACAAAAAAATAGGCTGTGGGACAAATTTGGCCCACAGGCCCTAGTCGGCCCACCGTTGACCCCAAGCCTAGATGATATCTAAGGTCACTTCCAGGGCTAACTCTTCGAAGTCCATGAATTAAATCATTGTTCTTCATTTAAATACTAACATGAGCTAGACATATCAACATTAGCCGGCATTCTTATAAGCCCAGATGTCACCTCTCTAATGTTGTCTCTTTTGTCCTATGCGTACATGCCATTCTATGTGAGTCTCATCCATAGCTTCCGTAAATTCCTCACAGGGGTGCACTGGACGTTTTGGCGCCTCACTCGAGTTCTCCTTACAGCATATGAATACGGAGGAAACGCAAACGCTGCCAGTAACTGCCCCTCACTCTGGCCTGTGGCCAGCCCGTCACCTCTCTGGGCATGCATCTTTCTGATCAGACCTTTTAGACCAGGGGTGTCAAACAAATAGAAACAGGGGCCCCCAAAAGATACATAAGGATCCCTACAGGCAACATGCTAACTTAGAAAACCACATATTAACATTATTTCTGATCTGTTGTATTTTTATTTATTCTGTTAAATATTTTTCTGGTTGGTGCTGCTTGTCTGACACCTCTGCTTTACGCTCCCTTCCCAATTTGTAACGCCTTACAGTCTACTTATAACCACCATGAGCCTCATCACTGCCCTTTGGGTGATACTCAATTTCACTTCTTCAGATAACAGAACATTTCATCATTCACATCCATACAAAATCTATAAATGATCATTCTAACAAACTTTTTCACCATCAATAGTGAAGCCACCACATGTAGATTCTAATATTATAGTCCCAAATGTGTTGCCAAAGGAAGTAGAAATGGAATTGAAGAAAATAAATATGGAAAAAGCAGCTATACTAGACCAAGTACACCCAGAGGAGGCTTATGCTGGAGGCAACACAATTTAGAAGGCATCGATGGATCAATTCTGAAGAAATATGTAAGAAGGAAAAATACTAAAGGGATAGGGCAAAAATCCTAGACCTCACTATTTTTCAAATGACAGAGTATCACTAATTATCATTCCATGTACTTACTTTTCTATGTGTCTACTTTTCCCATCTATACAAAAATTTTTATGAGAATAATTTACATGTATATCAAAGGCCATCCTTGATGAAGGTTCTATAAGGAAACAATTCTTCTTAAGTAATATTCCAAAATACATCACATGTATACAAATGTACAACTGAAATGCATGTTTCCTGACTTTAAAAAACAACTCGATTTGGTAGAACAAAACACTATCTTAACGGCTCTCCCCAATATGTCGTCTTCCAGCTTCACGTCAAAATTATATTTCAGATAATTATAGATTGAATAGGTTTTCACAGACAACCTTGAGAACCAAACCTAAACCACCACTTAAAGCACTGCTTCAATGAGAAAACAGATTTCAAGTAGTTAACTTCCAAATGACCTTTTAGAACACTACCTGTTCATAAATTCAGTAATCTGCCTTATATTCACTATTATAAATACCTCAAGACAAATTACAGTATCCAAACAATATATCTTAATTACACAAAACATAGTATTACGTCATTATACTTCATGGGTGCACAATATTGGCCTATAAAGATGATGACTATTTTGTTCAAAGTTCAACAAAGATACCATAGGAAATGTTATTTATAGGTTGATAATAGAAAAAAAGAAAAATTTATGTACTTTTATGAAGGTACTGCACCAAGGTTAAATTTAGTACTTTATTATATACTATATAGAGTCGTGTTCTCTGTTTCATGTACATAAATATTATTTCCCTGACCAAACTAAGTTCTTTGTGGGAAGGGAGTATGTCTTAATATTCCTCCTTCCTGGTAAAGAAACTAACACAGTGCTAGGCACATACTAAATGATCAGTAAATATTTGTTAATTAAATACATAATGCTCAGTATAATGGTAAACAACATTTAAAATGTTTCCCTTTTAGTCAGGTCACTTGGCAAAGGGCTTTAGTATAGCAGTTCAATCTCCAAAAAGCACAAAGCTCAAAAGTGGACATTCCTTGCTCAATCAAGCAAAACAGAGAACATTAAACAAACTGATCCACTGATGCTGTGAGTAGTTTATGACTTCCCTAAAAACCTAGGTAGCCAAATAGGAGAAAAATTGATAAGAAAATTACCTGTACTCAGACTAAATTAGCCATACTTCCCCTAAAAGGAATTAACATAGCCAAATAAGACAACTCATTTGTCAGATTTGGAGAAATGAAATTTCTATTGAATTTTAGTTCAAAATTCTTCAGTCAAAAATTTCTACCATTACCTAGTGCAAAATTTTTGGTTTTAAGCATAATTCCATTGTGGCTTGTTCTTCGCTGAAGAGGAAAAACTAAACTTTAACTAAATTAGAGGAATTTTTTTTTTAGTATATTTTCCTGGTATTTTATGCAAAACAAAAAGATCATGGGCACATATAATTTACCTGGTGCTGAAAGCATATGTCACCACTCAGCAGTGTAGTGTAAGGAAAGAACAATGGATTTAGAGACAAGAAGATGCTGGCTTGAATCCTGGCTAGAACATTTACTACTTGCGTGACTTCAACAGTCACTTTACCTGGGGGTGGGCTCAGTTTCCTCATCTGTAAAATGAAAGGCTTGAACCTGTTCACCACTTAAGGTCTCTTCTTTTTTTTTTTTTGGAGGGCAGGGCAATTGGGGTTAAGTGACTTGTCCAAGGTCATATGGCTAGTACGTGTTAAGCATCTAAGGTGAGATTTGAACTCAGGTCCTCCTGACTCCAGGGCCGGTGCTCTATTCACTGCACCACTAAGCCACCCCACACTAATGTCTCTTCTAACTCTAAATCTATGATCTTATGTACATATGGAAGGGAAACAGTATGCAGTATGCCTTCTGTTTGGTAGGGTCTGTAAGCACTTGTATATTGTTTTCACCTCTTTTCTTTACAAGGAGGTAGAATTCTCGTCCAAACTCAGCCACTGTCATTCTCTGATTTTGTGAAAACCCCTCAAACAAAGCACAGCCACTGGTAGTGATTTCTAGCAAGCAAACTGCTATTTCTCTATGCATTAGAACAGTATTCGTCCTCCCCACCCCACAACACATACAAGCACACATGCCTACTTTCTCTTGATCCTCTATCCACGTTAACTCATTACGTGCTACTCACTTTGAGACTAGAAATGCTGAGAAAAAGAAATAGATTGAAAAGCGCTAAATGAGGAGCACTATGGGATTTCACTACAGGTGACCTTTTCTTCCCATGTGACAATCTACTGAGGCCCTTAAACTGACTTAGAGTATTTTCCCTTCTGGTTTAACACAATGACATCGTGCTCTACAATGATATACAAACCACAAAAATTTTGTGATAAATCTTACCCAGTAGTGTCAATGAAAATTTTGAGTTGTGTGGAGAATTTTTAAAATACTGCTAATTAAATAATTTCCATATGATTCTGGCTGAAGGTAAATCTGATGTGCTATCCTGATTTTGTAAAGCTATCCATAATCTGTTGTATATCTTCCTGGTATACTTCTGGAGAACAATTATAAGAACATAACTAGAATCATAGGATAATAGATTTAGTGCTGGAAGAGGATTTGAAGACTATCAAGTAGCCCTTTCTCAGAAGAGGGAGGAATTGAAATGACTGGTTCAAATTTTATGGGAACTAGAATGGATATCATCAACAGTGACGTCACTAACTGGATAATCATAAAATCTTAATCTTTGTAAACTTCTCTGACCAACCAAACCTAAAGAGTAACTGTAGAGGCAGAGCCAAGATGGCAGCGTAGGAGCAGCAAGGTACTGCAGCTGCCAAATAGCCACCTCAAATACCCATAAAATATGACTCTAAACTAATTTTAGGGATCCAAAACTCACAAAAATACAGAAAAACACATCCTCCGCTGAAGGCAGCTCGGCACAAAGGGCTCACTGCAGCACACTGGGGAGCCGAAACCAGCCCAGCCTGAAACCGCAGCGTGGCCCGGGACAGGTGGGAAGGGAGGGGGTGGCTAGGACAAGCCGCAGCTGGAGCTTCAGGAGACTGGATCAGCAGCAGCTGTGACAATTTCCAGACTTATCAAGCTATAAGAAACAAGGACTAAGTGAAAGGTCAGTGCAACTCAGCTGAATTTGGGGGAGAAAAGCGGTCTAGCCAAACTCCCTCCAGGGCAAGGAAACAACAGAAGCAGTGGCCCTGCAGCTGCCTCCATGTGGCTGCTTCAGAGCTCCCGGCCTGCAGACTGCAGGGGGCCAAGCAATTGTTCAGAGGCCAAGTGCTCTTGCGTTGAGCCACCTGGATTCAGATCATGGTCTTGGGTGGTAGTCCTGGGGTGCATTTTCAGTGACCCAAAGCTGGTAGGCACTGCAAAAAAACAACAGCCCTCTAATAGCTCCGGCAGCTGGGAAAACCTCAGTGATTTAGGACAGAGCTTTCCCCTCTGGAAGCAGAGTTCCACAGAGCTAAAAAATCACTGACTGGCCATCATGAGCAGGCAAAGGAAGCAAAGTAAGAACAGCAACCAAACTCTAGATTCCTTCTTTGGGGACAAGAA
>CM053580.1:316022372-316036546 GCA_028627135.1 Pseudochirops cupreus | reverse complement strand
CAAGATCCAATGGAGTACCATTTCCTTCTCAAAGTCTTCCCTGACCCCTAGTTAGAAGTGACAGTTCCCTTTCTCTTCAAGTCTTTCATGTCATTCTTTCATCAGTCAACAAGTGCTTACTACGTGTCAGACACTATGCTAAGAGGCAGTGATATTTTTAAAAGGCAAAATCAGTCTCTGCTCTTAGGAAGCATACAGCTGAACACAGGAGACAACATGACGATTGAAAGGGAAAGGCTTTATTAAAATTGGGGGGGGAGGGGTGGAACAACTCAGAAAGGCTTTCTGCAGATGAGATCTGAGTCCAGTCTTAAAAGAGGCCAAGGTGATGGGACAGCATTCCAGAATTGGGGGGGAGAGGGGAGGACAGCCAGTGTAGAGGCACAGAGAAGGGAGAGCAAGTGTTGTACTGAATTATAAACAGGCCAGAGCAGCTGGATTATAGAGCATGTAGAGGGAAGTAAAGTGGAAGAAGACTGGAAAGGTAGGATGAGGCCAGGTTTTAAAGAGTTCTGAAAGCCCTCTCCTTACCCCCAAATAACAGGCTCTTAAGATCAAGGGCTGTCTCATTTGCCTTTTTGTATACCAATCACAGTAGCTATCTCAGTGACTTGCAAAGTGTTTGCTGAATCAATTTTGGTGAATATAATAGCAATAGTTTAAATTGATAAAGTGCTGAATTAGAGAGCACTTTACATTTGATTCTCACAACAACTCTGTAAAACAGACTCTTAGCACCATTTGACAGATAAATAGAGTAAGGCTCAGAAAGTGGTCAACGTGCCTACATTCATACTGCTAGTGTGGGAACAGGGCTGAGACTCAAGGCCTCATAACTCCAACTGTGGTGCTCTTCTACTAATCTCCATTGCTTTTCCCAATTAAATGGCAATTCCTGAAACCAAAAGAAAGTAGTTTAGGATAATCGAAAAGAAATGACATTTTTATACACCAGATTGTAAGCATATCATATTTAAGAAATGTGAAAGTTAATAAAAGGGTTTGGATCAACTCATGAGTTACAAATTCATAATCGGATGCTAAAAAGTAAATCAAATACAAGGAGTATCCCTTGTGTTTTGAGTACCAACAGCAGAGGTCAACTCCCCAACTTTTCACAAAAAGTTACCTTACTATCATTTTCAATAGCAGAATACAGAGTCGGCAGAATATTAGTCTCATCTAAATGCAAAAAAGCTGTCCTCTACACTACTTTGCAGCATACAGGCGGTCCCAATTTAAGGGGGAAAAAAGTACTCTTGGATATCAAATCATAAGAAACCAATGAAAAGCGGACTGATTATTTTTGCTTATTTTCCTAACCAAACATGCCTGGTACCCATTTAGAAAAAAGCCTTTGAATTAGATTGTAATAGCATTAAGAAATGCAGAGCAGGTATTTATTGGTCTGGGAAGAATAAGTGTAACAGCAAATACAAAGCAGCAAAAAGTGGGAACTGCCCACATCAGGACCTACATGTTTTTGGTATTGGGGTCTTCCTTGCTCTGTTTTTCCCCTACTCCCATTTCCCAATTCTTTTCAAAAAGATCTCACATTAATTACTTCTTTTAATAATCCTGATGTTTAAAAAAAGGCAGAGATAAGCACTAAACCACTAAGAAATTGTGATTTGCCCCAAAAAAATCACATTTAAAAAGCCACAGCTAGACTTTATAAACTTATGACACCAACTCAACTGACATTAATTAGTACCCAATACCAAATTTTGCAATGATTTATTATCACTAGCCCTTTTTTTTTCTTTTTGGCTTAGTCCCACCTTCTATTCCCTGATACATTTGAAATTATAAAATCAGGGGGAAAAAATGTTTAAAAAAAAAAAGAACATGGAACAAGTATCTTCAATGAAACAATTTTACCAGATTTCATTAAAACAACACTTTACTCCAATAAAGTTGATCACGTTGATACTTGAAACAAACAAAAAGTAGAAGCAGGGCAAGAAGATTTATTTTTCACTGAGATAGTGCTAGTTGAAAGCAAAATGTAATACAATCCACTCCTTTGGAATTTCCTGCTGTTTATAAAATAGCTTAGACAAAAACGCCTAACAGCTTGCTGGGGTGCATTCATGAAGGCTTCAAGGAAACTTCCTTAATTCTAACAGAGTCATTTATAAATGTAACGTATTGCTATACCTACCTAAAGAGTGCTGGTCAGATTCATTCAGTAATTTAATGTTTTTAATTCAGTTAGGATAGCTGAGTTATGTTACTGTCTTACTGCTGTTTTGTTCTAGACTCAGTGCGACATAGTGGGCAAGGATACTAGTCTTGGGAGACTAGACAACGGATTTTGAGTCCCAGCTGCACAAAGTAACAGCTATATAACCTGGAGCAAATCACTTCATAGGGTCTCATTTACAAAAAAGACGTCTGTTCCAACCCCCTCAAAGTTATTCTTTCTACCACTCTGATGACTGTTTTCCTGTCAACTTACCTTGTCTTCAGATAGCCAATTTAAAAATAAAAGCCCGAGTTATATGATGGCACACAGATTAACTTTCCTATTAACATTCTAAGGAAACATTTTTAAAAACAAATTTTTCCAGCATAATTTTTTATGTGTAGCTACCATAGCCTAAAACAGCACAAAAATTTCTTTAAGTTCAGATTTCACAACAATGGCACGACATTGGAGTCTCACAATATAGTTTAACTCGGTAACATATTCCTATGATATTCTAATTAGGCTCTTTAAAAGTTCAAGACTTTGGTCCTGGAAGGCGGAAGGGATCTGCATGTATTCCAAGACCCCCAATACAATAGCAAACCAAGAGTTTGCATTACCTGTAAATGGGAAACATCATAAACATTCCCACTAAAGACAATATTTAATACTGAGGCACTATCACTTCACCATTACTATTTGCATTATTTTGGAAATGCTAACTATTGTAACAAGGCAAGGAAAATAAAATTTAGGCAATAATCTTTGGCAAATTAATTTTTTTTTTTTGCATTTTGGTGGGAGAAAGGCAGGGTGGTTGGGGTTAAGTGACTTGCCCAAGGTCATATGGCTTGTGTTAAGTGTCTAATGCCAGATTTGAATTCAGGTCCTCCTGATTCTAGGGTCAATGCTCTATTCCCTGCATCACCTAGCTGCCCCAACAAATTAAATCTTGAAAAATAAATGAATGAATGTAGAAATAAATGAAATGCTGGGCCCAAATAAAAACCAAAAATATAAAAATTTTTAAATATAAAATATTTCTGCAACATTGTATGCAAACTGATCATTCTGCTATTCTCTGTAACAAAATTATCTTTTAAAATATAAGAATTTTAATTAAGGCTAAAGCATTTCACTTCTACAACCTAATGGGCTATCATTTTATTTTTACTGAGTCTCTTTAATCTTGAACTTTCTGTTTTCATAGTGAATTCAGCAGAATTCATCTAAACTATGCCTTAAAGACAAGTTGAAAAAGAAAAATCAATTTTGATTCTATTTCTAGTAATTTAAGCCAATTATTGTGTGCTACCTTAAAAAGGGCAGTAGATCAATTTGCTAACTAAATGTTATCCTGCCATCTCATGACCTAAGCACATTATACCAACATGTATTGGTTAAGGGAATAATAATCATCCCTATTGTTTCTTTATTTGTATACTGAAAAGCATTCTTAACATAACCTCATTTATATATTTAAATGCTTTAGAAAGAGTGAATAGAACCACACATGTGCTTTAGTTTCCCAAAATCTCTTCACAAAAAAATAAGTGAACAGGTGCAGCTAGGTGGCGCAGTAAACAGAGCACCTGCCCTGGAGTCAGAAGGACCTGCATTCAAATTTGACTTCAGACACTTAACACTTATTAGCCCTGTGACCTTGGGCAAGTCACTTAACCCCAATTGCCCTGCATTCCCCCCTCCAAAAAAGCAACAACAACAAAAAAAGATGAACAGTTTTTAATCTGCTCAAGAATAAACCTGGCATATTTTACATGAAAAGTGCAATCAATCAGTAATAATACTCAAAGAAGTTTTTTGTGCTCCCATATTTTAAGTCTAAATATACAGTAGTTACCAAATATAACGTCACAGAGTAGTATACAGAACAGATTACTAACTAAATATGAACCAACTGCTTCTAAGAAGAAAAAACAAGGTTTTTTTTAATTGTTTGAACATGTAGCTCCAGCATGAACCACACCTAAGATATACAGCCAATCACTGTGTCAGCAAAGGGCATACCGACAACTGCAGAAAACAGTATGTGTTTCACAGGACAAGTATGATGCTAATTCATGATCCATAACCTCCAGATTCCTGACTTACAAGGGAAAAGTGTACAGTGAAAACGGCACTGGATTTTTATTTACAAGGCATGGGTGGATTTGAATCCCTTCCTAGCACAGCAAGTTACTACAACTCTCAAGACGCCAGAGGCCTTGTTCATAAAAGATGAGAGGACCTCTAATGTCCATTCCAATTCTAAATTCTACCATTCAAAGCATATCTGAAATAATGTGAAAATTCTACATTTCTTGATGGCTCCAACACTTAACAGCTGTGTGACCTTTAGGAATGTCACCCAACTTCACTTTCTTCAATTATTAAAATGAAGGTAATAATACTAGACCTACATAGCTCACACTACCAGAATCAGAGTTGGAAGAGAGCTCAGAGACCATGTCTAGTACAGTCAGGCTTAAACGATATCCTGTGGGGCGTCTAGGTGGCGCAGTGAATAGAGCACCGGCCCTGGAATCAGGAGGACCTGAGTTCAAATCCAGCCTCACACACTTAACACTTACTAGCCCTGTGACCTTGGGCAAGTCATTTAACCCCAACTGTCCTGCCTTCCCCCCTCCAGAAAGCAAAAAACAACAATATTCCTCCATATTCAGAAAGAACCTCTGATTTTCAAAACGTGGACAAATCCTAACCTTGAGAAACTGTCAAACATTTTGCTATAATTTTGGTTACAAACACATAATGTGTCAGCATTATTCCTCTAATGTACTAGGTCACCCTGTCAAAAAAAGGGGGGCGAAGGGGAAATAAGAATAGGCTAGTATGACGTCCTCAGTGAAGCCATGCTAGCTCATTTTCGATAAGTGCTTCTCTTTCAGATGTTCATTAACCATCTCTTTAATAAGAAATTATACAATCTTACCTGAAATTTTAGTCAAGCTCACTGGCCTGTAGTCTACACACTCCATTTTTCTCTTTCATTGTTTTGGAAAACTGGGACCTTTGTCCTTCTTAAATTCTGTGGTCCCTTTCCCATTCTCCAAACTTTTTCAATGGGAGTGCTTCAACCATCACACATCAGCCAGTCCTTCAGTAACATTAACAACTAAAAGTAGCACGGCAGAGCAAGTATGTCCAGGCTATCCTGACTCCAAGCCCAGCTTCCAACACTTACTGGCCAGTGACCAGGGGCAGGTATTCTAACCTCTCAGTTCCCACCTTAGGCAACTCTAGGCTACAGAGGAGCTGCCATTCTGCATTGGTGGAGGAAATTTCCATATAAGAAATCACAGGCGTGGGAACAAAGATAATAATAACAATAATAACTGTGTAAGGCTTTATTAAGTATGAAGTATTTTCCTCACAATATATTGTATTTAATTTATAAAGATGTTACTGTTATTAAAAACAATAATAGACTAGATAAACCATAGATCCAACATAGAATAATATAACAATTGGACTCTTTTTAAGTTTATGTCCTCTGAAGCAACAATTTTTGCCATGTTGCAAACATAAAGTTTGTCAAAGCAGTCAGTGAGTCAGTAAGTATTTATTAAGTGCCTTTTATATGCCAAGCACTGTGCTAAGTCCAGGAATATAATAAGAGGAAAAAAATACTCCCTGCCCTCAAAGACCTTACAATCAAATGGGAGGGACAACATGCAAACAAATATATACAAAGCAAACAATATACGGGAAAAATAAGAAATAACTAAGAGGGAAGACACTCAAATTAAGAGGGTTCCAACAAAAATTTTAAGAAAGTTTCAACAAAATTTTTTTTAAAAAGAAGCCATGAGGTAAAGATAAGGGGGGAGAACATTCTCGGCATGGGGGACAGCCAGAGAAAATGCCAGGAGACAGAGATGGAACGTCCAGTGTTCTGCGACTGAGGAGTTAGATGTAAAAAGATGGAAAAGGTTGGGAGCCAGGGGGTCCGCAGAGCAGGAAGATACTAGGTTATGAAGGGCTTTGAACACTGAACAAAGAATTTTGTATTTGATCCTGAAGATGATAATGTGGGGAGCCACTGAAATTCACTGGGTATGAGGGTGATGTGGTCAGTCCTGAGGTTTAGGAAAATCACTTTGATGGCTGAGTGAAGAATGGAGTGGAGTGGGGAGACTTAGACACCAATCAATAGGCTACTGAAATTGTGCAAATGTGAAGGAGTGAGGGCCTACAGCAAGGGTCATGGCAGTGTCCGAGAGAAGACTGACAGGACAGAACTTGGCAACTGAGAGGATGGACGTGGGGGCATTGGGGTGTGGGCATTAAGAGACAGTGAAAACAGAACTCCAAGTCTAGGGGATTGGGAAGATGGTGGTGTCCTGGACAGCAACAGGAAGTGGAGAGGGGAGGGAACAATAATCAGTTTGGATTACACTGAGTTTAAGATGTCTACTCAATATCCAACTCCAGATATCTGAAAGAAAGTTGGGAGATTAAAGGCTGGAGATCAGCAGAGAAGTTAGGGCAAGACAGGTAAATTTGACAATAAGCATATTAATCCATGGGAACTGATGAGATTACCAAGAGAAGTAGTAAAGAAGCAGAAAAGGACCCTGGGCAGAACCCTGTTGAACACCTATGGTTAGAAAGTGTGACCTGGATGAGAATCTAGCAAAGAAGACTGAGAAGAGGCAATCTTCTAGGTAGAAGAACAAGGAGAAAGTCATGGGCCAAGAAGAGGGTGATGACAGTGTGAAAAGTAAGGTCAAGAAGAATGAAAATTAAGAAATAGTCCCTGGATTCGACAAGATCACTGGTAGCTTTGGAGAGAGTTGTGGTTGAATGATGAGTTTGGAAGTTGGATTGCAAGGAGTTAAGAAAAAAAGTGAGAGGCAAGTGGAGGCACCTATTGCAAACAGCCTTCTCAGAGGTCCACAAAAGACACAAGAAACACAGGATGACAGCAGGGACAGAAGGAGTAAGTAAGGGTTTTTTGAAAATGGGGCATGTTTGTAGGCCAGAGAGAAAGAGCCAGTAGACAGAGAGAGAATAAAGATACACGATAGAGTGGAGATGATGGGACAGGGGTGAGAGATGGAGGGGGGGAGGAGAGGGGAGATAGGATAGGGAGTGCTTGTGCAGGGGGTTAGACATCTCTTCATGTGATTCAAGGGTAAAGTAAGTGATGGTGGCAAAAGGCATATGAATGATATGAAATGAAGCAGAAAAGAGAGGAGAGCTCGTGGTGAATGGCATAAATTTTTCCTGTCAACTGTGAGGCAAGGTTCTCAGCTAAGAGGGATGGGAGGTTGGAGGAGTAATGAAAAGTTTTGGAAAAGTTGCTGCAGAGTAGGGTGATAAACTGATAAGGGAAGTAGAGAAAGCTTGCCTAGCAGCAATGAGGGTAGTGGACTCAGTGAGAACAGATGAGTGATTTTCTCCACCTTCATTCAGCAGCATATACATGTAGAAGCAAAGGTTTCAGTCAATGATGAGCGTCATCCAAGGTTCAAGTTCAGCAGGGCACAACTGGCAATGTGATAAGGAGGCCAGGACCTCAAGAGGACTGTGTAGAGCTTAACTGGCTCAACAAGGGGTCAAGATGGGAAAAGAGGAGAGTGTGGTTAGAGCAGGGACGATGCCCCGGGAGAGAACCGAGGGGTCAAGGAATGGGGGAATACTGTGTGAATGAAAAGTAGGGTTCAAGGAGGAAAGGCAGAGGGAGAGGTGGAAAGCCATTAGGTTAAGGTCAGATAAGGGGAATTCAAAAAATTCTTCAACACAGAGGCAGTACCTTATGGGTCAGGGCAAGATCAAAGATATGATCATCTCTGTGTGGCTGAGCCAGCACAGAGGAATAGGTCACAGAAGATGAGTAGGCTGAAGAACTGAGTGGTTAGGGTGAATAAGGGAGAGTCAAGACATCTGTTGAAGTTCCCTACTATGAGGGCAGAGGTGGAGGAGAAGAGAAAAACCAATCCAGATACCAAAACTGAGGGAGGGGAATGACCTTGTATATCTATAGACAGCTACCAGGATTTTGAATGAGGTATAGTTATGAACTGCATGAACTTCAAAGGAAGAAAAGTTACTGAGGGACAGAAGTGGGAAGAGAAGCTAGAAGTATTCCACCTCTCCCACCTCTACCCCCGAACCAAGGGAAATGAGTAGTGGAGAGGGGGCGGTGAGGTGGCACAGTGAATAGAGCACCGGCCCTGGAGTCAGGAGGACCTGAGTACAAATCCAGCCTCAGACACTTAACACTTTACTAGCCATGTGACCTTGGACAAGTCACTTAACCCCAATTGCCTTACCTTCCCCCTCCAAAAAGCAAAACACACAAAAAAAGGAAATGAGTGAGGGTGCAGTCAGTACTGGAAAGGGTAGCCAGAGAAGCTGTGGAGAAGCCAGATCTTGGTAACTGCTTAGAAGACAGGAGGAGTGAGAGGAAAAGATTTAGGATGAAAGGAAGTTTGTTGCCTATGGAACAAGTATTCCAAAGAACACAGTGAAAGGAGTGAGATGGTACTTGGTTGTAATTTTGGGGTGAGAGGGTTGAAGGGAAAGGGATAATAATCAATCTGCTAGTGGGGGTTGGGGAATGGAGTTTTGATGATAACCTGCTACAACAGTTTAGAATATGTACATTATGATCAGGCATGAGAATATTCAGCATTGAATAGAAGGCACCAGTTCTCTTCCCAGAGGAGACTAGATATCAGGCAGGAGAAAAGTCCAGCAAGGAGACAGAAAGCACACAGTCAGATAAGAGGCCTGTTTCACTCCACTTCCATTCAAAGGCTGAAGATTAGGCAGGAGACACATAGCATCTGGAAAACGGGAGTCAAACCTATGCTGCAGGAGACAGAAGGCCCAAGGTCGAAGGGAAGGTGGCTCCTCTTTCCCACCAAAAGCTCTTCACATCTTGAGAGGGAGATCAGGCTGGTAGCAAGAGGTGGAGGGTGCCTTGCCTTGGCACAGATGGAAGGTACACAGACAGCACCTAACAGTCTTCCTCCAGGGAACATAAGCAGCAAAAGAAGGAAGGTCTAAACTTCCTACATCTTTATCTTCATTAATGCTATACTGTACATATAACAGGGACTTAATAAATTTGTTAATTAACTAAAAATGTTTCAAAATTATAGTCCATAATTTCAGCAAACAATGATTAAATTAGATTGTAGAATTCTAGGATCTAGGGCTAGAAGGGCCTTCAGGTACTATCTCGGTAAACTGCTTTATTTTAAAAGTGAGGAAACTGAGAACCAGGGAGTTTAAGTGACTTTGGCAAGATCATTGATCTAGAGTTGTTAGGAACCTCAGAGACCAACTAGTCTAATTCTCTCAGGTTCTTTGTGGATAGACACAGTATGTATTAAGTATTTTTTTAAGTGCAAGGCACTATGTAGAGTAAGCAAGCAATCCCTGCCCTTGGGGAGTATATTCCAAGGAGGGAAGACAACACATGAGAGGAAAGAGAAAGGCAGGGAAAGAAGTACACAAGTGGCTGCACAGTGTGGAGATGGCCAAAAAGTGACACACAGGCTTGATTCCCAGCAAAAGGCAAAATCTTACCTATCTGAACCAAAAGATCCAGGAGCAGAGTCTGAGGTTAGGGGGAAGGACTTGGGTTATAGGAAAGGGGAGCTGGGGGAGATTAGGATGATGGCCAGAATTGAGACAGCCTGGTGCTGAGATCGCCAGGAAGTGGACAAAAGTTGTCTGGTTCCAGGCTCGATAAGGTGAAAGCTCATCCATCAGGACTAGGGGTCAGGGACAGAGTCCAAAGTGAGATCAAGTGACTTGTCAGAGGTCAAATGGGAAGTGTGAGGGACCGGCTAGGAACTCAGGCCCTCTAACTTCAGAGACAGTGCTCCTTCCACTATATCGGATGCTACTTCCAATGACAACCCTTACATATGGCCAGCCCATAACTACAAGTTAGGGCCAAAGCTAGGTCCGGAAGTCTAAGTCTCGTAACTGAAGGTATCACAACACGTGGAATATCATGGATACAGAACCTGAAGAAGTTCAATATGATATCTAAAAATGTTAGGTTTATGAAATTTGCCAACATCCCTACAATATCTGGCCTCGTGCCCCTGCGGCCTCATGCCAGTTTGATCCAGGGCCAGGCTAAAAATAAATCCTGGAGCAGCAGCTGGAATACACAGATCTTTCTGACCCCAGTTCTGTTTCCCTGAGATTGGAATAAATAAAGGGAAAGAATCAATATGCATTACCAATGCAGAATTCTTACCTTTTTCTTCCCTCTGAACACAAGACAGTGATAAAAGCCTCCCTCTTCTTCCGTCCTTTAACTTGACTATTCTCAATCACTAAATCCTGGATTGACCATTCTAAACCTCAGATCTACTACCAGTCCCAAATTACAACTAAAATCTAGGCTGAAGAAATCAGAAAAGTTGTTTACATGATACAGAAAGTATGTATATACATCTAATATGTGTGTGTATATTCAACTACATGGAATGTAAAATTAGAAGTGTTTAAGAAGTTGGAAGTTACCATAAAATTTTTAGCTAAGAAAGGAAATAGGCTGAATAAGGTAATGGACATTCTACCTCCAGCATGCCATGCCAGCTCCCAACTGCATGCCTTCACAAAGGTTGGTTTGCACCTGGGAATGCATTACCCTCCTCCCTCCCCACTATGCTCTTAGAATCTCTAGTTTCCTTCCAAGCTCAGATCAAATACCACTTCCTACTTGAGGCCTTTCCTGGGCACCCCCCCCCAGCTGCTCATGCTCCCCCAGCCCAAAAAATTACCTAATATTTATTTTAAATCTGGGAACATGTTGCCTCCCCACACATAAAGTAAATAAAGTTTCTTGAGAGTTTTTGTTGTTGAGTCATTTTAGTCGTATCTGACTCTTCTGGTGCCCCATTTGGGGTTTTCTTGGCAAAGACATTAGAGAGGTTTGCCATTTCCTTCTCCAGTTCATTTTACAGATAAGGAAACTGAGACAAACACGATCAAGTGACCTGCCCAGGGTAACAAAGCTTAGTATGTGTCTGAGGCTGAATTTGAACTCAGATCTTACTGACTCCAGGTCTGGTGCTCTACCCACTGCGCCACCTAGCTGCCCATTTCTTGAGGGCAGAGACTTTCATTTTTTTAATATTACATAACTGGATCAGTGACTGACACCTGGTAGATGTTTCATAAATATTTGTTAAATCAGTCCTTATCTGTACTTTAAGTGATATGAAAAAGTGAGAATGGTGAAATCTGCAATAACATCAAACTTCTTTGCCCCAGTTACAGCCAACTTCTCAGGTAAGAGATTGTTTCTAACATCAAGGAATCCTACCAAGAAGAATGACCTAAGCTGGTACAAGGGCAGGCAGCTGCACATAAGGCATTGCATAAACTCATACAACTATCCATAAGAGTTCAGGTTACTGTCACTCATCATTTTACTAATAAAATCCAGTATGTCCTAAGTGACTGCCTGTATAACTAACTAAAGGTAGAGGGAAGGGAATAAAGGTGTAAAGCTTGCTTCCACAGAATCCTTCTACGTATTATTTTCCATAAAATTTTCCCACATTAGAGGTCAAACACCAATTAACAAAGAAAAATGCTTTATGTAAACAGATTGTTAAATAAAGCAGGACAAGAAGGCAAGTCACCTGAATTTTCAGCACATTAATTCATTAAATGAGTTTTTGATTTATCTGATCAACTTTAGTCTACTAGATAGGATTTATGTTTACTGACAGGTCCTGCTGCATTCTCCCAATTAATGTAAGACTCTCAGTCACTGCACAGATACCAGCTCCTTCCAAGACTGTCAGATGTACTCACATGCAACAAGAGGTGTTAAAACAATGTTTCAAAGATTGTAAGCACTTAAAAGTTTTTATTCATTCATAATTTTTTAAATGGTAACTTTTTTTAAAGGCCTAATAACTCGAATTCACAACTTAACTCACTATAACATGCTTTCACAGACACATACCAACAGCTACTTTAGCGTACAAAGAGAACCAACTCCTGGGGGGGAGGGTGGGGAATTTTCACAACACACCAAGTCAAATTTTACACCCATTCACAAAACTATACTCCAAAGCTGAAGGTCCTTCATCAAATGACAAAAGAAACAGAATTTTTGAATCAATGGTTACAATCAAATATTCTAAAACTGAGTTAAAGTAAACAAAGAGCAAGCACACAGAGCATATAGCCAAGATTTAGAGGTGATCGTTATTCTAAGCATAAAGCCAAGACAAAAATCTCATTCAAGTGACACCATGAAGAGGATAAGAGCCCAAATCACACAGCAAAAGAAAAATGTTGAGTGGTAAGACAGGTCAGTGAGGCTATGAGGCCAAATAAATCAGTACATCAAAATAAGTACATAAAATAAACTGATAAAAGAATGAGTTGACAAAAGATAATATTGTTAAAGGGGCAAAATCCAAATCAGGCAGCAAAAAGTACCATCAAAACAGGGCCTGAAAAAGCACAAGTTACTAGACAACATGCATTCCAAGCAGTTTTACATATATATATATGTATGTATGTATGTATGTATGTATGTATGTGTATATATATGTTGTTGTTCAGTCATGCCCAATTCTTCCTAATCTCATTTGGGGTTTTCTTGGAAACTACTTGAGTAGTTTGCCATGTCCTTCTCCTGCTCATTTTACAGATGAGGAAACTGAGGCAAACAGGATGAAGTGACTTGCCCAGGATCACATAGCTAATGTGTATCTGAGATTGAATTTGAACTCAGGTCTTCCTGACACAAGGCCCTGTGCTGTGCTCTATCCACTACATCACCTACACACACACACACATTTATATATACATCAAAATAAGTAATACACACATATTACTATATGTATACTACACTATTATGTACTACTATGCTATACATAAGTAATATATGTATATTACTTTTATGTGGGCATAAACATGTATGTGGAGATTATAAATCAAATACGGATACAGGTTACAAAATACATACATACTTTTAAGTTGTAAAGTGCAAGGCTTTTAAAGTCAAATTCAAAACACGATTTGAAAGTTTGTGGCTGGGATCAAAAAATTCTGCCAAATATATAAAACCATGGGATAAAATAAAATATAAATAGACTTCAACCACTTTAATGAGCTAGGAATCATTTTTAGGGTTCATTCCGATAAAATATTAATCCCTTGAAGTCAGACACTGTTTGATTCTTTTTTTATCACCAGCAGCTTACACTCACACTGACCTGAAATGAATTTTAAAATGAGCAAAAATGTAAAAATCTATTTCTGTAAAGTAATTTTATTATTTTCCTTGCAAATTTTTCCTACACTAGAGGTATGGTGTCAATTAACAATGAAAAATGCTTCATAGAAAGAGACAGATTGTTAAACAAATCAAAACTAGATGGCAAGTTACCTAAATTTTCAGCATATTAATTTGTTAAATGAATTTCTGATTTAACTAATCAAATCAGTACAAAATTATTCCTAAAATCATTTCTGTTTTTACACTAGTATGTATATGCTAGTATTATACTTAAACACAAATTATTTAGCACAAGACTAAAATGTCAACCAGAAGTACTTCATATTTTATAATTTTAAAACTTACAAAAATCCTTCTAACGCAATCCAATGTTCTAATTATACTGGAATCCTAAAATTATTCAATACTTCTACAATAATGATAATCATAAACACATCCTATCAGATTTCAATATTCTTTCTTTAAAAAGAAATGGGACATGTATTCTTACACATGTATAATTACATAGGGATCATTATGGTTTGATCAGATTACCTACAAACTTAATATGATTTGGTTAAGTCACTATCCCTTCCTAATTATTTCTGAAAAAATCAAATTCTATCTAGGAAGAAGGGGAGAAATTCAGCTACTAACACAACTAGGTATCATTCAAGAACAAGCCTAAGAATAAAACTTTTATTAAAAAATAATTTTAAAAGTTTATTATTAAAATTTGGTCTA
>CM053580.1:315873705-316012461 GCA_028627135.1 Pseudochirops cupreus | reverse complement strand
TACTTATAATTGCTCTTTCCCAAGCCCCTCCCCCCAGGGACCAAAACAGAGTTTGTCTTCTTTCTTCATTCTCCTGTGTTTTCCGTCAGGCAATGGAGGGAATCAAAGTGCAGAAAGTATACAGCTCCTCATAATCACTGACTCACCAACATAACATCATATTCCAGAAGTTGGGTGGTGTTTTCAGGAGCAGGGAGAAACTCAGCTGTATGTAGTAAGCTATATAAACAGAACTTCCTAAAAGCTAAATTAAGAAAGCACATCAAGGAAGAAATAGGAAGGACCCAAAGTTTTATTTAAAGAAGGTAAAAGAATCATAACTAAGTCTGCCTCAACTCCCACTGTTATTTATTTTTAAAGCAAAGACTTAAAACTGGAAGAGGTAGATAAGTGACCTTTCCTCATCGTTCCAACTAGTAACTTAGCCCATAGGACGATTTTAGAATTAAAGTTTAAAGGGACCTCGAAGATTATCTGTCTAACCTCACCCCTTTCTCCTGGTTTTCCAAACGAGGAAACAGGCCCAGAAAAGATATATGGACTCACTGGTCACTAAAGTAGCAAGCCAAGAGACTAAAATTCAGATCCCATATCCTCTGATTTCAAAACCCACTACAGCAAACTACCTCTTGTCAAATGAATATTTTGTTATTAGAAAAAAAGAATCCCAAGGAATAGAGAGACTGTGGCTGGGAAAGCCAAACTATCTGAAAATAGCTACTTGCAAATATCAGCTCGCGCGCGCGCGCGCGCGCGCACACACACACACACACACACACACACACACACACACACACACACACACACACACACACACACACACACACACCCCTCCTCACCACCAACAACTTCATTGTCATGCTAGATTAGTGTTAACACCTAGGTAATTAGGTTGAAAGTACCTATAAAAGATTCTTTTGTATATTTGTAATTAGTAATATAATGCTGTCTATGTATAGTGCTATATATAATGCTGTCTATATAATATAAACTGTCATTAGTTTGTAAGCTCCTTGAGGACAGCTTTTTCTGTGACTTTTGCTGTCTTTGTGTCCCTATTACTTAGCACAGTGTCTAAGAGAGTAGATTAGCTGTTAACTGAGCAGTGTCTAGCATAATAAATACTTGTTGAATTGAATCCTGCAAAGTGGAAGGAAATGTTTTGTTTAAAGAAAAAGCAAGAGACAAGACTACCTAGGACATCCTCCAAAATCATCATTAAGCAGTTCTTCTAAACACGTGGATAAAAAGGATGAACTGAATATAATACTGCTCAACAGTCTATAAACTTGTTTCAGTTGAAAATCCAATCTAAACAGTAAATTGTGAAAGGGGACAAGTGACAGGGGATAATCAGTCCAACTAGTCGTTTAGCTCAAACAATCAATTCCAAATGGTTAGTCCAACAACCTGTACAAACAGTCCCCTGTCACAATGAGAGGGGGAAAAGCTATTTCATCTTTCTTCAGGGTCTCATAATAGTAAAAGTTTATCTTAACTAATTTCAAAACTGGGTCATAATAATGAAGCTACTGATTTTAAAATTCAATTGTGAATAAAATGTATATTCAGACAGTTGTCATTCCAAATAAGTTTTCGTATAGACAGCATATTTTTCTAGGTTTGAGGTTTTAAAAATTTATTATTTTTTAAATTTTGTCAAACTATGTTTCCCCCAAATCACATTTACTTCGTGTTTGGAAAATGAGGAAGTAAAATTTTTTATCCTTCAGTCACAATTTGGAACATTTCTAACAAAAAGGAAAATTCATGAAGTTGTAAACTAACAAAAATGAAAATCCTTAATAAAAGAGCATTTTACAACTATAGCACAAATATTTCTTGCCTCCAATACTAAAACTGTGTGTTCTGTTTAAAATACTGATGTTAAATATCTTCCTTGATTTAAGTTTTAACAAAAATATTTTATCGTACAGCTTCTTGCTACCATTTTCATGGTATGTGAACTGGCATAATTTATTTTATTATTCCATTCTATTATGTGCAAAACTGCATTATTTCATCAAATCAAAACCTCCTCAGAAATGGCAAGTTAAATTGATATTCAAAACAATTTGAAAACCTGGATTTTCCCTTCACCGTCTTAAAAGATAGGAAATGCCAAACTAATTATTCACATTTAGCTTTTTCCTCCCCAGCTTCATGTAATAACTATACGGTTTTAGTGAGCATTTTATTTGGGTTTTCACCATCGCAGAAAAAAAAAAAGGTAAAGAAGGCTTGTTGATTGAAGGGAAACTATTTACTCAGATTATGTGGAGATCTTTATTTAAATTCTTATTTACCTTTGTCAATTGGGGGAAAAAAAACACTTCCCACATTCAGACTCTGAATTAAAATGAGACCAAGGCAGAATCATAATTAAGAAAACTAATGATTCCTTAAAAGGTCCATCAATCAACAGTTCCCTCTTTTCAGATATCTCTGGTATGTCAGCAGATACAATAGAAACACATTTAATAAATTAATACTGCTCCATGAACACATCCTCCCGGGAGACTAGAGCGACTCCGATATATAAAAAGGATATATTTGGAGAAGAGAATGTCATCCAGAAAATTGCTTCATAAACAGATATCATGAACCTTTTCCAAATGATCAAACATCTTCTTTATACTTTTTCCCACGTGATGAAGACAAAAATGAAAAATCGAGACACTTTAGGGGACCTATCGTGTCTGAGTAAAGCCTACACTTGTTGGGGGGGGGGGAATATATTAAAATTAAAATGCTAAACTAAAATCTCATATCAGGATATTGAATTATCTACGCTATTTTAATTTAGTCAAGAATTCTCTCTCAAGGGCAAGCAACATGGTTATAGTGACATGAAAATCTTAGATACCAAAGAGTTGCTTTCAGATACTAAATCAGATATCTGGCAAAAATGGAGTAAGTTCCATCATGGAAATTGGTTTACTTTGCCTCAAAATCTATTATCCAGCACTTTTCTGGATCTACTGAATATTGGTAGAGATGTATCTAACTCCTCTGTATCTGAATTTTCCAGATAACTGAGGATTAGAGCCATGGAATATCAAAATTGGAAAGGACCTGAGTGATTACCTATTTCAATCTCAATATTTTATATATGAAGTCAGGAGATATTACAGTGACCTGGCCAAGGTCACAAGGCCATTGACTAGAAGAGTCAGGTCTTCTGACTCCTAGTTCAGGGCTTTTTCCCACAGCCCCTTGCTGCCTCCCATTACACTTTTACCTAATCCTTTACACATCCAACCCTTTTTGGCCTTTTTTTTTTTTTTTGCCCCTAAACCAAATAACCCCATACTGTATTATAGGATTTTAGTTTGGGGTGGGTTTTTTTGGGGGGGGGGGAGGGGAGGCAGTGAGTTCTTGTGTCTGATCTTTATAAGTTTTCTGTCTCTGTCTTTGGTGCTATCACTTATGGCAGTTTATCAGTATTGCTTCCTCTCCCCTTGTAATCTGATGTGTAGATTCTGCTTTGAGCTTAGAAACTAAGCACCCAAAGATGTTTAAACTGTGTAAAATAGGAGTAAAAAGATCCTGAATTTAGGATCTTAGGTACTCTATTAATCGTTTGTATGCACTATAAGTCAGTGGATTTGGGGGCTTCCATTTTTTGTCTCTGATTTTTCTGTCTTCATTTATAGCTCTCAGATGCTTTTTGGGTAGGTGAGGTTGCTGGATAGCTGAAACTGAATAGATGAAATATATTACTCAATAATAATTTGTGCTTATGGTGGCAGTGCAAGACCTTAAAGTGCCTTCTGAATGATCAAATACAGATGAATTTGCAATGCAGTTTTAGTGTTGAATATATCCTGTCATATTCTGTGCTATACCTGATAATCGATGTGTAACATATGTGGCAGCTATTAACCAGAATATTTGACTAACCCAGCTCCCATGCTTTGCAGCATAAAAGAGAATCTGCTGTGTGTTTCTGTGATGAGGCTTAGCTCACCACTAGCTTAACTGCACTGGCATCCTAGACAGGGTTAACATCAAGGTGTGCCAGGAAAGTTGTTTCCAAAAGCCTACATTACAGTTGATTGCTGCCAAGGCCAATCGGTCCATCCCTTTCAAGAAAAGCACAAAGTCTGCTCTCTGAACACATGGCAGAGTGGCGTGAAGCTATTACTGCTACATGACGGAAATCGCTGCATTATTCCCAAGCAAAGGCATAACAAGAAAATCTTCCCAAACAAATGTCAAAAACTTTACCACGCTGTCATGCATTCTGTCTGAAACATTTGTCTTTTGTTAACTTATTTCTGGCCTTAATCAAAAATGTCTCTCAACTTTTGGCAATTCAAAGTCCTCTGGTTGCCATGGGAACAGGGAACAATGATATCCCATAAGTTGAGATGGAAATATTATCCACTATGGTAGCATGAAAAAAATGTTCTCTACAACTTGTCATTAATTCGCGACTGGGGAGAGCTCGTCATTGCCAGCTATATTTGAAGAAGCATTCTCAGCTACCGAAAACGACACTGAAGGCAGACGCGCTACTGTACCAAATCCTGGCTCCGTATCCCCTCAGTAAATGTAGTTTAATGTCTTCAGCGTAAACCCCTTATTACGTTTACCCTTAAGCACGATTCCAACGTAACACACCTATCAATGACTTGTTACTGACACACGTGGAAGAGGGAGAAGATGCTTCAGAAGATCAGACTCGGGGATCATGTTTAAATACACTCATCTCTCCTTTTCCATCTTCTAATTGAGGTCACACCATCTGATCTTTTCACTTTTCAGGGACAGAAATGTGTATTTGGTGGGGTTCTTTCCTCTGTTTCTACATTTGTTGCATGTGTACACAGAGACCCTGATAGGTGACAAATGGATACAACTCAAAAATTTAGGAAATGAATAAAAGTGCAGTAGCCAGAAAAGAATGTAAGTATTTTCTAGGCAGAGATCTGTCCACTAACTGTTATTCTTTGGTTCTGTTCTAGTTTCTTTCAGGATCTTGACTTTGGGATCGTGCTAGTAACTATAATCAATTTTAAAACCTACTAATGTTTTGTGTTATTTGAGAATCGTCAGCCAACCTACTATTTCTACATACCTACTTGTCTTCACCTTAATCCAATTCAACAAACATTTATTAATTTTCTACCATTGTACAAGAAGCACCATGGTATGCAAAATACTAAAAGAGATGCAAAGATTAAAAAAAATATATCTGGCCACTGTTTTCAAGAGGCTTGCAATCTAAGAAATAAGACAAATAATCATAATACAAAAGTAGAATACAATAAGCGCATAACAGAGTTGAAAATCCTCAAGATTTCTAAGGAGCCTTTGAAGAGTAGCATGTTTGGAGATGAGAATATCAACAGATATATGGGAAAAGAGCATCATGGTGACAGGGAGCTTTTGTGAGGGAAGACACAGGGATAAAAAAAGGGTAGGTCATTTTCATGAAAAAGTGAGTAGTCCAGTTTGTCTGGGATGAAGACTATGTTGCAATGAAAGAGTGAGATGATAGGAAAGCAAATTGTGAGGCACCTCAAATGCCAGGTGAAGGGGTGTAGACTAAATGTGGTTAGGTAGTGCAGTTAAGTTTGGAATTGGGAGATAGTGTGATCATAACTAAATCAAGAGCTAGATGGGACCCCAAAGCCATCTAGTTCACACATTTCATTGTGTAGATGAGAAAACTGAGGCCCAAGAAGGTTATGTGACTTGTTCAAGGTCACACAGATAATAAACTTCAAAGGTAGAATTAGGAAGTATACTCTGGCTTCGCTGTGTAGGACAAAGTGAAAAGGATAAAAAACTGAAAGGGAAATAGGGGAAGATAAGGTAGGAGACCATTGCAGTAGTCTAGGTGAGAGGTAAATTCCAAAACAGATAACTGGGGGTGTGGAAAAGAGGGACTAGCAATAGAACATTGCCAGTGTGGAGCTGATGGGACTTGTTTACCAATTGAATGTTAGGGATAAGGAGTTAGCAAGAGTCAAAGGTAACTCCAAGGTTCTGAGTCAATGACTAGGAGAATAGTGTTGTTTGTTATAGAAAAAAAAAAAGGGGATGTTGGGAGGAGGAGCCCAGTTTGGCACATATTGAGTTTGAGTTGCCAGCTGGACTGAAATGGAGATTTCCAAAAAGCATCTGGAAAAAAAAAAGATTAGAGAGGGGTCAGGGCCAGAGAATTTGAATTTCATCAATATAAAGGCAATAGCTGAAAGCATGGAAGTGGATGAGATTGATAAGGGAGATAGCACAGGAAGAGAGAAGATGAAAGGAAAGCACAGTATTTTGGAGAACACCATGTAGAAAATGGGGTGGGCATATGATAAATTATCAAGGTCAACTTCCACATTTTACAGTTGCACTTTGTACGTCTTAAATTGTCGTATAAATGTTGGAGAGGTTTTCACTTGCACAGGTTGTAAGAAGCTGAATTGATATTTGAATTCAGGTCCTTTGATTCCAAATCCAGTGCTCTTTTCTCCCTACCACTGAACAGTTTAGATAGAGGAATTTACTTTGAAAAGAAGGTAGATACAGACTTGTATTGGGATGTGGAAGAGGAAAGGGGAAAGAATTTATACATGTCAACAAAATGGGAGACAAGTAGAGGCTTGGAAAAACTGTCCATTTACTTTGTTTTTTTTTTTCTTTTTAAAATAGTCATTTTAAAATTTATTTTTAGTTTCCAACATTTACTTTTATAAGATTTTGAGTTACAAATTGTCTCCCCTCCCTCCTCTTCTTCCTCCCCATGATGTTATGCAATCTGATATAGGCTATACTTGTACAATCATATTAAACATATTTCCACATTCATCATGTTAAAGAAGAATCAGTACAAAAGAGAAAAACCATGAGAAAGAAAAAAAAGAGAAAGAAAATAGTCTGCTTCAATCTATATTCTGACTCCATAGTTCTTTCTCTGGATGTGGATAGCATTTTCCATCATGAGTCTTTTGGAATTGTCTTAGACGATTGCATTGCTGAAAAAAGCTAAGTCTACCAAAATTGGTCATTGCATAATGTTGCTGTTACTGTGTATAATGCTCTCCTGGTTCTCACTTCACTCAGCCCCAGTTTGTGTAAGTCTTTCCAGGTTTTTCTGAAATCTGTCTGCTCCTCATTTCTTATAGCACAAGAGTATTCCATTACATTTATATACCACTAATTGTTCAGCCATTTCCCCAGGTGATGAGCAATCCCTCAATTTCCAATTCTTTGCCCTTTTTAATGATCTCGTTGGGTTATAGACCTAGTAGTGCTATTGCTGGATCAAAGGATATGCACAGTTTTATAGCCCTTTGGGTTTGGTTTTAAATTGTTCTCCAAAATGATTGGATCAGGTCACAACTCTACCAACTATGCACTAGTGTTCTAATTTTCCCACATCTGCAACATTTATCATTTTCCTTTTCTGTCATATTAGCCAAGCTGATAGGTGTGAGGTGGTTTTAATTCACATTTTTCTAATCAATAATGATTTAGAGCATTGTTTTCATATGACCATAGATAGCTTAAAGTTCTTCATCTGAAAAGTACTTTTCATATCCTTTCACCATTTATCAATTATGGAATGACTTGTGTTCTTATAAATTTGACTTTAGAAATGAGACCCTTATCAAAGACACTGACTGTAAAAATTGTTTCCCAGCTCTCTGATTTCCTTCTAATTTTGGTTGCATTGACTTTGTGGAAAAACTTCTTAAGTTTTTCTTTCTAAGAAATCATGATTATCTCTCAATTCATTTCCTTCTTCCACTCTTCATTAAAGCTTTGTATAAGGTGTGATTCAAGGAGCTGATAAGCAAGATTCCTTGCCTTCTGCTTTACTCTTACTCTGCTCTATCTCCCTTATATCCTGTCAGTGGTGATTATTATCCTGCCACTAGGAATACATTACCCTTTAGTCCTTGAATACTTGTCAACTTTCAGTGATTTTTCATATTTCCTTATTTTATTTAATTTTGCATTAATATCTTTTGTTTTTAAGATACCCTTCACTTCTGAACATATCCCTCCTCCTTCCTTACCCAGAGAGCCATTGAAAATAATGATGGTGGTGGTGGTGGTGGGTGGTGATGGAAAAAAACTAATTCAGCAAAACTAATCAACACCCATAGTTGCACACCCATAGTCTCCAACCACTGCAAGATAGGGAGGGAAATTCAGTTTCTTACTTCTTCTGTAGGAAAAAGCTTGTTCATTATAATTCTAATTCAGGTATGGGGGATGCAGTGTGAAGGAAGTGTTCCTTCCTTTGGAATCTTTTTTTTTTTTCATGGTGTTATGTCATGTTGTCTGACTCAGTTCATTTAAGTCTTCTTATGTTTCTCTGAATACTTCATTTTCATTGCTTTCCTGGCATGGTAATATTCTGTTACATTCAGGTACCACAAATTTTTAAGCCTTTCCCCCAATGAATGGGCATCTACTTGTTTCCAGTTCTTTGCTACCACAAAAAAAAAAATGATGCTCTGAATATGCTGGTAGGCATGAAATCTTTCTTTCTGTCTTTAACCTTCTTGAGGTGTGCACCTAACAATGGAATTTCTGCGTCAAAGACTATGAACATTTTAGTCATTTTATTAGCATACTTTCAAGTGGTTTTCCAAAATGTTATTCAGTCATTTTTTTTCAGTCACTTTCGGGAGTCTTTGTGTCCACATTCGAGGGTTTCTTGGCAAAGATACTGAAGTGGTTTGCCATTTCCTCCTCTAGCTCAATGTATACAGATGAGGAAACTGAGGCAAACAGGGTTAAGTGACTTGCCCAGAGTTACACAACTAGTAAGTATTTAAGATTGAATTTGAACTCAGCAAGATGAGTCTTCCTGACTCCTGGCTGGGCATTCTGTACGTTTCACCACCTAGCTGCCCAGGAGTCCAGAATGGTTGGACCTACCCACTTCATAACTCCAAGATTGGTGTGCTTGTCTTTCTACAACCCTTCCAACACTGCCTTTTCTCATCTTTTGTCATTTTTACCAATTTTCTGTGTGTGAGGTGAAATCTGACTTGCTTTGCTTTGCATTTATCTTATTATTTGCTATTTGAGATAATCTTTCATATAGTTATTAATAATTTGCAATTCTTTTGAAAACTGTTCATATCTTTTGACTACTTATTCATTGATAAATGGCTTTTTGCTATTATCTATTTGGGGCAGCTGCAGGGCAACTAGGTGTCACAGTGGATAGAGTGGCAGACCTGGAGTCAGGAAGATTCACCTTCCTGAGTTCAAATCTAGCCTCTGACATTTACTAGCTATGTAATCTACAACATTAACAAAATTAACAAATGACAAACCACTCCAGTATCTTTGCCAAGAAAACCCCAAATGGGGTCACGAAGAGTTGGACATGACTGCAATGATTGGACATCCAACATTTGTGTTAGTTCTCTATATATCTAATATGTCATACCCTTGTCAGAGCCTTGAAGATAAGCCTCAAAGCATCTGTCCTGGGTCCTTTATTCTCTCTATACTCTCAATTTGTTATCTTATCAGCTCCCATGGATTCAGTTATTATCTCAATGCAGATGATTTTCTCATCTGTCTATCCAGCCCTAGACTCTCTCTTTAATTCCAATCTTGTCACTGGTTATCTAGTTTGCTTGCTTCTGATTCTTCCTTGTCTTTGGAATTTGTTCTAAGGATTCACTTTTCTCCCAATGTCCCCAGTCAAAATAATCCCAGGAATGGTAATGCCCAGAGTCTATACATTAGGGACTTTTAATACAATGTAATCTTCTTGAAGTCAGGGACGGTTTTGTTGTTGTCACTCTAGGGTTTATCCTGGTACAAGAGGTGTGAAATGTATATTTGTTGATTTCACACATAAGACCGCTGGAATCTTTGGAATCTTAGAGGGAAACTTTGCCCTAAAGAAGTGATGTGGAGGCATAAAGCTTAAGCTTGCCCGATTCTCCATTTCTTCATCTAAAAAAAAAGCTGGCTCTAAGGTGCTTCCCAGTTTTACATTTTGGGTCCTATGATTCTGTGATTTTGTAATCATGAATAAGACCCTGTCCTGGTCAGCATACTTGTCAGTCACAACACTTTTTTGCATACTCTCTTTTTTTTTTTCATCTACTAATGCCCTCTTTCTTTCACCCACCCATAAATATATTTTGTGTATAAATAAATAAATATAGTATTAGATATATACTATTTTGCATATTATATATATGTGTGTATGCATGTATATGTATGTATGTATGTGTATACATATATTATTGGAAGTGAATATAGAGATTAGACCTGTTATATCACTGGCATAAGGAACTCCTAAGTGAAGAAAGTCTCCCTACCAAAGCAGGTTGGCACCTCCTCTATAATTTACAGTCTTAGAGAATTGTCTAGATCAATAAGAGTTTAAGTAACTGCCCAGGGGAAAGGGGAAGGAGGAGATACCCACCTACTCCCCCCAAAGTATACATATATATTTACATTTTATAAACATTGTATATATTTATTTGTGTACATGTTGTTTTCCCCCAATACAATGTAAATTCCTTGTTTCATTGAATTTAGTTTAGTGTCTGGCACATAGGTGGCATTTAATAAATGCTTGTTGGTTGTTTTCATTTTTTCTCTTTTATTGTCTTCTTTCCTACATATGTATATATGTGTGTGTATCTATCTCTGTATGTCTCCTTGTATGCCCATGCCTTTTTTAAATTGTACTTCTGTGGAAATATTTCCTTGTGAGACAAACGAATAGACTGTTTGGTGGATGATTGGGAGGGGAAATTTATCATCATGAAATTCATCTTAATTAAATGCTAATTGCCACAAGACTGATTTGCTTCATTGTGGTCAAAATAAATGTTTGAGATGGCCTAATCAGGTATCGAACAAAGGGATTCCTGTCATAAAACATCACTTAGCTATGTCTCCTTGTGAAAGTGTGGTGTGTAGAGCTAAGGATTGTGTATTCTTCACCCCCAGCTAAGTCACTGCTAGTCTTCAATTAGCTTAGCTCATGAAGCCTCCTATAGAAGGGTGTGACCTGTATAGTCCAATTGGTTCTTCAGCAGCAACCTGACAGAAATGTCGCAGTAGGGCCTGTCTGAGAGACCAAGAAACAACCTTTGGTGTAGCCAGCAGAACACTGAACAGAGACATGCAAACACAGGCTTCAGAATGTTGACTGACACAAAATGATTAGCCATCCTCTGAAAATGTTCACTGGAGCCCCCTGAAGGTATCAGTGAAGGGGCAGAGAGGGACCTTAGTCTTTCTATGCCCACCACCAAAGTTTCACCAGTACCCTCCTCACCCCATTTCCAACATTAACTTGAACTAGAACTCCCACAGTGTTATTGGGTTACAAGATTCAAAACTGGCAGACTGTAGCATAGCAGCAGTAACTGCAGATAGAGGAAATCACTAAGTGGTAAGGTCCCAAGTACAGAAATGGGCACCAACTTCGGATCTTTTTTTTTCTGCCACAAATTATTGTCCTGTGCAACCACGTAGACAGCTCTAACTTATAGCTGCCATTGATAGGGACAATTTTCAATGCCTGCTTAATTTTTGACTTCTTTTTAGCTAATATTTGTCAGTGACCATTATCAAAGATTGTTAGGGTTTCAGGAGAAGGGATTAAGCCGATTGGCTAAGTAAGTGCATTGCTCTGCCAATCTGAAAACTTTGCCTGGGGGCTGGGAATTTAACATGATAGAACAGTGTCAGGCACAGGCAGACACATTCCATGTACTAATGAGGAGTCTAAAAAAACACACTATAGATTATTTAGGCATCACATCCTCTTCTACACTCTACCCAGCAACTGGCATGATGATAGTGTTCAAAATATTGCAATATTACGCAAGGCAATGCCCGCTGATTAGAGTGTATCAAAATTTCAAAACACAGTAGTAGCAATGAAAAGGAGGAAGCAAAACTCCTTGCTCATGGTGTTTTACAACCTTCCTTAGTAAAAATCGCTGAATTGTCATTTAAAATATTCCACCCCTTCAAAGAAATTAAGTCCAGGCCTTGAAAACAGGAAACGACAGGGGTGCAGACATATTGTCAGCTAACTCACTGCAGACTTTGGATCACAAAGTCAACTTGGAATTCACAGAGTGATCCTATGAATTCATTTTAGAACTATGAAAACAAGGGTCACCAGAGTTCTTATGCCTCCTGGCAGTACACTCCATGAAATTTGAATTCTAATTAGAAAACAAATGAAAGACAAATATCCATTTGGAATGAAATTTGGATCCTATAGAGACACTGACACTTTGAGTTTCAAAGAAACCTTCTGGCACTAAGAAAAGGAAGAGGGTATTTTACAGTAGCAATAGCTGAATTCTCACTTCAAAGAATATAAGTGCCAATAAGCCAGATGTTTCCACTGAACTCTGACAATATATCAAAAGTACAGCAGAATGATCTGTCTTGAAAATAAGTAAATCTGTGTTCACTATTTACTTTCTGTTCAAAATGCTTTCTTAAAAATCCCCAATTCTAACATTTCTATTGTCAGTTCCTCATTCTGAGCCACTGAAAAGGTCCTTGAACCTTTTTCCCATTCACCCTCTCTCCTGCCCTGCCTCCTCCCCTTTCTCAAGACTTATATTAAGAAAAACCTTCTTGTGTTAGAAAAGCAGAGCTACTGCTCCAGAACATTAATTAAACCGAGAGGCAGAGCTGGAGCCATTATTTAACTGCCTGCCGTGAGGGCTTCCAGGGAGTTTTGATATGGCATATGAAATGGAAGAGAGAATGGTACCAGAATTTCGAAGTTTTCATCTCTCATTATTCGCCTACATATGGAAGAACACTCGTAAACAAAGGGAATTAGCTGCTTTATAGCAGGGCTGCCATGTCAGTAGGGCAAAAAGGTGGCACAATATTTAGAGAGCTGGGCCTAGAGTCAGGAAGACCTGAGTTCAAATCCAGCCTCAGACAATTATTAGCTATATGACCCTGGGCAAGTCACTTAATCCTATTTGCCTTGATTTCTTTATCTGTAAAATGAACTAGAGAAGAAAATGGTAAACCACTCCAATATCTTTGCCAAGAAAACCCCAAATGGGGTCATAAAGAGTCAGACATAACTGAACAACATAGGCCAAAAGGTATGACTCTCCATGGTCTTCCACATTCATTGTCTACCTTGCTCCCCATTCTATAGGCAGGGGAAACTCCTCAAGATTCCCTTTGTTCAGGACTCCTGTGTACTACCTGGCCCCCAGACTTGTGAACATTTTGGGGTTCACCTGTTGACTGAATATGACAGGAAATAGAAATTTTGTGCTGATGGGTATCATTTCAAGTAGACAGATCCAAACTCATCTGTGAAATACTATGACTGTTCATTTTTTCCTTCTGGCAGCACTCTGGTTATTCAGGACAGAATCTTATATTATGATGCCCCGAAGTTCTACTCTATCTTGACAACTTAGAGGATGGCCTTCCTGCCATAGTGATTCAATCTGAAACATATTGGAATGACCAGGTTCAGGTCATTGGTCTTCATATACAGATAAGGGGACTGCAGAGTTGGGAAAACTCATCATATTGCAAAAATACTTATTAAACATCTGCTATAGTCCAGACACTGTGCTAGGAGAGGAGGATACTCGATAAAAATCAAACAGCTTCTGCCCTCGAGAAGTTTCCATTCTATCAGAAGAAACAACATGTACACATATAAGTAAATCCAAAATATATGCTGAGGAAGGATAAAAGAATTTCCAGGTAAGCCACAAGCAGCTGGGGTAATCCAAAGGATCTCACACAGGAGATGGTGCCTAACACAAACTTTAAAGGAGGCCTATACTCCTTTAAAGTTATATATATAGCTATGGAAGTCTCTAGTGCAGGCACTCTTAACCATTTGTGTGTGTGTGTGTGTGTGTGTGTGTGTGTGTGTGTGTGTGATGGACTCCTTTGGTCATTTTGGCAAAGCTTTATGGAGCCCTTCTTAGAATATTGTTTTCAAACACATAAAATAAAACACAAAAGATTAAAAAGGAAAGCAAAGCTTAGTGAAAATTAAAATGCAGTTTCCCCCTCATGCTCATGGACCCCTTGAAATCTATCCATGGACCCACAGGTTAAGAGGCCCCACTCTAAGGTTAGGATTAGATTCTTCCCATTTGTAGAATCCTCATATAGAAAAATAATGTGCACAGAGACAACACAGTAAATACTTAATTCTGTGGGACAGGGATCAGTTGGATAAATGGCAGTCAGATCCAGTCATTGATTTCAACCCATAAAACTACCAACAAGCAGTAAAACTGAACATTTCTAATCCCGTTTTTCTTTTTTCCTCTAATCATTTTCAAATGGACATGATGAGCAGGAAAGGTCTAAAAGGCAACGAGCCAGAGGTGAAAATAAAAGGCCCTGAATAACCCCAGTTTCTGGAAACTAATTATGACTTGGGGGTAAATGGATACACAGACAAAGAGGCTGAAGGGGAATAATTCATATGACCATTTGAAAGACCCCATTCAGCCTGCATCCCAAGAAAATAGCCCAGTGAAGAGAGAGAAAATAACAAACAAACAAAAAAAAAGAGTAAGAGAAATTATATTAGCTGAGCCCCCACCCCACCCCCAAATGACTCTTCTGTCTTAGGCATCCTTTTGTTTTGTTGTTCTTGAATTGTGACGGAGATGACCAATAGCTCCAATCAGTGAAAGAAGTTCATTTGGTTAAGTCTTGATGTCACATTTCAATGTGCACCCCAAAGACAGGTCAGAAGAGTCACCAAATCCCTTCAGTCTGCCTCAAATCAAACAAATCCCTCCCTCTATCATATCTTTCCACTCCATGACTCTCCTTCTCAAGCTGTCCTCAACTCTGCCCCTACCCTTCAGTGGCATCTGGGCCTGTCTGTGGGTTTCTTTCCTTCTGTTTCTTTTCTAAAACCTTTCCACAGAGTCTGTTTTCATCTATTCATTTCACATGTCTAAACCATCTCAGACTCAGTCATATATTATTCGGTCATAAAACCCATTTACAAAACCCATAGACATGGGAGGTAAGGAGTGATGGTTCATCTCTAACTTTGTTTCATTGTTGTTTAGTCATATCTGACTCTTTATGACCCCATTTGTGCTATTTTCTTTTTCTTTTTCTTTTTTTTTTGCTTTTTGGAGGGGGAGTTGGGGTTAAATGACTTGCCCAATGTCACATGGCTAGTTTTGTGTTAAGTGTCTGAGGTTGAATTTGACCTCAGGTCCTCCTAACTCCAGGGCCAGTGCTCTATTCACTGCACCATCTAGCCACCCCTTGTGCTATTTTCTTGGCAAAGATAGTGCAGTGGTTTGCCGTTTCTTTCTCCAGTTCATTTTACAGATGAGGAAACTGAGGCAAACAGGGTTAAGTGACTTGCCCAGGGTCACATAGCTAGAAAGTATCTGATTTGAACTCAAGAAGAGGAATCTTCCTGACTTCAGACTTGGGACTCCATCCCCTGCAACACTTAGCTGCCTATTTTGTTCTGTAAAAAGGACCTAATCAGATTGCTTTTTCACTCCGTTAACCTTCGAGGGAAAATAGAAATGTCATAGGATCATAGGTTTAGAGCTGGAAGGGATCTCAGAGGCCATTTGGATATAAGGAAATTGAGACCTGTGGAAGTTTAGTGATTTGCCCAAGGTCACACAGGTGAAATAGCCTTTGAAGGTAGAATTTGAACTCAGGACCTATGAATGTTCATTCTTGGCCTATTCCTAGATTAGGGAGGAGAGGGGAGGAGAAATCCTGGGGTGGAAGTTGGGGTGGAGTGGGTCTGGAGTTTATTTTGTCATCAGGGCTGCTAATAAAGATAGGAGTCAATAAGTCTGTAGAGTTCATTAGTTTTTCCTCCATAGCCCCAAACTAGGGTACATGCAAAAGTTTCTTTAAATAAAGAAACACGAATACAAGCAAATCCACTCAAATGAGCCCAAGAGTTTCAAGTCCCTAAAGCTCACAATAGGCTTTGGGGAAATATGTTGATTAAAAGTGGCTTTTGAACTGAGAACCCCTGTGTAATTTTCCAAAAAACTTGAACATTTTATCTTTTAATATCTATGTTGGCAGGTTATAAATAGGGAGGATCAGGTCTTAGATTTAGAAGAATCTCACGTCTGGTTCCTTTCTCATTTTACATCTAATCTTAGTACCTTTTATTTTTTATTTAGATGGACAAAAGAAGCCAAGAAATGGTTACCATGGGAGGAGGGACCTTATCCCTCCCTTCCCCTCCCCAAGTCCTACCCTCTTACTACCAGCAATAGTAAAAATGGGGTATCAAGAGTAGCTGGGCATTCTACAATTTTAGAACCAAGAAATTAATGAAAACACCAAGACTACATCCTCAGAACAACAGAAAATGATAATTACAGACAATGTTTCTGGTGCAGACATATAACCTTGATTCCCAGGGCAGTACCTAAAGCTTTTTAATGGCATGCTATTTGCAAAAGGTTTTCCACCTTTAATAACTGTGGAATAATGCTAGAGACAAAGAAATCCCGCATTTAACCACTGGGGTGTCATTCTTGAGCCCCAGCTGAGGTCCCCCTTAAAAGCATCCATATGGCAAAAACACATGTTTCCCCAAGAAATCAAAACCAAAGACCTCAGAGAGTTTTGAATATCTTTTCTTTGGGCCTTAAAGTGGATTTGTGCATATTTGTCAAATTTTTTTTATGATGTGTTATCTTCCAAAGCGAATAGTTATTTATAATTCATGAAAGAATGGAGCACATGAAAGTTCCTTTTCTTATTCTCTCTGTAAAGTCAGACTGGCTAGTCTTTTAGAAGTGCATTTGGAGGCATGACGTAGCAATGTGAGTCCTGGACTTGGAGTCAGGAAGAACTGATTCCACATCCTGCTTCCATCATTTAAATAGCAGAGTGAGTCACATAACCTCTCTGAGCCTCAATTTCCTCATCTGTGAAATGGGGATAATAATAGCACTTACCTCACAGGGTTATTTATTGTGAGATATGAGCATGAAATAATACATTCAAAGACCTTTACAAATCTGAATTTTCTATATAAATGCCAGTTATTATCATTATCACACTGCAACCAGTAAGTACTCCTATAGAGGCAGGTTGGCCTAGTGGATAGAAAATTGACCTCAAAGACCTGAGTTCAAGTTTTGCTTCTGATTGACATTGGCTCTCTGACCCTGGGCAAGTCACTTAACCCTTCTATTCCCCAGGTCCCCTCTCAAAGACTCTAAATCATAGAGGAGGTACTTGATCTGCCTTGGTAAAGAAAGCTCCACAATGGGAGCTCCGCATACCAATAAAATCACAGGCCCAATGCCGCCACCACTCCCTTCCCGCAAAAATATTCCTTACGTTCAGTATCTTACCACCATGTTAAGAAGACACAGGACTATAAAAGCTTAGGTTCAGAAACCAGTTCATGAGTTGAATAAAATCTAATCCAAGAAACTTTCACCCTCAGAATCTGAGTCTAAAAATACAGAAAGGAAAAATACTTGGAATGCTGAACATACTTCACTAATCTTGCAAAGCTTTTGTAAAAATCTTTACAATGGTATATTTAAAAATGGATTTTTTTTTTTGCTTCTAATGTTGAACTATAGTCTCCTGACACTGTTGCCACATCATTTCCTCTCAGTTGTTACTTGTTACTTGTGAGTCATCAAGGAGATATTATGAGCAGGACTGACTTGAGTATAGGAGGATAAGTAGCAGGGATTCAGAACCATTCTGTGAACCCACAGTGCTATGTGTGATCCCCAGCCAGTTCTGAGGGTATTCAAAGTCTATATCAGCAGAGACCTAGTTATAAGAGAATAGAAAATTGCTTTCTTAAGGAAGCATTGTTTTATTTGCCCACCCTACCTGGGTAGGTAACATATATCTCAGTGATGCCCTGCTTCTAAGAGTATTTCCAAGTATTAGGAAAGATAAAGGCTAAAGCTAGAGATAACTTGCATAAATTTTAAGTTTTATGTCTTGTAATATTCCAGAGAATTCAATAAGATCTATTTAAACAACATTTGGGGTGAACAACTAAGTTATTCTGAGTGTTAGAAATACACAAATCGACTACAAATGACCGATGAAGGAAGATGCTAAGATTTACCTCCAGAGAAAAAACTCATAAAGAGAAGTATACATAGTATGGTTTTACATACATACATACATACACACACACACACGCACACACACATACATGCGCACACACACACATACACACACACGCGCGCACACACACGCAGACATGCGCACATACACACACACACACGCTAGCCATCCATCCATCTATCTATGTCAAATGCCAACCTTCTCTAGTGTGGAGTGGGGAGGTAGGAAGGAAAACAGTTTGGACCTTAAAATTAAACAAAAAAATAAATTTAAAAAAGAGAAATGTCTGGGGATGTAACACTCCTTCTTGTACCCTAACTTTGAATAATTTTGTTGAAGAGTAGCATCTATCAGCTAACAAACACATAGAGTGTATTTGCTAGTGTTATAGGTATAATGCCAGGTCTAAAAGTAATGTCTAGAGGGACTGTAGGAAGATGGGCACAGTAATACACTGTTGTCAGGGCAGTAAATTGGTTCATCCATTCTGGAAAGCAAATAAGGATTATCTGGGGGGTGGGGTGAGGGAGGAGAGATACTAACGTGGTCATATCCTTTGACCTAGAAATACCACAGCTAGTCATATACCCCAAGGAGGTAAAGTCAGAAAGAAAAGTCCCATATATACCAAAATATTCGTTACAGTTCCTTTTGTCATTGCAAAGAACTGAAAACAGAATAGCTGTCAGTAGATGGGGGAATGACCATACAAATTCTGATACACAAATATATGGACTGTGCCTTGTAAGAGACTTATAACTGTAAAGCATTCAGAAAAGCTTTAGAACACATATGAACCAATGAATAGAGCAAGAAGAACCAAGACGATATGCATAACGATTACCACAAAGTAAACAGAAAAGATATGAAAATAAAGCAGAATGCTGTGTAATTACAGTGACCAAGCTTCTAGAAAAGAGCTGAGCAAATGTACCCCCATTCCTTTAAAGCAAGATAGAAGACTGTGTGTGTGAATTATTGCGTACTCTGTTAGACTCAGTCAAGATGCTGGTTGGTTTTACTCAACAATTTTTTTCCATCTTTGTTAAAAGAGATGACTTGCTGAGTAGGAGAGAAGAGGGATATATTCAGAAATAAAAGTGACATCAAAACAAGAGGCATCAATACATTTTTTTTAAAGAATCTAATACCTCCTTTTTCTTGTTTTCCCAATTCCTGGTTAGCAGTGGGTTCAGAGTTCTTTGACAACTTGGAATTCTCCTATTTTTGTAGCTGGAGTTAGAGATTCAGCAGATGCACATGCAGCAGCAGTTTTGAAGAATGGTTGCTGAATGAGACCCAGGTGTCTGGCCAAGAGCAACACTGGCATTACTTCCTGTAGAGAGACAGAGGCCCGTTGGCACTAGAAAAGGACGTTCACAATGATTCTACTCCTGACATGCTCTGATGCTCAGGGCTAATCTAATTTTGAAGGTGCTGGGAAGGAAGAGGCTGACCTTTCCGACAGGGGTTTCAGTGCCCTCTGTTTTTCTATGACTTTGTCCTGTCATGTTGCCCAGGTTAAATAACAATGTAAACTCGGCAAATAGGGAGGAGGTTCAGTATCTGGCGATACGTGATTCAAAAGATAAGAACTAGGAGACTTGGTCCTCCTGAGCATGTCACTTGCATAATGTAGTACCAACAGTGGGGATGGAGAAGACAATACTTATTCTGGGACCCCTGACTGAACTATTGTTAAGTCATTTGCCCAATATTAAGTGATTTGAGCTGTACTTTGAGGCATTTTTTTCTCCCTGCCTCTCCTCCAATTGCACAGTTCTTCAGAATTGTCTAGAATAAGGTAGAAAGATGGGGTGGGGTGGGAGGGGGATACAGACCATACATGCAATAGATTATGAATTGGACTTTAGTTTATTTGAGCATTTACAACACTTCCCCTACCTCTCCCCTTCCCATTCAATACCCTGACTTTAACCTTAGGACATGATGAGGATCAGCTCAATGGCCAGCTAAAGTCAGTCCACAGATAGAAAGATGACTTCCTTATTCAAGTTTCTGACTTTTGGCATTAAGAGCCGCTTAACTTCTGGCTGGTTCCATCTGACAGTAAAAACAAAAGAAAAAGCACACTACAAATAAGTGGAACAGTTCCTCCTCTGAAAACCATGACCCTTTCCCCATTTTGTCTCCTTCTTCAACAGTACTATCTTTTGTCAAGGCTGAGGGTTGGATTAGGGATAAAAGGATTCAGAGACCGGCTATACTGGCCAGAGTGGTGCTCAGGGTCAGGTGGTGGTGGCCATGGGGAGGAGTCTCAGAAGTAGTCAATATTTAGCACCATATTATAGGGTGGGAAAGATATTATATCTGGGATGACACTGCTTCTACCTATGAAGCTTTAGACAAATCATGTGATTTCTTGAGGCCTCAGTTTCTCCATCTTTAAAATGATGAGGAAAGTGGAATGGAGGGTGTTCAAGTTCCATTCCAGCTCTTAATCTATAATATCCAGACAGGCAGCAGGAATCAGGGAAGTCTGGCAAAAGAGACTGGAGATTTACCTGTGGGGATGGGAGTTCGGAGATAGGACTCAGGTCCCAGGAATGCTACTAGGAAAAGAGATAGCAAGGACTCTAGACCCTGAGTAGCTGAGATACTTGACAGGAACTAAGCAAAAATTCTTAACATGGAGTCTGTGAACTTGTTTTTAAAAATATTTTGATAGCTGTCTTTCAATATAATTGATTTCCATTGCAAACCTATATGTTTTGTGAATTAAAGACATTATGTTAAGAAGAGGCCCATAGGTTTTGCCAGACTGCCAAAGGGGGTGCATGATACACACAAAAAGTTAAGAACTAAGGTATGAGAGGAGACAGGAACCCAGTTACTGAGGGCAATACCCCTGTTGGTGTGCAGTAGCCCAACCCATAATGCTCATCACATTCAATATGGCTATTTCTATTCCCAGGATTTTAGTGGGTAACTATCTTCCTAAGTTCTAGCTCATGAGCCCCCATCAGTGTGCTTCCCCTTCCTCAGCTAGCAAACTCAGTTCTTTCACAAAAGCATTTACTTAAATGGCATAGCAGTTACAAAGCATTCCTCCCAAGCATCAGAAGTACTTTCTTCCACAAATACACCTAGAATCCAGGAAGTATGATAGGAGGGGAGGATACATGTGGCCAAGGCAACTCACAGCTCCAAACAGCTTCTTTATGTCCTTTGTTTTTTTCTTGGACATTCTTATAAAGTCCCCTATCAATTGCCCTGCTGTTCAGCTGGGCTTCTCCTCCTATACTATAGTCTCTTGGCCAAAAGGGCCAATCTGCCTGTGGGCTGGCTGAGCTGAACAGGTAACTCATGGCTATTCACTCGGCACCATGGCTGCTGGACTGGGCTGAGCAGATTTCTCAGTCCCTGGGGCATCTCTGATGAATGGGCTGATGAACTAACTGGTCCCTGAACTCCCTCTTCAATGAGCAACCACAGTCTTCTTTCCTCCACTGTCTTCAGTCATTGGCTGAGCTGGAGGGTACTGTGTGCTCTCCAAGCTCTTTTAACTAGGGCAACACCCTTAGCTTTTTAGCACATTCTTCCTCATTCAAAAGTCCCCTCTGTGAATAAGCCACTCCTAATAGCTTCAGTTCAGTTATTAACACCTCCCTACTCCTTTAGAAACCTAATATAGATCTGTGGCTAGGGACAAAGGTGTGAATGCATCTATGCCCTGAAGACAAATCCATTGTCTTGCTAGCCTCTTCACTTGTAATTAAGGTATTCATGACTCCTACCCTTTCAAAGGTAGGGAATGTCTATTTTCCATCTGAAGGCTTTCCCCTTTACTTTTCAAAGTCTCTCGTCTTTTAGCATCTGCATACCTTCAGCTTTTGCCGAAGTCTCACTGGGGTACCAATTTAGATTAGGATTCACTGATGTGAGAGCTTGCTCACTAGGAACAAGGCATGAGCCCAGTTATTGGAACTAGGCTACAGTGGCCCAGTAGCAAAGCTGTGGCCCCTTATCTCTTTCTTCCATGAGAAAACACAGTGACCCCAGAGTCTGAGACAGCAATCATAAGATCATATACTTACAGCTCTAAGGGTACCTTAGAGGCCGCTGGTCCAACCTCCTCATTTTACAGATGAGGAACCGAAGCCCAGAGAAGTTATTGAGTAAAAAAAAAAAATCTGACTTCAGACACCTACTAGCTGTGTGATTCTGGGCAAGGCACTTAACCTCTGCTTGCCTCGGTTTCCTCCACTGTGAAATAATAGCATCTACTTTGCAGGATTGTTGTGAGCATCAAATAAGATAATATTTGTAAAAAGCACTCAGCACAGTTCCTGGCACATAGAAGGTACTAAATAAATACTTATTCCTTTCCTTTCCCCTCCTCCCCTTCCTAAAATTAGACAAGTCAGGATTTGAACTCAGTTCCTCTGTCTCTAAATCCAGTATCTTTCACTGCGGTAGAGAGACAAGCCAGCCAGGGAGGCTGCGCACATGACAACTTTCCTCACCCTTTCATCTATAGTCTAAAATACAAAGTTAGTTTTAGTATCCAGTTCAACTTAGCTACAATGTGAAAAAATTACAAGATACAGAACTATAGACACAGTTTAGGTAAGTTACAAAGACACAGTCATGTTGCTCAGTTAGTTTGACATAGGTGCAAAAGATTACATAAGTCCTTGCTAGGCATTGCTTGTTTTCCTTCCTTTCTCTGGACTCCTTTTCCCCTTACTTTGCATTGACAGGCCTCTTTTCCAAACTGCAATTCTTGGGATTAGGACTGATCCCGTGGGTATACCCTCCATTCACCTTGTGGTCCAAAAGGCTGAATTATTGTCGTTATTGTTATTCTGATGTCTGGAGAAGCAAGGTGTTTTCCTATTTGGACCCCAAGGCCGTTTGACCCATTTTGGCTTCTGGTTGAAGCTGCTGTCCGGACAGTCATCTAGCTTACCAAATTACCTAGAATAATAATTCTAACAACAGCAACAACAACAATCTTTAGTAGTAGTAATAGGGGTGATAGTAGTAGTATGTGATATGTATTTTATTTTATGAATTAGAAGCATTATTTTGAAAAGGGGACCATAGGCTCTGCCAGACTGCCAAAGGGGTCCGGGATACACAAAAATAGTTAAGGACTAAGGTGTAAAGGAAGGCGGTTACCAAATGTAATACCCCTGTTGCTACTCATTAGCCCAACTCATAATGTTAATCACATTCAGTATGACTGTTTCTATTCCCAGGGTGGCTATTCTCCTAAATGCTACTCCATGAGCCCCCATTAGTGTATTTCCCCTTAATCAACTAGTAGACTCAATTCTTTCACAAAAGCAATTACTTAAATGGCAGAGACAGTAGTCACAAAGCTTTCCCACCCACCCCCAAACATCAGGAGCCTGCTCTTCCACATTTATGATTAATAATATAATTTATATAATACTTTAAGGTTACAAAGTGCTTTACATATGTCAAATCATTTAATTGCATCAACCATGTATGTAGGTAGTAATTTTACAAATAAAAAAATTGAGACTGAGAGAGGTTATATAACTTGTCCAGTGTCATACAGCTAGTATGGGCTAGTTTACCGAGACAGAATGCAAACTCAAGACTTCCTGGCTCCAAGGGCAGCATTCTGTCTTTTGTACCACCCAGGTGGTTTCTCCAGGTCATTGCCTCTAAGAATCCTGTTTGCTTTGTATTCTCCCTTTCTTGCCCTTACTTTTAGGGTCTTTGCCTGGATCATGGCACCATCCTTTGAACTCTGGATCAGCTCATTTGGCATCTCTGGGCAAGTCACTTGACCTCTGTCCACCTCAATTTTCTCATACATAAAAATATTTGTAAAGCAATTTGTAAGCAATAAGTGAGCTATAAATGTTAGCTATTTTTTTTTAGAGGAAATTGGGTGGTATAGTAGATAGAGTGTTAGACTTGGAGTAAGGAAGAACTGAGTTCAAATTGTACCTCAAATGCTTATTAGCTGTGTGATCCTGAGCAAGTCATTTAACTCTAATTTCCTCATCTGCAAAAATTAATTAACAATGAAATGCTTCTAACTAATTCTAATAATTGTTCAAGGTTGTCATGAAGATAAAATTCGATAATATTTGTAAATACTTTATAAACTTTAAAGTGCAATATATGTGCTATTATTATTCTCTCTTCCCTCTCATTCTAAAATTCAAAACTTCTCTAAAAAGTCCTTGTAGTTCTGCCCCCACCTCGCCATCATTGTCACTCCTCAGTCCAGTCTAAAAGTCCCTTCCTCAGAAAGGAGAGACTTTTGCATCATTCGTATAAAAATGCTTCTTAAGAGTCTCCCGCTCAGCTCCCTTATACATATTAAAGTACAGTACTTAAGAGCTCATATTTATATTTTATCACATAAAACTAGATTGAGTTTATTCTTCCACCCACAATTGCTTTTTTCAGGTCTAATAAGGATCATGGGATTGTGGTTGGAAAGCTGGAAGAGACTTCATGTTGAGTCTCTTAATTTCTCATTTTATTTATGGAATGAATCAATCAGCCCAGTAGGATTTACTAATCTCTTACTACGTGCCAGGCACATTGAGTTAAACTCTGGAGATCCATTACAAAAGGCAAAAAGATAATCCCTGCCCTCGAGCAGCTCACTCTCCAAAAGCTAGAAGATCAATTCACCAAAAGTGAAACTTTCTGCTTCCCTGAAGGTAGTCAAATGTTAAAAAAAAAAGTACAATTTTTTCTTCCTATTAAAAAAAAACTTAATTAATTTTCTCTGTGGTATATTTTCTGTCCATTGTTTTTCTCATAATAGCCCCAAACACACAAATAAAAACTCACTGGTGGCATTCAGCCTGTGTGAGCTTCGTCTCAGCTTTGTCCTGCTCCTGTCAGACATTTCCTCAGTTACATGGAAGTCTAATCAGCCCACAGTTGGATTCTTTTAATCCGTCTCATAAATTACTACATTCTTCCAGATTTTAGTCCTGAGCCAGGAGCCTCTACTGTTACCACAAACTATACAGAACCAGTCAGGAAAGCAGGGAATGTATATGCCAACCTGAATCACCAGTCAAATGCCTTAGTTGTCTGACTACAGTTCTATAGCAGTGTGTGTATACTGTTTTATGGAAATATTGGTGGGGTTTTACAGTTGTCCGTTTCAATATGTGGTAAGGCAGAGATGTCTGGGAATTCATCCTCCCTGGGAAAAGACTGAGGGAATTGGGCTTATTTAATTGGGAGAAGAAAAGTTTGAGGGCAGATCTAATGTGTATTTGAATAGATTAAAAAGGACAGCAGGATCCTCATCTTTCAGTCTCCACTGAGAAGGCAAGCAGGCTTGTAGCAAAAAATGGATTTAGGCTCAACTTTGAGAAGAACTTTCTTCTCATCACCATGAGCAAGACAGGGCTTGGCAGTGATTTCTCTAGAAAGAACTGTAGGTTCTAGGGGACAGCAAATTCAATAAGTGTGGTATAGCAGTGCAAAAAGTCGGCGTGTTTGAAGGCTGCTTTAAGAGAGGAGCATTCTTCAGGATTAGTGAAGTGGGAGTCCTGCTTTGCTCTGACTGCGTCAGAGCACATCTGGAATTTTGTGTTCAGTTCTTGGGGTCATGTTGTAAGAGGGCCTTTGAGGACCCTGATAAGCTAAAGAGAGTCCAGAAGAGGGTTAACTAGAAGGGTGAAGGGTCATAAAGGTAATACCATATAAAGATTGGTTGAAAGAACTGAGGAGGTTTCAATTAGCTAAGAGAAGACCCAGGATAGGGGAGAGTGGAGAGATGAGAATTTGTGAGATTATTGTATTAGAAGAGGGATTAGATTTATTCTGTCTGGCCTTAAAGGGCAGAACCAGGAGTAATGGGTAGAATGGAGGGACAGATTTGTATTTGAGGTTGGAAACAACTTCCTTACATTTAGAACTATCTCAAGATGGCATGGGCTGCCTTAGGAAGTGCTGGGTTCCCCTCACTAAGGATCTGCAGGTAAAGGCAGGTTGACCTCCTGTGAGATATGCTATAGAAAGAATTTTTGTTAAGGTACAGGTTGGACTTGATGACCTCTGAAGCCTCTTCAAATTCTAAGATTTAGCTAGATATCAAAAGAACTTTGGGGGGTCGCTGGGGTGGGAGAAGTCTCCCAATATTTTAGTGTATTATAGCCCAGAGATAGAGGCATGTACAGAGTGTACAAGACCACCCCCATAAATGGCTCTCTCTGAGATGATTTTTAGGTCTGCAATCTTTTGTAAATTTTTTCTTCTGCCTTGAGTTTTCATTATATCCACAGTCAATTATGAAAAAAAAAAGAGCCTTTAGTCTCCAAACAACTGGGGCTGAGGTCTAAGGAGAGGCACTTGGTGTACTGGAGGAGGCAAAACCAAATAACAAACTTGGAATTATGAAGAAGTGATATTCCCCCCCCCCAAAAAAAGTTAGATTAGGGGTGGCTAGGTGGTACAGTGAACAGCACACCAGCCCTGGAGTCAGGAGGACCTGAGTTCAAATCTAGCCTGAGACACTTAACACAAAAAGTAGCAGTGTAACCTTGGGCAAGTCACTTAATCCCAATTGCCCTCCCTTCCCCCCTCCAAAAAAAAAAAGCAAAAAAAAAGTGAGATTAAAAAAACAGAATGGTTTGGTCGAATGGAAAGAGTTAGGGATAATTGAAGGGCAGTAGGAATACTTCCAATTTAGAGAAATCAAGAGAACTGGGGGAAGACTTCCAGCGTGTTGGATGGGCTCTTTGCAGTGAACTTATGGGAGGGCATGGACAAGAGGCTAGACGGGCACAGATAGAAGAGTTGCTAATCTGCCTTAATGGATAGAGTATGTTCATAGGTGAACTCATAGGTCCATTGAAACATTGGAATAGCAAGACCTAAAAAAATCTGGCCTATAAATGAGGTTTTTGGCCATGAGCAACTCTGAAGTTTAGCTTTTTCAAGTATGGAGTTGTGATTTTATCAGTAATGGGACATCCCATGAATTAAAACTTCTACTACTGCAGATTGGCAACTATCCTAGCATTGAGGGTATTGACAACTATTCTAGCCTGGAGTACTGAGAAGTGAAATTGCTTGCCAGAGTCACCATGTCAATAAGTATCAGGAGTAGAACTTGAATTCAGGTCTTCCTGACTTTAAAGCCTGCTTTCTATCTCCTGTTCCATACTGCCACTCAAAGAAATTTGCTAAAAATGGAAAATCCACTATAGTAACCCAATACTTTTTCAAACTCCTGCCCTTCCCAAATACTGAATACGGCATATCTTTGGTAACAGAATAGCAGGAAAGGATAGTGAAAAGGGGCAGGAGCTCAGGGATTAGTTTCAGATAATCAGCAAACCTTTCTGTATTATCTCTTTTTCTTGAACAGAAATTCTCTTTTACGGCAGAAAATGGGGCTTGTAATCATTATCCTGGGATTCCCTGAATCAGGCCTCACCCACTAACTGCTGGGTTGCCTAGAGAGAACATTTAAAACACCCAGGGCCCCAGGGAATGTCGTAAAATCTCGCCATGTACAGTGACGCCCTGCTCAATAGATTATAGAAAATAAGTTCTCTTGTGAACAACCTCACTGAGAGTCACTGACTCACTGACTTATTTAGCATGAAGCTTTTCTGCTTTTGTTATTGTTGTAATTAAACCCCTCCCCCTCTGCTATAAAGAATACTAAGAAGGGGGGGGGGGGGACCTGACCCTTGCCTTTCCCTAGGTAAGGAGTGAATGTCTAATTCTACCTAATCATGAGAACAATCTAATTGCTTATATGTAGTAATGCATAATGGAAGTAATGTGTTTCCTTATTCCTCTGATCTTAAGGCTATGTGAAATACATGAACATTTTCATCTTATTTTCCTCTCATTTCCCCCAAGTGGAAGAATACTTAGTGTAGAGCTGAGTAAGACCATATTCCTCTCCCTTCCCCCATTTTACAGATGAGGAAACTGAGGCTCAGAGAGATTAAGTGACTTGCTCAAGGTCACACAAATAGGCATGGCCAAGACAGAATTGGAACCCAGGTCCTCCAACTCCAAAGCCAGTGCTCTTTCTACTATACCTAAACTACTTCTCCAAAGCATTTTTGTAACATGGTTGGAATACAAGCCAGTCTGCTGTGGTTTCTGCTTGTTATTGCACATCATGCCACCTGGATTATTTGCATTTGTCTGTATTCATTAACACGAATGACCTATAGATGCCCAAATGAAAATTCCCTTATCCAAGGCTTCCATGGAAATGCAACTTTCTCAAGACTGCTACACTTGAGAACCCCATGCTGGAGTGATAACATAGTTTGAAAGTCCATGGCAGAGTCTTTCTGGTTTCAATTTCCTCTCTTCTTTGAAACAAGATCCAATATACCCCACCCCCCACCTACAGTAAAGATGATAGGACTCAGCAGGAAACAACAGACCACCCAAGAACAAGGGAAGTTTAATACAAAAGAGAAAAATTCAGTGAAACCCCGAAGGAGATTGTTTTGTGTAGAAAAAAATAAGCCACCAACAATTGGACTCCCTTTGCCCCAGGTGAAGACCACTGTTTTAGGAATCATCAATGAATGTCCTAAACAGAAGGGATCTAGGAAAGTCTCCTAGACCATTCTGCTGGCAAAGAGCAAGAGTTGATCTTTTTCAAAGACCCCTCAGCATTTTATTGTTCTCTACACTCCCAGAACATCTTGTCATGGCCCCAGTTACTCCCTCTCTTCCGCTTTTGTTCTGTGTTTTTTGGATCCGTCTCTGTCCATGGCAGGGTTTTCTGTTTTAGAATTCCAGATCCTTGAGGACAAGCTTAATACAGAATTAGCTAATGAAAGCCTAGCCCTTATGAGCATGCCCAATATTAGGGACAGAAGAACGAGCAGAACCATGTGCTTATAACTCCTTGACGACTTAGGTGGGGAGAATAGGCTGCAGGCACAGCTGCTCCTACCTCTCTCAGCAAGCGCAGCCCAGGCATTGATGTTTTCAGGTCAGTTCTAGGCCCCTCCCTCACTCCTGTGCCTCCAGCCATTCATCCTCCTCCCTCACAATCAGAAAAGTAAGGAGGCTGAGTTGCTTCCATGGCAGTCTTTTTGTTTGTGTGTTCAGTTCTGGTTTATTAGTCAATCAGAAAGGCACAAAATTAAGTGGATCAGAAACAACCATTGAATGAATGAATGAATCAATGAATCAATGAAGCATTTATTATGCACATATCTTACTATACTAAGCACTGGGGATCCAAATAGAAAAGCAAAATAGTTCTGGATCTCCAGGAGCTCACAGGCTAATGGGAAGACAAAACACGGGGAAGTTTTTAGCTGCAATTCAGGTGGTAAAGTCCCATTAGGGTACAATGGCAAAGCAGATGTTGATGTCTCCTCTTTAATGTCATTTCCATCAATAAAATTATATTAGTTTCTGATGTTAAGCCATTTGAAAGTGCCAAGGATTGTGGTGGAAAGAAACTTTCTTTTTGGGGTCTTCTATGGCTATAGCCCCTGCAGGAGGAGTTGTCAAGTTGTATCTCCACAGAGGTTGCTTCCCAGGATGATGGGAACGTAAGAGCCTTGATAGGGACTAACCTTTAGCTGGGACCATCTTTCTGCTTGTATTTGTAAGCCCAGCACTTAACTTAGTATCTAGCAAATAGCAAGCATGTAATAAACGCTTGTGTATTCATTTACTCATTTACTCATTCACCCATCCATCCATTCATTCATTCAATCAGTCGATCAACTACATTCAAAGAGCATGAGTTCGATTCCATAAAGTGTACGTTCAATTCCACATTGTATGTGAGCCATAGGTTTTGTTACAAGAGAGGAAAAAGAAGACACTGAGCACCTGGGAAGGAAGGAAAAAGAGCAGGAAGGTTACAGATGCCCAAAACTAGGATGATGTCGTCATTTTGCTTAGGGCTGACCCTATTTGTACCAAAAATACTCTGATGATGATGATGATGTTATGAAGCAAAGTCCTCTTTGGCTAGCATAGGAAACTGGAGCAGAAAATGAAAGTCCTCGTTTTGATAGAAGGTTTTTCTTCTCTTTCAATTATTCCTTCACCAGCATGCTCCTATTTTTTTTCCCTCTTCCTTCACTCTGAATTAAAAGCATCCTATAGATGACCCTGATAAGTCCTACTGTGAGAAAAAATCAGCGCCCAAGATTAGGCACAGTATTTTCCCAAGAGGGGGAAAGTCACCTAGTAGAAGGACTTGGTAGTTTTAAGAATGGCAGCTGATATGGGTATTGTCAACACTTAAAAGAAATGTAAATTAGGATGCAAGGATTTAAAAGCACCTGGGAATTCATCGCATGTATTTTAATTCCATACTATTTACCAAACAGAGATTATAACCATAGAAACCATTACATTGCTTTTGAAAGTACATATAGTATAGACTTTCTTGGAGGAAGATAGAGCACTTGTGGACACACACATACACATACATGTGAATGAATATACATGTACATGCCTAACTTACTCAGGAACTTCCTCACTTTGATATCAGAAATGTCGAAAAAGTATACATTGTTCTTCTGGTTGGAGGGCAAACTTATTATTCATCATTATGATAAAAAGCTAAAATTAAAAATACCTGGTTTCTGGAATCAGGGATAATTGCCAAATAATTAGGTGGATGTGTAGAATTGTGCTAAAGAAAAAGCAAGAGGATATTGGAAAAAATTGGGCTGAGGTCTGGATTTCTAAGTTCTAATGAGTTGTTTCACCAACATCAGTTTTGCCACTGTGTCTTGAGGACCATGGGACTTTACCATCTGAATTACAGCTAAAACCTTCCACATGTACTGCCTTCCCACTAGAGTGTGATGTTAGGTAAATTCCCTACCGTCTCTGGGCCTCCATTCTCTTTTCTATAAAACAGGGACACTGACAAGATGATCTATAAGGACCATTCCAGTGCTGATATTCTGGGACTTTCTGATTTTATGATTTCTGTGAGAATATGATCAGTGCCCACACGTGAGAGAAACATGACTCATGGACAAACTGGAACACCAGCCTCTTTGCCTTCCACAGACAAGGAAATACTGCTATAGGTACATCCCAGCCTAGAAGGAGGGTAGCGCCCTTATTTGGGGTGTGGTGAGAGGAGGGAGCCCTATCCTTGGGCAGAGGCTTTTTGAAATCCTCTCCTTCCTTCATGAAGGGAAAAACTGTTCTATTGCGCCACCTGGTCCTTGCTAAAGTCTGCTCATGTAGAAGAAAAACTGTAAGTTGGGCAACTTGGCCTTTCAGTCTCAACATGGCATAGGAAGGAACGTGTCATTGCTACCATTTAAGATGTATTTGATAATGGACTTGATCCACATTTAGTCCCCAAAACATATCAATCAGCAAACATTTATTAAACACCTACCATGTGCCAGGCACTTCATTAGGCATTGGACACACAGAGCTAAAAATAATCAAATTCTTGCCTTCAAGGAGCTTACATTCTAGTGGATGAGACAAACGTACATGTGTAGGTAGAGTCAAAATAGATACACGATATTTTTTGAGGGGTGATGCATTAGAGGTAGAATGATGGGGGAAAGGAAGACAAAATGGGACCTGAAGTACCTTCCAAGAGGTGGCCATGAGGAGGGAGTATATTACAATCATGGCACACAGATTGTACAAAGGTTAGGAGATGGAATGTCATCCAGGAGGAAAGGCCAGAAGGCCAGTATGAAGTAGAGGACATGAAGAAGAGTAATGTGCAAAAAGACACAAAAGGCAAATAGAAGTCAGGTTTTAAGGAGCTAGATCTAGGGATGATATGGAGTGACTGGAGTTTTTTGAGTAGGGGAATGACAGGATTAGACCTGTGCTTTATAAAAATCACTATGAAAAATGGATTAGAGAAATGAGGTAAATACGCTAAGGAAGCTATTGCAAGTCAAGTTGATTCAAGCCTAAACTATATTGACTATGTGAGCAGAGAGAAGGGGCCTTACAGGAAAGATGATATGAACATAGAAAAGACGAGTTTGGGGAAGTGATTTCATAGAGGCAGCTAACTGACACAGAGAGAACACTGAGCCTAAAGATAGGCAGACTTGAGTTAAAATCCAGCTTTAAATAACCACCTAGCTGTGTGACCATGGGCAAGTCACTTGACATCTGTCTGCCTCAGTTTCCTCAACTGCAAAATGGTGCTAATAACAGCACCTGTATCCCAAGATTCTTGTGAGAATCAAATAAGATAAAGTTTGTAAAATACTTAACTGGCAAATAATAGATACTTAATAAATGTTTCCTCCCTTTCTGTCATGGGGTAACAGAAGACCAGGTGTCAAGGATAGCAGGGCTATAATGAACTTTGATGGCTAGAAGCATAGAGGTGCCCTTGACAGTAATGGGGAAGTTCAGAAAAGGGGTGATTTCTGGGAGGAAAGATAATGAATGTGTTTTCAGACATTGACTGTGAGATGTATACGGCGATCCACTTGGATATGTCCAATAGGCAGTTAATGATATGAGACTGAAACTCAGAAGAGAGACTAGGATAGGATATATAGATCTTGGAGTCACCTACATAAAGATGATAATTGACCCAATGGGAACTGATAAGATCACCAAATGAGAGACTATATAAAGGAAAAGAGGAGCCAGCCAGATCAGAGCTTTGTGTCACATCCACACTTAGGGGGTGTTCTATGGGTGATGAGCCAACAAAAGAGACTGAGAAGGAGCAGTCAGACAGGAGAATCAAGAGAGAGCAGTATCTCAAAAACCCAGAGAGAAAAGAGTATACAGGACAAGGTGGCCAATGACGCCAAATACTGTAGAGAGGTCAAGAAGGGTGATAAAAAGCCCTTGGGTTTGGCAATCATTGGTAACTTTGGAGAGACCGTTTCAGTTGGGTGATAAAGTGAGAAAATAGGCTGCAAACTATTAGAAAATGAGCGAGAGGAGAGAAAGGTAGGCAATCATTGGAGAACCTTTTTGTGGAGAGCATTATTAACTTTTTCTAATAAGTTTATCTTCATAATATATTTTCAGGCTTTGGATTAATTGCCTCATTTAGCAAATGTTATAAGTGTATGGTGTTCTTTTATTATTGCCACTGGTCAATAATAGTATTAACATTGTAAGATCCCTGTTCTCAGCAGTTAGCTAGAAGGCCTGGGTTTGCATAGTACCCCTTACATTAATTAGCTCTATGATCTTGAGAATCTTGCAACTTCTCTTTGCCTCAGTTTACCCATCATGAAATAAGGGCATTAACACTTGTCCTGTCTCACAGGGTTGTTGTGAAGAAAGAATTTTTTAAACCTTAAAGCACTCTAGAAATGTAAGTCATCATTCTAAGTATTGTGATGATGAGTGACAATGTGGTACAATGGGTAGTGAGACTGAAGCCAGGAAAAGTTGGGTATTATACTGTAAAGGGAGTTTCCTCACCCCACAGTTCTCATTGACATATGAAATCACAGGTCCAGCCCTTATCCTATTATTATAATCACTATCATCGTCATTATAAACTTTAGGCAATGCTCTCTTCTTCATCTTGGACATTACAGCTACCCGTATGCATCCTCACATCTCAGTGCCAGATAAGTTACAAGAGGTGTTAGAAATGGTGCTAAATAAAATGGCAATGGGGAAGAGCAGGTGGGTTAGTACTGCCAATGATGCCAGAATCCTCCAAGTTTCTCAAGCTCACAACCTGGGTATCATCCTTTATTCCTCACTGTTGTTCCCCCCTGACACCACCATCCTTCCCACCAATCTGTTGCTAAGGCCTATCAGTTTCACCTTGACATCATCTTTGGTGTTCACCACCCTGGTGCAGTCACTCATCCTCTCATGCCTAGATTATTGCAATAGCTTCCTGATGGGACTGCTTCCCTTAAGTGTCTCCTCTACTTGATTCCATTCTCCACTCAGCTATCAAAGTAATCTTCCCAAAGCACAGGTCTGACTATGCCACCCCACCCTACCACTACTCAATAAACTTCAGTGGCTCCCTATCACCTCCAGGATCAAATGTAAAGTCCTGTTTGACTATTAGAGTCCATCATGATTTACCTCTCCCCACCTTGCTAGTTTTCTTACACCTTACTCCTCCAGCCCCCACATTCTCCTCAATCCAACGATACTGGCCTCTTTACTCTTCCATGAACAAGGCACTCTCTGCTTTGGGTGGTTTTTCTGGCTATCCCCCATGTTTGGAATGCTCCCCCTCCTGATCTCTGCCTGATCCCCTGGCTTCCTTCATTTCACAGCTAAAATTCTTGCTTCTACAGAAAGCCTTTCCTCCTCCCTCTTAAAGATTCTAGTGCCTTCCCTCTGTTGAAAGTCTCAAATTTATCCTATGTGTAACTTGCTTGTTGCAAACATAGTCATTTGCAAATTGTCTCTCTCATTAGACTATGAGCTCCTCAAGAATAAGGACTGTCTTTCACCTTTCTTTGTATCTTTAGTATTTAGCACAATGCCTGGTACTTAGATAGTCCTTAATAAATATTTATTGACTAAGCGTACACAGAGAGGAAACCATACCAGAGGTGACATAATGATGAGGACATTGAGGAAATGATTATGAGGGTTTCTATAAGAAGATAAGATGCCAAAGAACTGGGAAAAATATTGTACCTAATTATTGTCCCCCAAAAGTTGACTGATATAATGTCAACAAATATCGATCTATCTACCCTCTTTCCTATCACTACTATATGTTTCTGAGCATAATCTATATGTTTATTATTGAGGCTGTTTCATCCTTGCAGATATCACTGTTACTAAAAGTTTGAAACCCTGTGAACTGAGATCTATTGCCTGCTTATTATTAAATGACAATATGTTATACAGTTGTACTTTTCACAATATGTACTGGCTTTTCTAATTTTAACTTCCGAAAATATTTTCACATATGTTAAAGTGAAAAGAACATCAGATTGGAGTCCTAAGACCTGTATTTGAACGTGACCATGTGTAAATCACCTAGCATTTAAAAAAAATTTTTTTTGGAGGGGGGGAAGGCAATACAGTTGGGGTTAAGTTGCTTGCCTAAGGTCACACAGCTGATAAGTGTGTCAAGTGTCTGAAGTGGGATTTGAACTCAGGTCCTCCTGATTTTAGGGTCAGTACTCTAGTCACTATGCCCCCCAGCTGCCGCAAACCAGCATTTATTTAGTGCCTACTCTGTTCCAGGCAAGGGTATCTAGATGGCCCAGTGGATAAAGTGCTAGGCCTAGGAAGACTTATCTTCCTAAATTCAAATCCAGCCTCAGACACTTACTAGCTGTGTGACCCTGGGCAAGTCATTTTATCCTGTTTGACTCAGTTTCCTCATCTGCAAAATGAGCCGGAGAAGAAAATTGCAAACCCCTCCGGTATCTTTGCCGAGAAAACCCCAAATGGGTCACGAAGAGTCAGACACGATTGAAAGGATTAAATGACACTAACAACTATTCCAGGCCAAACCTCAATTTCGTCATCTGTAAAACTGAAATAATAATACATGTAACTACCAATGCTGTAGGGTTGTTGTTGTGAGCAGAAAATGGGGCAGTGTACCTAAAGCACTTTGTGAACTATAAAGTGCTCTATAGATCTAAGCTATAGATCATTCATTCCCACAATAACCTTGGCCTACATACACACACACATACGTACATATAAACACACACACACACACATACATATACACACATATATGTATATACACACAAATGCATTGCAACATGCCTGGACAGGTTTGTTCCCTATTCTTGCATAAAATTGGAAGCAGAATAACTGGAGAGGGTCAGAGAGTACGGCAGACATCCAGAAGTTCAGAAAACCCTGGAGGATATTAACAAATGCATGGAATTGAGGATACAACCCCACTTCACTGTGTCTGGTAGTTGCTATGATTTCAGACCACATGACTGTCTTGGGTTGGTAAGCGGCATCACTGGTCTAAGCCTGTGATTTTATCAGTGTAGGAAACTTCCGGTGAGAAAACTCTATCTGCCCATACAGAGAGACAACTGTTCTGCAATTTAGCCTTAGAGGGTTGCCTGAAGGCATCATGAGGTGAAGTCACATGCCCAGGGTCACACCATCAGTATATGTCAGAGGCAGGATTTGAACACAGGTCTTTCTGACTCAATCTGCTGTCTCTCCAGTACTGTAGATTGTGCACTGGCCTCTTCTTAAACGACAATACCACCACCACCACCATACTCCTCACCAACAAACATTTATTGCTCGCGGTATTTCACTACCAGGAATGACAAGTAAGCATAACTCTCTGCTCCACGCATCTTCCCCCAGCCCTGCTGCCCTAGTGGTAAGCAATGGGCTTGCATCAAAATAGCCTTTGCTGCTGGCAAGGCCAGAGAGTGAGAACAGATTAGAGACAGCTGCTCCCTGGCAGAGCTTCACATTACCCAGAGGGGACAGCCAAGTTCAGGCTCTTGGAAGGATGGCTCACTCCCATGCAAGCAGAGGCAAAGCGCTTGGCAGGGACCTTGGAAGGAGGGGAGCATGCTCAGGAGTTCCATGAAACACAAGCCCTGAAAGCTAAGCCCCAATCCAAATATGCTGTTACGCAAAGCGTTCACAGATTGGCTCTCATTTGATTACAGTATGGGGTTACTCTCTCCCTGGCATGCTCCGTGTTCCTCAGTGGCATTATTCCCTGAGTCACTCGCTGCTCAGCCACTCTGTCCCCACAGGGAGAAAGGGCAGGATGCTATCTGAGAGGCCATCTTTTGGACAAAAAGAATGCAACCTTGGGTCCTGGCACGCTGTTGTTAACTAACACTAACAGCTCGCATTCCTCCAGTGCTTCAAAGTTGACAAAATCTTCCCCCTGATGATTCTGGGAGGCAGAAAGTAAAAGTAGGATTATTATTACAGATACCATTATCTCTTTGAAGAAAGGGTTCCCTTATAGAGCTTAAATGAATTGCCCAAGGTCACCCGGCTGTTATGTAAAGAAGGCAGGATTTGAATGCAGCTCAGCTGACCCTAAATTCAGTTCTCAGTTCTGCTTCCTGGCTTCTCTGGCTTTCTTATAAGACTTAGCTGGAATCCCCTTCTGTAAGGAGCCTTGCCTCCCTCCCTCCTCTCCCTGAATTGTTAGCGCCTTCCCTCTGAGATTATTTCCCATCTCCTCTGCACACATTTTGTGGGTATAGAGTTGTTTGCACTTTGCCACCCGCCTCCATCAGAGCGTGAGCTCCTTGAGAACAAACACTATCTTTGCTTTTCTTTGTACTCCTGGCATTTAGCACAGTGCCTGGTACTCAGTCGTTTCAGTGGTGTCCAATTCTTTGTGACCTCATTTGGGGTTTTCTTGGCAAAGACACTGGAGTGGTTTGCCATTTCCTTCTCCAGCTCATTTTCCCGATGGGGAAACTGAGGCAAACAGGGTGAAATAAGTTGCTCAGGTCATACAGCTAGTAAGTGTCTGAGGCCAGATTTGAACTTAGGAAGATGAGTCTTCCTGACTCCAGGCTGGGCATTCTATCCACTATGAGACCTACCTGCCCTTCTTAACATATAGTAAGAGCTTAATAAAGCTTGTTGATTGAGTAACTGGTTGATTCTCTTTGATCATGATGCTTGTCCTTCCTGAGGATCTCTTCTCCATTTGTAAAGATAAGAATTGGGGTGGCTAGGTGGTGCAGTGAATAGAGCACTGGCCCTGGAGTCAGGAGGACCTGAGTTCAAATCCAGCCTCAGACACTTAATACTTACTAGCCCCGTGACCTTGGGCAAGTCGCTTAACACCAATTGCCCTGCCCTTCCCCCTCCAAAAAGGAAAAAAAAGATAAGAGTAGCTGGCATCTCTAACATGCATGTCATGGGATAGGGGAAATATTATGGGGGCCACATAGAACTATGGGATATATATACATATGTACATTTATATGTATGCACACATATATGTGTGATGTCATGAAGTTTAAAACCCCACCTGGAATATGGAAGTTCTAGAAGCTAGCATCTCCCGTCAGAGACACATTTGGCCCATCATATTGACTCAGCCTTTCAATAACACTTGACACTCTCAGAGCTCTTTGCTTTCAATTTATTTCTTTAGTTAGATTCTCAAACACACCCCTCATGGAGTTCTCTGGGCCTGTGTACAAAATCCAAAAGATATAAAGACACTAGCAAGAATAGACTGAGAAGCCAGATGTCACCCATAAAGAGAGGCCAAAGCAAATAAATATGCCCTGCATCACACCCTAAAAGTCAACCAATGAGAACACAGAGAGACCAGGAGGGGACAGGCGTTCCAGAGAAAAGACAACCCAAAGAGAGGGCCTCCCCCTCCCCCCACTGCTCTAAGTGGGTGGTGTGTGTTGGCACTGATTGGGGAGTGAATTTCTGAAACGTTAAGGCTTTGAAAAGTAGAGCTGAAAGGAATCTCAGAGACCATTCGGTCCATTACCTCCATTTTAGGTATGGGGAAACTGAGGCTCAGAGAGGTTCAGAAACTTGCCCAAGGACACACAGCTAGTTAGTGATAGAGTAGGGCCTCTAATAAGGTCTCCTGACTGATATTCTTTCCAGTGTACCGTATTGCTCCAGGGCAGGGGTGGGGAACCTGCTGCCTCGAGGCCACATGTGGCCCTCCAGATCCTCAAGTACGATCCTTTGAATCCAAACTTCACAGAACAAATCTCCTTAATAAAGGATTTGTTCTGTAAAACTTGGACTCGGTCAAAAGGTTGTACTCTAGGACTTAGAAGGCCACATGTGACCTCAAGGATGCAGGCTCCCCACTCCTGCTCTAGGGTATAAAGTTAAAGATAGTATGAATTCATATTTGTTAAACACCTCTCTTTCATTTAGACAGCACATTTCACTTTGCAAAATTCTTTCTCCTCTACAATCGCATTGAGACAGTCACAGCTCATATTATACATCATTTTATAGATAGATTATAAAGTACTTTCAGCATCACCTTGCAAAGGCAAACACTGTGAGGATTACTTCCTGTGTTATCCCCATTTTCAGATGAGGAAACTAAGGTTCCGAGAGGCTGGATAGCCTCTCCAAGGTCACCCCGCTAGCAAGCTGAAGTGGATGCCCTCAAATCCGTATCTCCTGACTACAGATCCCGAGCACTGCCCTGTCTCCCAATATCCTTGCAAGCAAATAAGCTAAGAAAGGTATTAAATGCCACCTTATAAATGAGAAACTAAAGCAGTGCCTTGTGTCTAAAAATTCCCAAGCAGTGGGATGTGGTGAAAAGAACATTATCTCTGGCATCGGAAGAACTAGGGAAGAATCCTCTGTGCCTCTGCCTATGACCTCGGGCACTGGCCCCCTCTTCCTCCTCTACCAAAGGAGAAGACTAGATCCAAAGATCCCAGAGGTCCCTTCCAGCTCCTCATGATAAGTCTAGGCATAGCGACCCCATCTTTTTAGTCACTCCTCCCCTTCTCTCTTTTCCCATTCTCTGGCCCCTCTCAAGTTGAACACAGCAGCTGCTCGACAGAACCCAGACTAGCATTAGGCAGTAGGCAGGGGGACCCTCTTTGTGTGAAGGCCTTTGTGAAACTCTGATTAAAAAAAAAAGTAAACCGAACCCAGCTCTTCTCAAAATTGGCAAAGGAGAGACTTGGCAGTTTTTCTACAGAGATTCTCCATGTACCATACAAGGTGGTAAACTGTTGGCTGCTGTGGTATTTTCATTTCTTATGTAACTGTGCACTCCTTTCAACCCAACCAACACGTTAGCACTTGTGGGTTAAGACATCCTTTTTTTCAATCAGACACACAATACACACTGAGTCATGTGTAAAAGACCCATACAATGTTTTTATTATGAACTATGCCCGGAGGGTCTGATCTTGCAACTCTGACATGTGTGTAACTCCCATTGAGTAAGAGGCCGGTATTACCATCTGTGTGAAGAGAGCACGGGGTTAGAAGGTTTCCAGCTCAACCAAATATTATGGAGCTGATTTTTTTAGAACCAAGTAGTGCATTTGTTATATTTCCCTTCCTATATACAGTTATCTCCTCGACATCATGGGGGTTAGAGGTGCGGACCACGCCCCCCCCCACACTGTGATCTGGAAAATCCACATAAAAATTTTTGGCTCTCTCTTTATATCAGAGAAGCTTGAATTATTATGGTGTTAAAAGATAAAACAATTATTATATAATACTATATATACACTTCATATGTTTCTGAGTTTTTAAACTTTTTCTGTATCATCTGCTGGCTTTTGTGTGTCATCTGCAACTTTTACAAAACTCCCCAAAATTCCCATTTAATTTCTTATGCTCATTGGTGATTGTATTGAAACCACAATGAGCAAAGTTGTGATGTAGAAGGGATAACTGTACTATTCTTTTAAAATGATCTTTTTCAATTAAGTATTTAATTTTCCACCCACACTTTACTCTTCCCACCTCCAGATACTAATTTACCTTCATGTATATATATATATTTCATTTTACTGTTCTAGAATCCTGGAAAGGTATAGTTGGAAGACAATTTAGAGGTTATTGGGCCCAGTCTCATCATTTCAGAGATGAGGAAACTGAGACATAGAGAGAATCAGTCACATTAACCAACTGTGTGACCTTAAGTCTGAAATCATAAACCTGGTTAGTGCCATGTAGGAAGTGCTTAATAAATGTTGATTGATTTATTGTTTTGAAGAACTAGGACTAGAACACACGTCTGTTGTGTTTTAGAAGTTTTAGAACATAGCTTATTAGTGAGGAGAGTCTCACATGCATACACACATGTACACATGCGTGCACACAGAGGACAAGACAGAGAGAAGAAAGGGGAGAAAGAGAGAAGAGAAACAGAGACACACACACAGAGGTGGTGGGAGAGAGAGAGAGAGACACAGAGAGAGACACAGAGAGAGAGAGAGAGGTGGCGGGAGAGAGACAGAGACAGAAACAGAGACACAGAGAGAGAGTGGTGGGAGAGAGAGACACACAGAGAGAGACAGAGGGAGAGACAGAGAGTCAGCAGAGTGTGTCCAAGAGAAAAGCAGCATGGGCTTGTGAAAATCAGTGCATACAACTAAAGGCTGGGATTTTGTAGTGGACTTGGCACGAGTGTGGGTGCAACAGTTGAGCTGATCTTGCTCTTGGTGTTCCCTTCTCTGCCACCCCTGCCCTGACCTCCCAGCCCTAGTTCCTTTCCCAGACAGCAATGCCAGCAGTGGGCAGCTGCGATCAGGCATCCAGCTTCTATGATGCACAGAACAAATCGACGAGTATTTATTAAGCACCTACTGTGTGCCAAGTGCCGTTTAAAGGGCAGGAGATAGAAGGACAAAAGATAAAACAGTCCTTCGCTTCAAGGACCTCACACTTTCTTCCAGGACATTGGAAGGGCAAGTTTATGAGTTCCATTAGTCTCCACAAGGGAAAAGGAAGGTCCTGGAGTGGGACCTGGGAGGAGAATGGCAATAAGGCAACCTGGAACATTAGGCATTGACTGAGAGCGAAGAGACTGCATGACAGGTCCCTAACACTACTATCTAGTAACTAAATTTCACTCCCCATGTTCATGACTGGCCTATGTCTCACACCCTTAAAGAAGCTCTTTTATTGAAGTCGAATCCAAAAAGGGCCCTTTCTTATTGCTTGTATCAAGTGAAAACTAGCTAGGTGACTCCTAAACATATACTGCTGAGGAATCACAACAGGAAAGGAATTATTTAGTATGTTTTCCGTTACAGTTGAATGTTGTTTTTTTTCTCTGTTTTATAGATATGGAAACTGAGGTAGCACAGCTTTCTCAGGCATTCCTAAAAAGTCATGGATAGTCAAAATATTGTAAATTACATCATATTTTATACACACTAGGAGAACACACTTTTCAATGAATTCTACCCTGTTTTTTAAAATAAAATTTTGATATCTTTTTGATATCTTTTGTTATTATATCTATACCTACATTTGCCCACTGTATCTCTCCCTCAACTTCCAGAGAGCCATAGTGTATAATAAAGAACAAAAAAGGAGGAGGAAAATACTTATAGTATAATGTCATATGCCATGTTCCCACCACCTAGCAAAGAAATGGAGGAGACATCTCATAAGGCTCAGCTTGATTATTACAATGTTCCAGAATTCATGTGTTTTATTAATGTGAAGAGATGTTTTACATAATGAAGAATCTCACTCCCCATCCCTCCTCCACTCAACTTAATTTATCATTTGTGTAGCTGAGGGGACTAGACTAAATGATTTTTAATGTTTGTACCAATTTTAAAAGTCTACGAATCTGTGAAATCCAGATTTTTATAGACTAGGTTTGTATAAAGCAAAGTATACTCGTAATGCTTCTGTCAGGAAATGCCTTGGAGCTTATGTATTCTAAATATCTATTGGATATTAAATGATTCCCTAAATAGGAGAAGTGCTTAGGGATTTGATTTTATATGAATAATGAATATATATGGGTGTGCTCTTTTCAAGGCTAAGAAGAGATTCTATAATAGAGAAAGAATTGACACCCCTACTTAGAATCCAACCAGGTAAAGGACCCTACTATGTGCAAGGCACTGGGTGAAGCACATTTTGGTGATAACAAGATGAAAAATGACAGTCCCTGCCATCAAGAACTTGCAGTCCAATGGAAGAGCACAACATATACAATTAAGTACAATAAATGATAAAATGTAATAGAGCCCCAGGATGGATCTGGAGAAACTTTGAGGGAGAGATGACTTTCAGTAGGAGGAATCAGGAAAGAGGGAACACATGATGGGATTCTTTAAGGAAAAGAAGGCTTTCAAATGTAAGTAAGGTGTGGAGAGAGGGAATTCATTCCATAAATGAGAGAAAGAATTGAGGTGGACAAAATCAAGCAGTAGTTAATAACAGTACAGCTGGCATGTAGCATTCCTAATAGTAGAGTATAGTAAATATAGTTTTATGGTAGAGGGCCTTAAATGTTGACCAAGGAGTTATCCTATAGGCAATAGGAAACCAGTGAAGGTTTTTTGATCAACAGAATGACATGGTCAGCCCTGGACATTAGCAAAATTAACTTGGCAGTTTTGTGAAGGCTATCTTTGAGTAGAGGGAAACCAGTTAGAAGACTGAGAAGTGATGAGAACCTGAATTTGGGTGATAACAAATACGAGAGGAGGGGATAGATGTAAAAGATATCAGGGAGGTAGAATAAACAAGAATCTGTACCTATTTAAATGTGATCAGCGAGGGAAAGGAAAAAGTGAGAGATGATTGGGTAATGGGGAAGAATGAGGCTTCTATCAACAGAAACACAAAATTGGGAGGAGGGACAGGTTTCAGGGAGAAGGTAAAGAATTCCATTTAAGACAGGCTGAGTTTGAAGGGCAGGGAGACATCCAGACTGAACTATATCAGGTAGTTTGAAGTGCAGCCTTGGGAGCTTCTGGCAACTACAAGGGCTGTATACACATTCGAGAATTGTTGGTTTAGAGGTACTAATTGAAGTCATAGAGGTCAACGAGGTCACAAGGGGAGAGAATTTTAGAGAAAAGGGAAGAGGGCAGGGTGATAGAATAGAAACCACATTAGATCTGGAATAAATAGACCTGGATTTTAATGCCATTTCTGTTACTTGCTAGCTGTGTGACTTTGGGTGAGTCATAGAAACCTTTTTGATTTTTAGTTTCCTCATTTGTGAAATAACATTTCTAAGTGCTTATGGTGCTCCAGGAACTGTGCTAAATACTGGAGCTACAAGTACAATCAAATAAGACAGCTGTTGCCCTCTGGGAGCTTATATTTGGGACAACACAGGACATAAAGGGGAGCTAGAAGGGGAGGGGGTAAGTGGTGTTGCATGGAAATAGGCAAGAGAAGGCAAAAGCTCACTTTTCAGAGCCCTGGGACTTTGGGGGAGCGCTCAGGTGGTTCTGTTGGTCTGCCAAGAGCCCTTCTAATATTGAATCTCTAATTATATAGCAATAGAGGGGGATACCCACCCTTAGGAGTCAGAAGAGGCAAGATTTGCAAAAAGACAGCAAAAGAGACAATGTAGAATAATAATAATTATTAAAGCTTGAGACTCTGAGTATTAGAACTACTCCGTTATAGAAATTTGCATGTTTTTGCATTTATTTTTGGCTAATTAGGTACAATTGAATACAATGCAATAAACATTAAGTACCTACTATGTGCTAGATATTAGAAAGGCACATAAAGTTTAGATAAGACCCACTCCTGGCTCTAAAGAAGCTGATAGGGGGATAAGGCACTGACTCCCAGTGATGTATAACAGTATTGAGGAACAAAACACCATACGAGATTGGAAGGAATAAATTTTAATTTTCATACCTGTTGAATAGTAGCCTATTGACCTGGAAGAGTTATTATTTATTTTGGTTTAGCAATGCATATGTAGAGGGGCAACTGTTTATAACCTGCTTTAAAGAGCAGCCTGGGGCATTGAGAGTTTAAGAGATGATTACACAGCTCCAACATATGTCTTGTGACTCCAAGGCTGGCCTTATATCCACCGTGCCATGGTTAGTGCCTCTCAGAAAGAGAGAAAGTGAAGACGTTTTTCAAAAGCAGAGGACATGTATATACATACTGAGAATCTGGTTCAGGATGTTAATATGCCGTGTGAGCTCTGACTGGACCATCAAGGTTTAATGCTTACCCTCAACCACAGCACAATAGAACCAGTGGTGCATTATTATTCCTATTTATAACCAAATAGAACCAGTACACTTTAAGTATGATAAGCATTTGCAGTAGGACAAATTCAGGAGGCCTCCAAGTTAACACTGGCTTTTGACCTGCATACAGAAACTTGGCTCCCTTTCCATTGAATTTTCCTGTAGATTAGCCATGTAGAAAGTTAAATAATTGTAAATCTATAATTACTATCAGTTAGGACAATTATAGACAATAGCAAGAAAAAAATAGAAAAAGACTGGGTCAAAGCATTCACACACTGTAATTTTTTTTAATCAGATGAACACATGAATAAGACCTTCTTGTAAGCCTAAAAGACAAGCGTCAACTAAGCACTAGCAAATCCATCGAATGGAGAGGAAACTTCTCTCTACCTCCACCCCAATACACTCCTTTCTCCTCTCTAGCATGCTGCAGAAAAAAATGGGGAGTGCTATTTAGATGTTCTTCCTTCCTAGTTGGGTTATATGAAATTGAACTGCTTTCTTCATTGCTGGAAGCTGAAATCTCACCCTATGAGTGAAGAAAGTTCTAGGCTCTAGGGAAGAAAGTCATTCTCTATTCCTTTCCTGAAATCCCCATTTGAGAATTCTGCACTGATGTTTGTCAGCAGCAGCAAAAGGAAGCTGTGGAGGCTGGCAATGGTCAGCAGTAGGGATGTGCCTGCCCCAGAGCTATTCCCAGGCTACATCCCCTTCTGGCCCCTGAGCCCCTCTCCCTGACCAGACCAGCGCAGGTGTGGGGGGAGGACCCGGGTGTATCAGGCTTCAGGGGAATGGTGCACGACTGAAAGACTTGGTTGTTCTAATTCCTCACGGCTCATTAGGTAGGTCCCCAGAGCTGCAGAACTGGTATTTCTCCAAATCCCCATAGCTCACATGGCTCTGTAGACACTTTCTATTCACAGAGAAGAGGCAGAAAAACTGGCTTCTAGACCTACCTCTGCCAATAACTAGCAAGATGATCTCAGAGTGGTCAATCTCTGTGTTGCCTTTGTTTCCCTATCTGTAAAATGATGGGAAGTAAGAAAAATGAGAAGAATTTTCATGATAATCATAGTAACAGAAAATAAAACAACATTAAAAGACTTCAGAACTCATTATTCTTGAATGACTTCAGAGAACTGGTCCATGTCAACCATTCCTTCCCACCTCTCAGCAGACGGGTGGTGGTCTACAGGTATGGAACGAGGCATACATTGTCAGACATTGTTGATGTGTTGGTTTGTTTTGCTTCCAGTGCTTCTTTCTTATAATGGAGGGGGGTCAGAGAGTAATTGAGAAAAGACAGTTATATTTAAAAGAAAGAATCCCTAAAATATTTTAATAAAATTTTTAAAGCGCAATAAACAAATTAGACTTACAGATCTTTTTTTTTGTAAAGTATTCCAATCTAACATTCTATAATTCTGAGCTTTTGAGCCCCTACCTCAATTTGTTTTTGAGGATTAAATACTGTTTTTTTTAAGAAGGAAAAATATGATGTGGGTGATTATATGTGTAAAATGTTTCATAAGTGTATGTTTCTGGTGCTCTTCCTATATGCTCTTTCTATTGACACAAAGGGGACGTATAAAATTTCATGGCCACAAGGCCCTTCTATGTTGCATCTGATAACAAGGATGCATGTTAATTATTTAGACATCTGTACAAAGTTGTATATACCTTTATAATAATAAGATTACCTTGAAACATGTTTCAATCTGTAATGTGGGGCTCTTCCCACTTAAACATTTTCCCTTCTTTCATATCAGCAGTTATTTTATTGGAGCTAGGCTGAGACAGCTTAGCAACAAAGGGCAGCGCATTGATGAATTATTCATGCAATCTACATTTTCTGCCTGCTGTGGATAATTGACAGGTGTCATGTCACTTTCTACAAACTTCTCACAATTATGGACCACATATCAGACATAGACTTCTATGTGGTGCTCCATTTCTAAACCAGTTTCATATTTTATTTACAGTATTTTTGACTTGGCTGCCTATTTCTCTCACTTTTGATTCTAAGTCTTTTTCCCCACTTAATATAACCAGCAACATTTAAATAATAAGAGTCCTTCTATGTATGTTAAGGCAGAACCACTCATTTGTGCCATGTTTTATTCATTTAGTCATTATTTCAGTCAATTTCTTGATGATAAAAAAAACACACACTGATGAAATATGCTTGTAAGGCAACTATGATCTCCTATTTAAAACTGTATGTTCTATTTTGTTTCCATGTGATTTAAAATTTTCAGAGGAAAAAGAGAAAATCCCCTTTACAAAATAAAAATGGATATTTCAGAGGCCTATAATTGCTGGGATAAAGAATCATGTTTAGTGATTTTATGCAAAATAATTTTTACACCTCTGGTCATATTTGCAAAGTCTCAACTCTAAGTATGGAGTCAGGCTGAGTTCTATTTAGCCCTGGAAAATAAAAAGAAAACAAAACAGTTTCAGTTTTGAGAGAGGGTATTAATCTTGTATTTCTGTGTTGTATTTTTTGAAATCTTGATCTGTATTTTATTTTGATTTAAGTTCATAATATAATATAAAGTAGTAGTAATCAGTACTAAGCTTGCAACTCATACTTTTATTTTGAAGAGTTACACAGACTCATATTTTAAACAATACTGATTGGACCACATGCTAAGTGTTCCCAGGCCTGTAGGAAGCCTATGCTTCCAGAAGCCAAAGCCCCATCATTCACCAGGTGGCAGCTCCCCGAATTACAGGCATAGTTCTTAAGAGGAATTAACCAGCTGCTATAGGACTTGCCTTGTAAATTCAAGTGTATTAAGTGACAGTAAATGTGATAGCTTTAATTGTATAAAATAAAGAAGGCATTTAAATTTACAGTGAACTAGGTCTGTGCCCCAAAGAGCTCAAAGAAAAGGAAAAGGACCTATATGTACAAAAATATTTATAGCAGCTCTTTTTTTTTTTAACAGCTCTTTTTGTGGTGGCTAAGAAGTGGAAATTAGAGAATGCTCATCAATTGGAGAATGGCTGAACAAGTCTTGGTGTACGATTGTGACAGGATATTATTGTGTTATAAGAAATGATAAGCAGGATGGTTTCAGATAAAACCCAGGAAGACTTATGTGAACTGATGCAATGTGAAGTGAGCAGAACCAAGAGAACATTGTAACAGTAACAGCAATATTGTATGATGATTAACTGTGAATGACTTAGCAATACAACAATCCAAAACAATTCCAAAGGATTTATGATTATAAAATGCTATCTATCTCCAAAGGAAAAAAAATTGATGGCGTACAAATGTAGATTGAAGCATACTTTTTAAAACCTTTCTTTATTATTCTTGGTTTTTTCAATCTGTGTTTTCTTTTGCAACATGGCTAACGTGGAAATATATTTTGCATGATTGGACATGTATAATCTATATCAGATTGCTTGCCTTCTCAAGGAGGGGAGGGAGGCAGAGAATTTGGAACTCAAAATTTTTAAAAATGAATGTTCAAATTTTTTTGTTTACATGTAATTGAGAAAAAATTAAATAAAATTTATAGTAGAAGAGATTTTTTTTGTCCTGAATATTCTGAATATGTGATGTTTGGTTATTAGGAGGTAGGTATTCTTATTAGTAGTAGTATAAGTAAGATTTTATGCAATAATTCAAATTATTATTGAATTTTTTTCTATTTATTACAATTGAGTTGGAGAAGTAAGACATATGAAACAATGCTGAATAATGAAGTACCACTTTATGGCACAGAGCCTGTAAGGTCATTGAGCTCAGCTGAAATTTAGAATAAATAGCAAGAGAGATTTTAAGTGTTGAATTTGGTCTTGAGGGAAGAGTAGGATTTGGATAGATATGAAGAGAAAGGGGCATAACTAAGGGGTATAGGCATGGCATGTTCATGGGACACATAGAGAACTTTCTTTACACTATAAGTAAAGTTATAATTATACAGATTGGGAGACAGTAGAATGGAAGTCCCTTAAGGAAAGGAACTGTCTTTGTATTTTTTTGTTGTTATTTTTTAAAATATCTCTGGAGTTTAGTGTAATGCCTTGCATATGACATGTACTTAATAAAATAAACGTAGAATTTGTCCTATTGTGAATGTCTGACAACAGTGAGTGTCTGAGATATCGCTGACACCAGTACTTCTATTGTAGTAGATGTATAGAAGAGGACGATAAATTTAAGAGTAATATTGTTTTGTTGTAAACTGGAATGTGCATAATCACGTCAACATTTGTTGACCATTGACCACCACATACGAATGAGAATTACACATCTGGATGTGTCCAAGGTTAAATACGCAATCTGATAGAGAGCTGTGTCCGTATGACAAGAAATGCGAGATTTTAAAATATAATAGTCCATCTGTTGCTTTTAGCTATCCAATGGCCAATGTACTTCCGGAGTTGTGGTTATGAGTCATGGAACACATGATAGTCTCTGAAGAATTGAAAATGAATATCAGCCAGAGGGCAGTGGAAGGGCATATGGTGGGTATGAGGAGGCTGCAATATATTCAAAAGGCTTGCAAAAGAGAAGCAGAGAAGGAAATGTAGGATTGAAAAGGATGGGCTAGTCACATGACAAGAGCATGGCTGCTCCATTGGTATTCTCCAAGTATCAAGAGAAAATGAAGATGGCTCCCAGCACATGGGGCAGACCTGCTAAGGTAAACTTGAGGGGGGGGGGGGACATGATTAAGAGGCCCATAAGGTAATCAAGCATGGATTGGATGCAATCTGCATCACTGGAGAGAATATCCACATTGGGGAAATCACAAATCCAATTGTGTACTGACAACCAAATAGAACCAATCAAAGCAAAATTTTTTTAAACTGTCATTAGGTCTACTTTTTTTTTTTTGGAGGGCAATTGCAATTAAGTGACTTGCCCAAGGTCACACAGCTAGTGTGTTAAGCATCTGAGGCTGGATTTGAACTCAGGTCCTCCTGATTCACTGAGCCACCTAGCCGCCCCTTGTCATTAGGTTTAGAAAAAAATTCTCCAAATTAACTGAAAAGTAAAAAAAGGGATAGGTTATTTGAAGTTATTGCCTCTACCTAATATGTATTATATGTTCAAAATAATAAATCCTTCAATATTTCAAATATTCATGATTTCTTGGTAAAGGTATTCAGTTTACCATCACAGATTGTGACCCCTCCATGATTTAGGAGAACAGAACAAACAAAAATTGCCTTTAAGTTCAAGGTCATGCAGCTTACTATAAAGAATAAACTATAGACCAGAAGAAGGCATTGTAGTATAATATAAAGAGCACTGGCCTAAGAGTCTGAAAACCTGGGTTCTAGTCCTACCTCTACTACTGGTTAACTGTGTGGATTTAGCTATGTTGTTTGACCTCTCCAAGGCTCAGTTTTTCTACGTTTTTAATGGGAATTAATGCAATGCTGTCCTGAATGGGCTATTGTAAGAATCCAAAGAAATAAAGTATGTAAAAGGACTTTGTCAACTATTAAGCATTACACAAATGTGAAGTATTATTCCTAAACTTTGAGTCTGGTTACCAAGGAGGATCACGGAATTCCCTTCTCTATGAGTCTTTTTTTTTTTTGAAAGGCTATGCTCTGGTAGATTTATGGGCCTACCATCTGGTAAAAGAATAGACTAGATTACTTCTCAAAGCCCCTTCTGGCCCTATGATTCAGTGGTGTTAGTTGAGATTCCATCAACTTAGATAGCAAGAAAACAAAACAGTTATCGTGTAGCTCAACAGAAGCAGAACACTGCGCAGGCAAAGCCAGCCAGCCCCTATGTCTTCATTCCATTACAGCCTGCCCCCATCCAGCCATCTCTAGCAGAAATCCATCCTTAAAGCTGAAAAGGCGAAGATAAAGATCTGGTCCTTATTTCTTTGCTATCACACACTGTTGTACAACATGGAGCATATATGATGGATTTGTTCTATGATAAGCTGGGGGGTGGGTTCTTTTCTGCAGCATCCCTGATTTTCTCATTTCTATTCCCTCTTTATGTGACACTTTGCTCCCCACCTCCTTTCTTTGCTCACAGAATTGCAAATGGGCTCAGAAAGCAGGGATGCAGTGAAAGACAGTAGGAAAAACCTACTATAGTGTAGTTATGGATGTTGTGGTTATCAGGGTGTTATGGATAGATAAGCTCTGAAACTGATAATGGAGATACTAGGGGCCAAAATGGAATCTCTTACCCTGGCTACAGAGTCATTTTGTTTAGAAGGATGGTTATTACTTGGTAGTCATTGTGCAGCAAAAAAGAAACAAGAAAAAGCAAAAGTAAAAGAAACCCCATGTGTTAGGTGCTTTATGAAGCACATTCACAACATGGATGTTGGAAGGAAAAGGGACTGATTTACCTGCCCCACCTCCATTTCCAAGAATCACCTACAGCTGAGGTTCATGTGCTTAATTTGATAATCTTACTAGAAAGGGATTCTGAGACTACATAATATTCTAGGTGCTTTGACTTATACTGTCAGAGAAAAATATCATGTAATTTGCCAAGATGGTGATCCTGAAAAACCATTTACAATATTCAATTAACAATAATTAAGGTTCTCAGCAGGGTGCTCCTCACTGACTTGCTAAGTAGCATGAAATTGGTAACAGGCAATCCCAATGGACCAAAAAAATGATAATAAGTACAAAAAACTTAAAGACAATCGAAATGAAACCAATTATGACCAAATTATATTGACCAAATATAAACACAACAAGCTGAACACAGAATATTTAATTCTCCAACAAGAAGTATTTAAAAGACAAGCTAATAACATTTTAATCATGAGTTGGTAATCAAATTCAGTTCTGTTCTGAGAAGTGAATGGGTTTCAAAATGTTGAAGTTAAGTATATTTCAATAGAGCATCTTTCTAAAATCAGTCTATTATTGCAAAATCATATCTATAAGATCAAAAATATGGATTCTAAATAGCTAATTTAGTTAATAGTGGTATATAATTGATTTCAATTACCAATCATCTCAAAAGGAAGGGAGGATACTGCTCATTTTAAGCAAACCTCATTCCATAATAATGCACCCACCCAAATATTATTATTAACTTTATGAGCTTAGGATTTAGTCACTTTAAACTCTTCCAGAACACAATAACATTTAACCATAGGCATCTTAAAAATAATATTTTAATGGATCTGTATTCTCTTCCATGTACAGTTTACAATCCATTCATGCCTTCTTATCCTGTGTGATTTTTGTCCATGTTGTTCCTTGGAGCATCAGCCCAAAGTTCTTGAGGCCTTCTGGCAGGTCTTTTTAAATTCTGTGGATAACTGTGACCCTCAGATTGCCCATCTATTGCTCTTTGCTCTAGTTACATGACAGGCCTGCTTCCTTTTCTGGATGTGCATGACCTCAACAGTGTCTTTGGCATCAATCCTTACATACAAGTTGTCATTGACAGTATGTTGTAGTCTCATTATGCTGATTATATGTCTTTCTGTTAACTTTTGGGTGACCTGCAAATTTAATCCCTTTTATTTCATAATATTGCATGATTCTCAGTTACATGATGTTATAAGATGAATATTAGTGTTGGAGGAAATGGCCTTTTGTACAAAAGAGTAGTTTGGGATTATTAAAGTCAATGTACAATTGCCCAAATGCCATCTGTTTCACCGTCGTCCTATTTAATTCTGGGACAGCCTCCTGGGCTATCTGCAGTAGCTGTCCAAGACATTCATGCTGATGAACTTACTCAATGGCCTGTTCTTCTATCTGCATGCCACAATCTGTATAATATATATTTTTCATCCACTTGGTTTTTCTTCTCTGAATTGTTAGCCTGATCTCTTGAAAGGTTATGGATCTCATTGAGGAGGTGGTGTATTTTGGGACATGATGCAGTCCCCATAATGTCATCTGAAAAGAAGAGTATTTCAAGAACCTAGCCAGCATCAGGAGAATTTGCTTCCATTTAGACTCAGCACTGGACAGCCTCCGTGACAGTAGCAAACACTTTTGGAAAACACGTGCTTTCGTAATACCTGACTTCATATTGATAACCCAGATGGTCACTGAACAAAGCTATTTATACTGTTGCATCTATCAAGAAATCTTCTCTGATACTAACATGTACATAGGGGACAACTTGTTTAAAGATAGCCTTTAAGACTATTTGCTTTTCTGGGTCAAATGCTTGTGGTTTTGGTTTTTTTTTTTTTGAATAATCAGCAAACAATGAACAGGAGGATCTCATGTTCTCTGCACCTCTCAGTCATGTTTCTTTGAAGATGTGGTTTCCTGTGGAGATTCTTCTGTGCATGCCTCTCTGTTCTCATCTGCCTCGAAAATCCTATGTTACTTCTTGTTCAGTCGTTCTTTAGTCCTGTCCAACTCTCCATGACCCCATTTGTGATTTTCTTGGCAGAGATACTGGAGTGGTTTGCCATTTCTTTCTCTAGCTCATTTTACAGGTGAGGTTAAGTAATTTAACAAATTGGAGTTCAATGACAGTAAGTGTTAAGTGACCTTCCCAAGGTCACACAGCTAGGATGTGTCTGAGGCCAAATTTGAACTAAGGAAGATGAGTCCTTCTGGCTCCAATCCAACCACTCTACCCACTTTGGCTCCTGGTGGCTTACTATGCTACTATTTGAAACTAATTGTTCTTTCCTACAGTAGATATTAAGCAACAGTCATTATCCATAAGACAGGGTGTCCCTTCATACAGTACACATTTATACTGTATAAAGACAGAGAATGCATATAGATACGAGGTGTCCCAAAAGTCTTAGTGCAGTTTTACAGTGGTTGTTTTTTTTTTAATTAGCTTTGTATATGCTGCAAACTGTCTTTATGAAGTATGAATGGAATATACAGAGAGTACATATATTTTTTAAAGTTTCTTAGAATTATAGATTTACAAGTAGAAGAGACCTCAGGGATCATCTAGTCCAGGCTTTTCATTGTACAAATGAGGAGGCTGAGTCCCTAAGTCACACAGATAGTCACTGGCACAGCTAGAACCAGAGCTGCTGACTCCTGTCATTGTGCTCTTTCCCTTTCACTGTGGTGCCTGCTTGACAGGAACCATGGCCATTTCTCCAATACTTCGAAAGATCTGATTTCATCTAAATGGGAGCTTCCACCATTGATGATGAACATCGTTCCCTCTGTATCTTAGGACATGATTTCATGATTTTCTGTGACCAAAAAAAAAGTTATCTGATGACCAACAATTTAGTGATGAGTCTCTGAATTTAACAAGTTAATTCTTGGGTGAAAGGACATATAGCACGGTGGATAGAGAGCTGATCTTGAAATCAGGAAGACTTGCGTTCAAGTCCTGCCTCTGAACATATTAAGTGTATAAACCTAGACAAGTCACTTAACCTCTGAGCGTCCTGGGCAACTTTCCAAGACTACTGTCTTGGAAAATCGCAGGGGATTGAAGGAGTTTCTCTGCTGGAATTCCCTATACAGATGAGATGAGTTTTGGACAAACAAACAAAAAAAGCTCAGATGACAAACACAAAGCCTGCTTCTTGGCTTTTATTCAAAGCCTTTCTAGTTTGGCATGACATGTCAGACAGAGCTTGGAAGCTGGAGTAAGTATCCAAAGCTAGGGGAAGATCTGTACAGAGTGAAATAGGTAAATATCAAGGAAGGAGTAGAACATAAGCATGATACACAAGGCCCCCAGCTCACATAATTTCTGATATATGAGGAAGTGGGCTCTCTCTTCTTCACTCTCCCTTCTTACCTATTTGGGACTACACTGACATTGATTGGCCTGGAAATGGGGCTCCAAAGTAATTTCTCTTTTATTTACCTAAAAGATCAATGCACCAATGTGTTTATCATGGGGCTGGAAGAAATATTTTCCTTCTGGAAGGTATTTGGGGGTATTGGGGACCTTAGAAAGCTAGGAGGAGTAATGACCACTTGGAAAACAAAGGGCTCCTCAGTGATATGAGAGCTAGGCTTGCTGGAGAGGGAAAATGAGAGGTAACAAAGTGGAGGAGGTCTACAGCATCCCATGAAACCACAGTACCCCTGTACCTCTGCCCCAGTAGTAAGAAAGATGTGACTTGAGCTAATCAGGTCTGATATGAGATGGTAACATAGTCCTTGTTCTCAGGGAGAAATAGGCTAGCTGAGGAGATAAGAAAAGATGACCAATGGTTCCAGGCAATATATAAGTTCTAAATGAATTGTAGGGACAGAAAATACCTTAGAATGTCAGACAAAAAAGAGTTAGCATCATTTTGTCATGGCTTACAGCCAAGAAAGAAATAGGAACATTTCTGAACTGAAACAATAGGATATCCAAATTATTTGGTTCTACTGATACTGTCTAGCCAAGTGTCTTCCCAACTTAGGTAAAAGTGACCATGTAATGATGGATCGGCCCCCTGGCAGTTGAAGAATAAACATAGATTTTTAAATTGCTGACTATTGTGAGCTACCTGGCTGTCACTGAGATCATAGATGTGTAATGGGAAAGGACCTCAGCAGCTATGTAGTTCAACCTCCCTCGCTTAACAGATAAGGAAACTGGAGGCTAAGGAGGTTAAGTGACATCATTCAAGGTCACAGAGATAGTTAGCAGCAAGAGAGAAAACTTGAACCCAGGCCAGTCAGTTCAGGAGTCATAGTGCCTCCCCAAGGTAATGTTATGTCAGAAGTAGGATGCAATAGCTTGATGCCTGTCTGAAAATTTGAATATCTCTACCAAACATCTGTTGACCTTTGAGTGCTGTCATAGTTTTAAGAGAAGAGGGCCACAGTGGTAGAGCTGGAAAGGAGGTGAGAGATCATCCAGTATCTAGACAGAAATAGAGGCTACAGGGGAAAAGAAAAAGCAGGCTAACATCTCTTTTTTACAGTTGGGGGACAGGAGACACAGAGAGATAGAGTGATTTAGCCAAGGTCACACAACTGGGTTGTGGCAAAACCAGGATGAGAATGTGGGTTTCCTTACTCCCAGTATAGTGATTGTTCCACAGTACCATGATACTGCCTACCTATCATTGCCTCAGCTGCTCAGCAGCAGCAGCCCATCTGCTCACAGTACTCTTCCCTAGGCATGTGTCCCTGCTTATTTTCTTGCAAGCTGTTCATAAATGGCTGTATTGTTCAGGGAAAGCCTTTGGCTTGTAATTGGCCTTTCAACAGTTTCCTCTTCCCTGCTCTTGCTTTAATTGATGCACACATATTTACTGAGTGCCTATACCATGTGCAAGGCACTGTGCAAAGTTTATAGAAGATGCATAAAAATGTTGTTTTATAAATATATGTACATATATAGCGTATAAGTATACAGTAGACATACTACATATAGGTATATATACATACATACATACATGCATACGCATATATATGTATGTATATGTTTGTAAAATGTCCATTTTTTTCCATATCCATTATCTCCTTTGAGGCTCACCAAACACTGAGAGGGAGGCGTTCTGGGTGTTATTATCCCCATTTTATAGATGAGGAAACTGGGGTGGGGTTGGGAGGTGGGTGACTCGCTGGATAACTGGAAAGTGTCAAATCCATACCTTCCTGACTCCAACTTGTATATTCCACCCACTACACCGCACCTCCCCACTGTCCCTCAGTAATGGAGGATACAAAGAAGTATATGACGTAGTTCTGGAAAGAGATGGCACAGCTCTGCTGGGGCTTACAGCCAAGAAAAAAATATGAACTGGTCTAAAATGATGCAATAGTATGGCCATATTTAAGGATTTATACTTCATCCTGTAAGCTGATTTGGTCTACACATATTGTCCATCCATCCAGTTATTTTCCCTACTTTGGTAAAAGTAGCCATGCAATGAAGAACTGAGTGTCTTGTGAATCCATCAACACTCTCCTATAATCGCAGATTGAATTATAGACCTAGAAGGGACCATAGGGACAAGTCAGTTCTTCTACAGACCTCCAAGATTACAATCGAGTATTTTGTCAAGGTGTAAACTGACTGCATCTGATTTCATTGTGTGGAACACAATACTCCATCTACCAAGCCAGGCCTAGCCACTATACTCACCATGCTATTAGGCTATATTCTAGCACCCTGAGCAAGTTTCTATCTCACTGAAAAATCAATTTTATTAGTTTGATGCATTTTGTAGGTTCTGTTCATCTTATCTTTCTGCATTTTCTTTAAACCACTTGGGGTCATCCTCCCTCCTCCCCACATACTCCTAGAGAAAATTTAGCAAGTCGTAACGAGTGTGGCCTCAGTGAGAAATCTGTAGAAAGAATGAAGATAATAATGTGAAAAAAAAATCAACTCAATGCAGTTGAAACTAAGCCAAAAGACCTGTCAGTCACTTTCGAGGACGACATTTTTCATTGCTTGAAAATCTTGAATGTAAAATTCCAGATATTTGATGATATGCTTGCTTTGAGTCTATCCCACAGATAAAATGACAAATCCTGAACTGCAGGTTTTAGGGTCCTTTCAATAGGCATGATAATTTGGGGAAATAGCTCATCAAAATTGGTTGGAAGCCCTGTTTTCATATTCTCTAGACAGAAGTCACTGAACCACAACTCTGCTGCCTAGAAACAAGCTGCATAGAAGGAAAACGAGAAGATAAACTGGACAGTTATCCCAATTCAAATATGAAAGCTACTTTATTCTCAAAGAGAACTGACACTTTGGTGAATTATAGTGCATTCAGATGTGCTTGGCAACTGAGCCAGGAGGCTGGGTTTGTTTCCTGTCTCAGATACTTATTCCCTACGTGATCTTGGGTCATATACTGTCCCTTGGCCTCGGTTTCCTCACTTGGAAAAAAAAATCCTAGATTAGATGATTTTTCAGGTTCCTTCTCAATCTAAAACTATATAGCTGTATGACTTGATCAAAGAGTTATATTGGCTATTTCTTTATATGAGTATTTTTCATTTTAAGAAAATCCAGCATATAAAATCCAAATGTACAAAACAGATATACTAAGTAGATGGTAAACTAGAAAAATAATTTGCACTGGTTTCTTTAAATAGCAATTTCTCTTGATGGATTTAATATCAGATTCCTTTTAGAAAAATTAAATTTGTGATTAACTTCTTAATAATGTATTTACTACACAAAGGGAACCATACTAGTTGATTAAATGCCACTAGTTGCTTTCAAATTAACCTGACACAGCCAGGTGGTGAAGTGGACAGAGTGCTCAGCCTGGAGTCAGGCAGACTCATCTTTCTGAATTCAAATCTGGTCTCAGACACTTACTAGGTATGTGACCCTAGGCAAATCACTCCTGTTTGCCTCAGTTTCTTCATCTGTAAATGAGCTGAAGAAAGAAATGGCAAACCACTCCAGTATCTTTGCCAAGAAAACCACAAATGCGGTCACAAATAGTCAAACATGACTGTAACAACTGAACAACCACAGTGAAAGTTGACCATCCAGTTCCGAGGAATGACAATATCAGGTTGAAAAAGTGTGACTTTTGATCTGTCTTTCTATGTACCTACCTGCATTTGCTTTAGTCCTTGGGTAAAAACTTCCAGTTGTCTCAGGAAATATAGGAATCCCGCTGCCAGTGACATTCCTGGGTACAGAGCAACAAGTACAGGTCCCATGTACAATACTGAGATTTGTACCCAAGTCATCACACTTGCATTTGCTTTTCTGTTGAACATTTCCAGTTTGTGTTCTTTCCTATTAAGCCAACATTCCCTATCAAATGTGAACTGCAGTAAAGCCATGCTACCATGCTGGACCATGTTGGACCCATAAGCTCTTAGGATGTTTGCCAAGGAAGCCTTTTTAAGAGACTGGCTTTTGGTCAAAGTGTAGAATGGGGGTAATTGGATAATTTTTTTGAGGGTAGGAGAGAAGAGGAGGGAGTAATGTGTCTGATCTCAACCACGGTGACTTAGTACAATGGAAGGAGTGCTAGATTTGGACTCAGAGGACTTGGGTTCAAATCCTAGCTCTGCCATTTATTAGCCTTGTAATGTTGGGTAAATTATTGAACTTCTCAGGGTCTAAGTTCCTCACTTGTACAGTGATAGGGTTGGACTAGATGACCTTTGAGGTCCCTGCCACCTCTAAATCAATGACTGATTTTTGGAATTCTGAAATGATGTTGTTCAGTTGTGTCTGGCTCTTTGTGACCCTGTTTAGGGTTTTATTGGCAAAGATACTGGAGTGGTTTGCTACTTCTTCCTCCAGGTCACTTTACAGATGAGGAAACTGAGGCAAACAGGATTAAGTGACTTACCTGGAGTCACACAGGTAGTAAGCATCTGAGATCAAATTTGAACTCAGAAAGATGAGTCTTCCTGACTCCAGGCCTGATGCTCTATCCACTATACCACTTAAGTGTCTTCTGAAATGATAGTCAACACTATAGTATAGATGAGAGGCAGTGTGATGTTGGATTTAGAATCAGAGGAGCTGGATTTGAATTCTGACTCAGCTGGTACTTGTGTATCCTTGAGTGAGAACTCTATGATTTTATTATAATACTATTACAATTAAATCAGAAGAATAGAGGTGAGAATATGGATTCCAACTCAAATTTTGACTAGAGTAATAGCTTTTAACCCAGAATCTGTGAACTTATTCTTTAAAAAATAGTTTGATAACTATACTTCAATATTATTGGCTTCTTTTGTCCTATGTATTTTATTTTTTGCATTTAAAAATATTTTAATAAAGCATTCATAAACTTTATCACATTGTCAAAGGATTTTGTAACACACACAAAAAAACCCATTAAAAATCCTTGGACTAAATCTTTAATTTCCTCCAAGATGTTAAAATTATCCTATTCAACACCAAAATCCATGTGAAAATTCCAAATGTCCTGTAGAGCATTGAGGCAGGAACCTCCTCACTTTCTCCACTAGTGGATTTCCAGAAGCACAGAGTTTTCTTTTTCCTTTAAAAATGTGTTCTGACCTTAGTAGCCAGCAATGAAAACAATTAGGGAGATATGTAACAAAAATATCATACATGAAATCATAAACTCCAACATCTTCAGTTTTTTTAAAGTTAACTTTAACAAATTAGGAATAATAAAAAAAAAACATGCTATTTGCTTCCAGGTCCATTTCTGAGCTCCTTTCATTTCTGTGTATTCTGAAAAATTTTGTCGATATTTCCCCCATCATTATTTATATAATTGCAACCAGCATATTGTATAATTTCTTCACCCTGAATAGCTTCATGTATGTCTTCCCATATTTTTTTGGTATTCTTCATATTTGAAATTTCTCATTGTAAAGTTATATTTTATTCCATTTCTAACCACCAGAAGAAGGTTAGAAATGAGCTAGGTCCTCCAACCCAAGGGACTGACAGCCTATTCCAGGTGCTGATGGGCTCAGCAGGCACATGCACATTGGAGCCCTCAGGCTCAGATCAAGGCCATAAGCGTGATGTCTTCACCTCTCCCACGCTGGGCTAGTTATTCTTTTAAACAATTTAGTGAGAAACTTTCTCTGTTGGTCAAGTGCACTTATTCATTCATTTATTCACTTATTTATTTCTTCATTTATTCATCTATCTATCCATTCATTCATTCATTTATATATTTAGCAAGGCTCATGTGCACCCTGGAAGGCTATGAACAAGAAGAACTTTGTCACATACATGCATACATTCTCTCTCTTTCTCTTTCTCCTTGCCTTTTTCTGTAGTCCCTCTGTCTCTTTTGCTTTTCTCCCTTTCCTCATTTCCTCTTATCTTCCTTTCTCCTCTCTTATCCTCTTCATCATCTCTTTTTCTTCTTCTGTCTCTAACCCCATTTCATCTTCACTGAGTTTAAAATGTCTCCCTTTAAAAAAAAAGAAATGGAATTTCTTCTTTATCACTGAAAGGAGGGGAAAGGAACAACTATTAAGCACCTACTACGTGTCAAGTATTTTACATCTCATTTGATCCTCACAGCAACCCTAGGCTATTATGAACACCATTTTACAAATGAGGAAACTGAAGCTGACCTAGGTTAAGTATCTTGCCTGAGGGCATATAGCTAGTAAGTATCTGATTGTAGCCTTTGCCCTGCTCACACTGAAAATTTAGCATTGGCTCTTGAGAGCTGGTCTGAGTTAGCTCCAGTGCTGGGGAAGGAAGCGTGTCATTGACTACCCAAGTTCAAGGTACCCTGTAGATCTGACCTCTTAAACCTAGAACTCAAACACTCCCCATCAGTGTACTTATCTTTAATAGTCATATAGAGGGCACAGTCGGGTCAAAGCAAAAGCATTTACTGAAAAGTCTTAGCATGAATAATAGTTTTAAGTGAAAATGTTGACATTTTATTTTTTCCAATTATACATAAAGACAATTTTGAACATTCCCTTTTTTAAAAAAATTCAATTAATTAATTTATTTATTTTTGGTTTACTCCAAAAATTCCCCCCTCCCCCCTCCTCCCCAATGGTGGCTTGCAATTCAACATAGGTTCTACAAATACCTTCACATTAAACATTAGTCAAGTTGTAAAGGAGGATTATAACCAATGGAATGGAAGAAAGAAGAAACAAAACAAAACAAAAAAGAGAGACAGCAAGCAATTTACTTCAATCTGCATTCAGACTCTGTAAATCTTTCTCTGGATATGGATAGCCTTTTCCATCATGAGTCCTTTGGAATTGTCTTATACCCTTTCATTGTGAGATGATCCCAGTTTATCAGAGTCAGTCATCACATATATGATGTGTCTGTAATTGTGTACAATGTTCTCCTGGTTCCACTCTCCTCGCTCAGCATCAGTTTACGTAAAGCTCTCTAGGTTATTATGAAGTCCATCTGCTCCTCATTTCTTATAGAACAATAATATTCCATTACATTCATATACTACAACTTGTTTAGCCATTCCCCAATTGATGGACATCCTCTTGCTTTCCAGTGCTTTGCTACCACAAACAGAGCAGCTATACATATTTTTGTACATTCAGGTGCTTTTCCCATTTCTATCATCTCTTTGGGATATGGCCCTGGAAGTGGTATTGCTGGGTCAAAGTGTTGAACATTCCTTTTAAAAAATTTTTGAGTTGCAAATTCTTTCCCTCCATCCCTCTCCTACCTCTGTTTTGAGAAGGCAAGCAATTTGATATAGATTATACAGGTACAGTCATTCAAAACACATTTCCATATTAGCCATGTTGCAAAAGAAGACATAGACCAAAAACAAAATTTTAAAAAGTTATTTTTTTTTTAAACAGTACACTTCAATCTGCGTTCAGACTCCTTTAGTTCTTTCTTTGGAGGTAGATAGCATTTTTTTAAACTGGAAGTCCTTTGGAATTATCTTACGTTATTGTATTGCTTAGAATAGCTAAGTCATTCACAGTGATCATGCTTACAATATTACTATTAGTGATTCCCAGGCTTTTTCTGAAACTATCCTGCTCATCTTCTCTTATAGCACAATAGTATTCCATTACAACCATATGCCACAACTTGTTCAGCCATTCCCCAGTTGATGGACATCATCTCAACTTCCAATATGTTGCCACCACAAAAAGAACTGCTATAAATATTTTTATAATATAGGTCCTTTTCCTTTTTTAAAAGATAAATCCTTTGGGATACAGAACTAGTAGTGATATTGCTAGGTCAAAGGTTGTACACAGTTTTATAGCCCTTTGGGCATAGTTTCAAATTGCTCTACAGAATGGTTGGATCAGTTCACAACTCCACCAATAGTGCATTAGTGTCCCAATTTTTCCACATTCCCTCCAATATTTGTTATTTTCCTTTTCTGCCATATTAGCCAATCTGATAGGTGTGAGGTAGTACCTCAGAGTTGTTTAATTATGTTTATTATTGATTTCCACTGTACCACGATGCTTCTCTGAGCAGAAGCAACATCAAAATTGTGCCTTCATGTGAAAAGACAACAGAAAAGCAACTTAAAGAACCCTTATTTAGATGTCATGGATCAAATGTGCATGTGCTTTAAAGAATTCTCAGTGATTCATTCATTCTCAGGATAAAATAATAACTAAATGCCATGTAGCTGGATGAATACATATGTCAATGTTCACTAAGGCAACAAGTTTGTCAAAGAGCTGAGTGGGGGCTAATTTCAGCCTCTTTACATTGCAGAACAAGCTGGTCCCTCACTCTACTGAGGGCAAGAGGAAAATGAGGCCATTACCCATCACTACCTGTCCTGTACTAAAGTGGCATCATATAATCATGGCTTTGGAGCTAGAAAAGGGAAATGTATCTATCTTTTAGATCAACTCAGTTCAATATTTTGAAATGTATGATTCTCTGAGAGGGGTCTTTAAAAGAAAACACAAGAAAGAAAAGGAGGAAAGAAACAAAAATGGGGTGTGCTGGTAAATGTTTAATTGGTTCTCCAAAATATATATAACCATAACACACTTTTAAGTTTAATCTTCACTATTAAGATTTTCGCCATCACTATCTGAAGTCTAGACAATCAACAGAACAATAAATCAACCTCTGCTTTGTAGTGTTCATTGATTTCCAAGATGTAAAACACTCACACTGAAAATTTAACGATAGGATCTCCCTAGAGTTGTACAAGCTGGCTCTTGTACACCCCTGCACTAATGCCAACAGGAAGAACAATTATGTTCTAATCCTTGCTCTGCTGACCTTAGACAAGTTAGTTAGCCATTAGAGGCGACTAGGTGGAATAGTGGGTACAATGCTGGAAGTGGAGTCAGGAAAACTGAAGTTCAAATCCAACCTCATATACTTACTAGCTGTGTGACCCTGGACAATCCTCTCTCAGCCTCAGTTTCCTCAACTGTAGGAGATAATTATAGTCCCTCTATCACAGGGTAGCTGTGAGGATCAAATGAAATAACATATGCAAAGCACTTTGCAAACCTTAAGGCATTAATTATATAAAGAATTGCTCCTATGAAGGCCATGCAGATGAGCCTTAGGGTGACTGGTTACTCACAGGACCTAGGACCAGCTTTGGGACCTGTGACTGGCAGTTGCAGTTCTGATACTCCAAATGGTGGCCCAGTGTGGGACTCAAGATATCCAGAAGTTCTTTTTTTTAAAATTCTGAATGTAAGAAATAAAACAAACATTTCCATAATACGGTAGAATAGAAGAAAAGATGATTGCACATGAAACTGCAAATCTATTATGTACAACCTTTAAACATATATTAAAGTTATCATGTAACTTTTCCCCCCTTTATTCTTCTTCCTTTTCTCCCAGCCTAGAGATGGCTACCATTATACACACATGCACGCATGCACACATACACACAAAAACTATACATGTATATGTTTATATATATATACACACACACACAATACATAAAATCATTTTATACATACTTCTATTTATCAGTTCTTTCTCACATTAGTACCGCTACTAGATCTGTTTCTAAAGACAATTAGGGAAAAAGGGAAAAAACTATATGTTCTAAACTATTTATAGCAGCTTTCTTTCTGGTAGCAAAGAACTGGAAATTGCAGAGATTAACTGGGGAATGGCTGAACAAACTGTGATATATGATTGCAATGGAATACTGCTGTGTTATAAGAAACGATGAGCTTGATGATCTTAGAAAAACACAGAGAGACTTGAACAAAATAATGAAGAGTAAAATAAGCAGAACCAAGAGAACATTGTATACAGTAACAGCACCATTGTTTTAAGAATGACTTTGAGCAACTAAGTAATTTTAAATATTTTATGTACCCAAATGAACTACAAAGGACCTATGAAGGAAGACGCTATCTGTATCTAAGGGAAGTTTTTATCTATTCTGAGAGGAGGTCAGGAGGCTTAAGAGAAGATGCCAGGGAATGACCATTCCTGAAACATGACGTCAGCTGCCAGCCTTAGTCTCAAAGTATCATGTCTGGCAAATGTGCCAGTCAGAGGTTCCTAAGAGTGTGTGGACCAGGAAAGGGGGAAACTGAGGTATTCCCTTCCCCCCTGCCTATTTGCTTGAAGTTCTATGGAGAACCTTTTAAATGATTGTCCAGGGTTTTGTAGGTGGACCCATAAGGCCTGTGAGTGGGATATAATACAAATTGTGTCTCTAACATATCCACTGTCCAGTCTGATGAGGACTGGTCTATGGGGGGCAGGGGTTGGGAAGAGAACAAGCATTAAAATAGAGCCTGCTACGTGCCAGGCACTATTGCTAAGTGCTTTACAAATATCTCATTTTATCCACAACAACTCTGTGACTTAGGTGCTGTTATTACCTCCATTTTACAGTTGAGGAAACTGAGGCTAAGTGACTTGCCCAAGGTCACACAGCTAGTAAAAATGTCTAAGGTCAGAGTTGAACTGAGGTCTTCCTGACTCTAAGTCCCACACTCTCTCCAATGCAATCCCTCAAGGTCCATTGATTATTCTCCAGATTTATGTTAAGGTTGAGAACTGTCAGAGAAGGCAGACAGAGTCAGGTGGAGGTGGGGTGGGGACCAGAGAACAGTTGTTTAAGAAGACAGCTATGGTCACTAATTGCCCCTGGTCCTTTCCCCACTACCAGCCCCTTTAAAAAAGGGTCAAGGGGCAGCTAGGTGGCGCAGTGAATAGAGGACTGGCCCTGGAGTGAAGAGGACCTCAGTTCAAATCCAGCCTCAGACACTTCACACACACACACACACACACACACACACACACACACACACACACACACAACTAGCCATGTGACTTTGGGCAAGTCAATTAACCCCAAATGCCCTACCTTCCCCCCTCCAAAAAGCTAAAAAACAAAAACAAAAATAAAAAAGGGTCAAGATGTGTCCTTGACTTTGGTCACCTGAGTACAATTTGACTTAGCACCATCTAGCCTCTATCCTCTGGGTATGCTTGAGTTTCTGTCAGAGTGGTGAGCAATTATTGAACAAGGAAAGTAGAATGTGGATATATTGAAATGAAGTACAGAATGGTTTTCAATAAGCAAAGCAAATTGAAAGACAAAAGAGACAGAGAGTGACAGAGAATGACAGAGAAAAAGAGACACAAGCAGATCCTACATATTTTTCAGATGAACTAATATCCAGCTGTGTCTCCCTAATTCTCTATGTGTAATAGAGGTAATTTAGAATCTAATTGTAGGACTTTGGCATTTATTTTCATCTTAGATTGGATCCCATTGTTCCAGCCAATTGAGACATGTTTGGTTGCTGATTTCTCTTTTCCCTATGTTAACTCTTCTTCCCACTTCCATACCATGTTTAAAGATTGATTATTGCACCTTCTCTTTCTCCATCCAAGAAATTAATTTAAAATGTTGAATAGGACAAGTCCAGGGTATTCTAATAGAGACTTCAAATTAGGCTGACATGAAGTATTAATAAACATTCTTTAGGCTTTGTCCTTCAATCATTTCCAAATATACTTAATCTTCTACATTTCTCCATCTTATACACAAAGTATTCATGAAAGACTCAAAGTCATTGCTAAAATCCAAATATACTATATTTATGAGATTTGCTTGACTTACCACTCTAGTAACTCTGTTAAAAAAGGAATGAGGTTTTTCTGGTATGACTTACAGACACATAGACTCACAAAATTTCAGCTCTGAAAAGAACATTTTTTGTTGTTCAGTTGTTTCAATCATATCTGACTCTTCATGACACCATTTGGGGTTTTCTTGGCAAAGATACTGGAGAGGTTTGCCATTTCCTTCTCCAGTTCATTTTACAGATGAGGAAACTGAGTTAAGTGACTTGCCCAAGGTCACATAGCTCTTAAGTGTCTGAGACCAGATTTGAACTCATAAATATGAGTCTTTCTGATTCCAAGCCCAATATTCTATCCACTGTACCATGAGAGGCTTTCTAGAACAATCTCCTCTTTTTGCAAATGAAATAAATATAGAGGGGTTCAGTGATTTGTCCAATATAACAGCTCACTAGCAGCATTTCAGAAACTAGAACCCAGGTACCCTAGCTCTCTAGTTGACGGTTCTTTCCATTTCACTTTGAATTTGCTCTTAGTGAACTCAATGTGACCAATAATTGATCACCATCTCCCTTTCTAAGTGAGTAGGAATAACCTGTAGTTGAGAGGTCAAGATCTGGATTAACACAGATTGAGTTCTATCTTGGAAACTCTTCAAAAATATCATATTTTGTTCATTTTTCTCCCACTCGTAGAATAGATGAATGACTTTACCTTCCAAGCAAACACTTAAGATAATGATATATACTGGCTACTAGACCAAATTTATTTTGCCCCACACAAACTGCAAAGCAACATAAAGGACTTAAAATGGTCTGTTAACAGTTAATACATTTCTCCTTCCTGTTTTGTTGAGTACCATGTCTGTCCCAGAGGCCTACACAGGCCTTCAGCCTCATACCATTCTAACAGCTTGGACCCAAACTGCTTTTCACAGAACAAACAAATGAAAAAAACTAGGGTTTGCTAGAGAGGCAAATCCCCTTCTCCCAACACTCCCCCTGCCCAACATTATAGTGAGTCTTACCTTCACCCAAGGTATCATACTGACCTCTAGCCTTGCAATACTGCTTAAGAGCTTCCCCTCTCCACCATATTCACGAAAGTAAAACAAATTTGCGATTCCTAGAAAGGCAGGCCCTTTCCATCAGACCTATACCAAATTTTTGCTCTTCCATACTAGGACAGAGCCCTTTCCTGTTCCTCCAGTTCTAGGACTACATTCTCAATCCTCTTATCTCTAAGAGGTGATTCTTGTCCAAGAACTCCCCTTTGTGTCCCTAGAAGGCCAAGTCCTGTGGGAGACTGGCACTGTCCAAGAAATGTCCCCAATATATCTAGGAACCTAGGTCATGTGGCTCCATACTATTCTGGAACCACCAGCTTGAGAAACTCTACCATTGACCCTTACTGTAACCAGCACAGTTGTATGGCCCAGCAACCAGCTGAATAAAAGAGAGACGGGGATGTATTTGATAGTCTGTTTTATTACAGAACCATTTCATACAGAGCCAAGATACAAGAAAATCATAAGGCTTATATTCCCTATAGCAGAAATTCTTACGTAACCAGAATGCAAGGACCCTTCTTTGGAATCGACCACTCCCTACCCCAGGCCAAGGCTAATTATTCATTAAGACTTCATCCTAGGACCATATCCAGAGGCACAAACAGGGAGTCACAAACAAGACTTGCTAATTAACTACTCTGAAACTTCTTTAGTTATTCATAGAACCAATGAAAGTATCCATCCAACAAGATTATGCTTTTCCTGCATATCTGCCTAATGACCTCATAGAAGAGGGGAGCATTTCCTTAATGGGGTCAGACCTGAAAGTCTGGTCTACTACAGACCCTCATTCACTACCATCTTTCAAATGACCAGTGCTTAGCACAGTGCCTGGCACAAAAGTGGAGGCTCAATAAATGTTTATTGATTAACTAAATGCAATGTTCTTTTGCACCTCGCTCTGCCAGGCTTCTATTAGAAGCTCTCTGAGGAAAGGTCATTCAGTTCTACCAGCTTCACATCTCGCTTTCTCAGGACCCGGGTCCTCTCTCAGATCAGCCGTGGCTCTCCTTCCCCAAATACTTGTAACTCCATGACTGAAGTATTTCTGCTATCTTTAGTAGGCCCAGGGAAAAAGTGTGACTCTCGTCCAAATAGTCTGAGCCAATCAAATTGTGCCTTGATGCTGAGACTTAGCCAATCATCCACAGTGAAGTGTGAAGGGGTAGACAAAAATTAAGGCCCTAGAGATGTCCTCAGCCCTCTCAATGAGGTGTTAATTGTACATGTCTGCCACACTGCATAGGGAAATTCAATCAAAGTCTTAAACAAAGGCTTTGCCTCTCTCTCTAAACTCATTAAGTTAATCAGGCTCCCCTGACTAACCCTCTCTACAGAAATCAACCATTTGGTAAGCCTGTTTGAAAATTTTGCCAGAGATTGGATTCAATCTCATAGGTCTTTTGTTTGTGGAAATAAAATATTCCAAAGACCCTGAAGATGAAATGGACTCTTAGTTCATCCATAGGTCCTTTGGTACATGTTCCAGGTGTTACTCCAGCTGGTTTGAGGAATCGTCCTTTCCCCTATTAGGAGACTTCTGATTACAATATATCCTTTCATCATCTTCTCAGCAGGCATCTGTCTGCCTGTTACCTCTAAGAGCACTGATTTGCTGTGATACCCTGTTAGTACTGCCTTTTCCTAGAGTTTATCGTGTTCAAGAGCTGGAGTCCTTAACCTTTTTTTTTTATTATTATGAACCTCATTGAAGTCTATGGATCTCTTTCCAGAATAATACTTTTAAATACATAAGACATATAGGATTATAAAGGAAATCAGTTATATTGAAACATAATTTTCAAAAAAAATTTAAGTTCATGGACTCCAGGTCATGAACCTTTATACATGTAGCTTTCTCCCTCCTTTTATGCTCACCGATTAAGTTCAAATCTACCCTCTGACACTTACTAGCTGTGTAACCCTGAACAAGTCACTTAGCTTCTCTTTGTCTCAGTTTACAAATCTGTAAAATGGCAATAGTAATAGCTCCTACCTCAAAGGGTTGCTATGAGGATTAAGAGAAAACATATATAAATCAAATTACAAATCTTAACTATACAAATGCTAGTGATGATGATGATGATAATTTATTCCTTCATGGCCCTGATCTCTTATTTTTTTTTTTTAGTTTTCAACATTTACTTTTATAAAATTTTGAGTTCTAAATTTTTCTCCCTCCTTCCCTTCCCCCTCCCCAGGATGGCCTGCAATCTGATATAGGCTATACGTGTATAATTATATTGCACGTATTTCCACATTATTCAAGTGGTGAAAGAAGAATCAGAACAAAAGGGGAAAACCACAAGAAAGAAAAAAAAGAAAGAAAAAATACACTGATCTCTTTTTAGTCAAGTCTATAAAGTAATCCCAGGGCAGCTACATGGTACAGTGGATAGAGTGCTGGACCTGAATGAAGTCAGAAAGATTCATCTTCCTGAGTTCAGATCTGGCTTCAGACACTTAGTACCTGTGTGACCCTGGGCAAATCACTTAACACTGTTTGTCTCAGTTTCCTCATCTGTAAAATGAGCTGGAGAAGGAAATGGCAAACTGCTTCAGTATCTTTGCCAAGAAAACCTCCAGTGGGGTCATAAAAAGTCTGACAAGACTGAAACAACTGAACAAAAACAACAAGAAACTGATCCATGCAAACACTGATCATGTACGGATCATGTGTTGGTGTATTCTTCTTTCTGGGTAACAACTTTAAATTTTTTTCAGGGGATGCTGGATATCTGGATGTCTCAACTTCTCTCCTGGTATCCATCCACTTTTGCTTTAGGCACCAAGGGCCCTCAGTCTGCACTACCTTCCTCATGTCTTGTGTTCTGGACCTAACTTTCTTACTTCTGAAAATTTGATTCTGATTGAAAATAATTTTGTCAGTTTGATCATATACTTCAATATTTTAAAGCCCTATGTTTTTATAAGGACTCTTTTATTTGAGACATCAGAGGACTATAATGTGTTTGACATATAGTCTATAACTTTTCACTCCCCCCAACTCCTCCCCTCATATTAGGGGACTTCAACATGTATATTGACTTTTTCTCAAACACCCTGACCACTAAGTTCCTTAAACTAATCACTTCCCCCTCCACCTCACCTTGGCCATGACCTGCAAATGCACCGCGTCCATGACCTCAAATTTCAAAATTCCATCTTCAGTTCATCCTTCATTCAGTCACTAAAGGGATTTTCCTAAAGTGCATGTTCGAACACATCACCCTCTCTACTCAATAAACTCCAGTGACTCCATCTTATCTCTAGGATCAAATACAAAATCATCTGGTATTTAAAGTCCTTCATAATCTAACCTCCTCCTGCCTTTCCAGTTCCTCGTATACGTTATTCCCTGCCTAATACTCTTCGATCCAGTGACACTGGCTTCCTTTCTGTTCCACTAACCCGACACTGTATTTCTGAACTCTGGGAATTTTTTCTGATTGTGCTTGGAATGTGTTTGGATGTTCTCCCTCTTCATCTCTGCCTATTGGCTTCTTTTAAGTCCCAAATAAAATCTCATCTTCTATAGGAAACCTTTCCCATACCCTCTTAATTCTACTACCATCTCATATTTATTTTGTACATAGCTGGGACTCAGTCTTCTTATCTGTAAAATTAGGGATCCAGTCTAGGAGACCAAGGTCCCATCCAGCCCTGAATCCTGCCATCTTATGGTCATCTGGAGGTCACAAAGATGAGAATTTCTACAGATATAAAACTGACCTTGTGATTTGAGTTCCATCCTGCCAAAGTCCAAGCTACTTTCCTGGAGTAGGAACAAGTCCTGATCCCAGCATTAAAAGCAAACCTAATTAAGCCACAGGCAGTCAGTTGCAGGAGAGGCCAAGCCAAAAAGGCTCACAGCATGAAAAGGTCTTTCTGTGAATGTCTCACATCTGGACAGATTGCAGCCATTGAAATAGAACTCTGAAAGTTCATAGAAGAAGGTCCATTCCCCAGGTCCCAGGCTCATTTTTCTCTACTCTGTCCCAGACAGTTGTGTAAGGCTGGTTAAGAGAAAAGAGCTATGACAATCAGAGAGCTGTTGTCTCAGGGTAATGGACATAATATCTGATGACTGTTGTTCCAGCCTCAGAAATTTCATTGAGATTTGCCAAGGCCCCACCAATCCATCAAAAAAGCCAGGGCTGGGCTGTTTCTTTTTCTTGCCTTTGCTCCTTGATTTCATTCTTTTCATTCATTTGCTCTCACCTAAACAGACTATTCCAACTGTTTCTATATTGGGGAAAAATTTTGTTTGCTCTTCCTCCATTTGTTTTCCTTAGCACAAATGTGAAATAATGGGCAGGTTTTTGAGTCCCCAAACATTCCTACTTCTGTCAGCAGACATTCTTACTTTTGACAATGGCCAACTTTGGAATGTATATATCTTTTAATTTCAACAATGCACTTTAAGTATTTACATGCTACACACTTCCTGAACAACATAGGCTGTACTTGTCTGTAGCTGCTACTAAAGCACATTTTCCCATACCCAGTTTTCACATTCTTGCCACCTCGAGATAATATGTGGAAAAGTTTCAAGAGAACTACCTTCATCCAGATTGCTATAATCTGCTACTAGACTAAAAATAACCATTCTGTGTGTGCGTACGTGTGTGTGTGTGTGTGTGTGTGTGTGTGTGTGTGTGTTTTAAACTAACTATACTTGGTTACCAAATTTCAAAGGAAGGAAGTAGAGACACATACTACTAAAAGGTTATTTTTAAAATGGGTTCTAAGAGTTGTCACCATGGGGACAATTCTTTCAAATTAGTAAGAATTACAGAACTGATTTTACAGACTGTGGGCTGATCTCTTTCTCCCTTCTTTTTCTATTAAAGCACTAAGGTTACATATATCTCTTCCCAGAAATGCTTCCTGAAGCCATCTCCTGTGCCTGAGACGTGCTCCCTCCTCTCTCCCACCTCTTGGGATCCCAAGCTCCCTGCACAGCTCACTCGGCTCCTCCTTCAAGAGGCCGTTCCTAACCCTCCTGTTAGCCTTCTCATAATTTGGATCTGCTTTACATATATCGCATTTATGTGTCTGTGGACGTGATATTTCTCCCCAATTGAACGTAAGCACCTTGAGGTAAGGGATCATTTTTATTTTTGTCTGTTTCCCTGATACCTGGCACAGTGCCTGGATTACAGTAGTCTTAATCAATGCTTGTTCAATTGAATTAGGTTGAATTGGCCATCAAAGCTACACAAACACACACACAAATCTACTTTAGCATTTCCTGAGCATGTACTTATCTTTTCCATTCATTCAAAAGAATCGCCAAAATAAATAAACACAGGTACTTTTCCAGGGCAAATATAGTTAAACCCCCAATGTAAAGACACTAAGTCAGAGAAAGTAAATTGAATCATAGCAACCTGAGTGTCACCTGTACATAGAAACCAGTTAGGGCTTGGCTCCTGCAACTGTGGGAAAGGGTTGGAAGCAAAAGAAGGGTACAAGAAGAAGGAGGGAATAACACCTACTAGTGCCAGGCACTGTGCTTAGCGCTTTATAAGTGTCATCTCATCTGCTATTCACGATAGCCCTGTGACATAGATTTTATCAATATCCCCGTTTCACAGTTGAGGAAACTGAGCCAAATACAGTCAAGGGGACTTACCTAAGGTCACACAGCTAGAAAGTGTCTCAGGTCAGGTCTTTCCGACTCCAGGCCCAGTGTTCTGTCCACGGTGTCACCTAACTGTCCCCTCACAAGGGGACTCTGGCCTGGGCAGCCCTGCTTGAAGCAGCCCAGCTAATTTTCTGTCTCTTTGGAATTTAGATTCCAGACTTCCTCTCCTGAGATCTTGAAAATGAAGCTCTTCTTCCTGAAAGCAGCTGTAGTGGGCAGCAGGACTGTTCTTCGTCTGATGATTTGGGTTCTGGCAAAGATTTTCAGGGACTCCCACCATGTCAATCTATTAATTAATCAACAAATATTTGTACCATGTGCCAGATGCTGAGGCCACAAGTGCAAAGAATTAAAAAATTTCAGACTCAAGGAGTTTATAATCTAATGGGGAGACAACAAGAGCATATACAAGTGTATACAAAATAAATACACCATGAATACATCTTAATTACACAAAGTAGTCAAATACAGGGAAGGGAGGTTGGGGAGAGGAAGGGCATCAGCAGAAGGAAGGATGGGGAACATAGTTCTTGAGCTGCTTATTTAAGGGAAGAGGGATTACATTAGGTAGCGGTAAGGAGGAGTGCATTCAAGGCCTAAGGGATGACCAGTGAAAAAGCACAGAGGGATAGGAGACATCATGTCATATTAGGAACAGAGAGAAGGCCAGTCAGGCCAAGCTGCAGAAAGAAGGAGAGAGAGTCACATCCAGCAAGGTTGGAAAGAGAGGCCGGGGCCAAGTTGCAAAGGCCTTTAAAAGGTAATCATTGAGTTTCTGTTTTACTCTAGAGATAATAGGAAGCCACTGGAGTCGGTTGAGAGGGTAGTCACATGGTTAGATGTGCATTTAAAGAAAATTGTTTTGGTAGCAGCGGTAAAGGTAAACTGGAGTGGAGAGACTTGAGTTAGGAAGACCAATGAGGAGGCTATTGCAATAATCTAGGTAAGGAGTGATGGGGGCCTGAACTAAAGTGAAAGTTTGTGGTAGAGAAGTGGAGATGGGAGAAACGTGAAAGCAGAAAGGCATGATTTGGCAACAAATTGGCTATTCAAGATGAAGGAGAGTAAGGAGTCAGAATAATGGTGAGAAATTAGGACTGAGACACTGGAAGGATGGTGATGTCTTTGACAGAAATAGGGAAGTGTGGACTCTTGGTCCCGGGTCATCTGATCTTGAGTCAGGCGATCTTTGTTAATGATCTAGAGCTGGGGAACAGTTGTAAAGAAACAAACATCAGAAACATCTTCTTGGGGAGGAAGGAATGAAGGGTAATTGGGGTCAAGTGACTTGCCCAAGGTCACACGGCTAGTACGTGTTAAGTGTCTGAGAGCGGATTTGAACTCAGGTCCTCCTGACTCCAGGGCTGGTGCTCTATTCACTGCACCACCTAGCCACCCACATGGACATCATATTTTAAGAAACTATAAAGGAAAGCTACCCTGACATTCTGGAACCAGAGAGTAAAATAGAAATGGAAAGAATACACCCATCACCTCCTGAAAGAGATCTCAAAATGAAAATTCCCAGGAATATTATAGTCAAATTCCAGAGCTCCTGGGTCAAGGAGAAAATATTGCAAGCAGCCAGAAAGAAACAATTCAAGTATTGTGGAATCAGTCAGGATAGCACAAGATTTAGCAGCTTCTACATTAAAGAATAGGAGGGCTTAGAATATGATATTCTGGTGGGCAAAGGAATTAGGATTACAACCTAGAGTAACCTATACAGTGAAGCTGAGTATAATCCTTGAGAGGAAAAAATAGATATTTAATCAAGTAGAGGACTTTCAAGTATTCTTGATAAAAAGACCGGAGCTGAAAAGAAAATTTGATATTCCAACACAAGACTCAAGAGAAACATAAAAAGGTAAACGTGAAAGAGAAATCATAAGGGCCTTAGCAAGATTAAACAGTTTACATTCTTATATGGGAAGATGATACATGTAACTCCAAAGAACTTTTATCATTACTAGGGCAGTTAAAAGGAGTCTGCATAGACTAGGAGTCAATTATATGGCAATGATCTAAAAAAAAAAAAAGGAAAGGGAGATAAAGGATGGGGGAAATTGTCTCACATAAAGGAAGCATACAAAGAAAAGTTTTTTCAGTGGAGGGGAAAATGGGAGAGGGGTGTGGGCAATACTTGAACCTCACCCTCATTGGAATTAGTTCAAAGAGGGAAGAATATGCATATACACCTGAGTGGGTATAAAAATCTATTTCACCCAACAGGGAAGTAGGAGGAGAAAGGGATAAGAGAAAAGTGGGGGAGGTAGATAAAGGGAGGCAGTGGTTAGAAGTAAAACTGATCGCTTTCCCTCTCCTTCATGGTCAACAATATCCATCTGGCTAGGAGAGGTTCTCAAACGCTGTTCACTACCAAACAAAGGTATTGAACCTACCTTTGGTTGTGGTCCATGACAACCATCGGCAATGGGTAGATAAATTGTCTCCAACAACTGAAATGACTGTTAAAAACACTTTAAGAAACCGTGAACCATGATAGTTTACACATATTTGTACCAGTTCTGCAGTTTGTCACCCAGAAATTTTCAGCTTAAACTTTTATGATTGTTATGCAGCTATCATTTTTTTTTAAATCCCTGTCTCCAAGTTCTGCCCATCCCAAACCCATGCTTTGCTGTGGCTGTTAATCACAACCTTGTCAGAACTAAAGGGATGAATATAACTGCAGGTGCTAAAGAATAGGTTAGCAGAGAGACTATAGGGTGGGAAACGAACATTTTTCATCTATGTGGGTGGTTAAGTGTGTTAAGTGAGCTAATGTGAGGAGTGTAAAAAGGAACTTCAATTTAAAGAGAAAGTGAAATTGTCCCTAACATTTCCATGATCAAATTCATTCATTCATTGATTCATTGATTCATTCATTCATTCATCCATCCATTCATCCAATAAACATTTGTTAAGCACCTACTACTGGCCAGGCACTGTGGATTCAAAGACAAAAGACAAAAAGTAAATCAGGAAGAGAGAGGGAGAAACATGCACATAGATAAGTGAATTAGGGCAGGAGGGCGCTAGCCCCTTGGGGCAATCAGGAAGGATTTTGTTGGGATTCAGAAAGGCAGGAGAGATGAGGGCATATATTCCAGGAATAGGAGGCCAACCAGTACAAAGAGATAGAGACAAGAGATGGAATATCATGTATGCGGAGCAGCACCAAGGCAAGTTTGGCTAGAGATGGAGAGAAATCCAATCATCCAATCAGTGGAGCAGAGATTCCAGTTTTTAAACCTTCATTTCAAAATGGCCATTGATGGTTAATGCTGCTTCTAGGATTGAAACAAAGAGGCTTTTTCTTTGAAGGGTTTATTCTATTCCAATTCTAAAACACTACCCTCAGTTGAATTAAAAGGAAATCCAAGAGCCTAGTCTTCCTTCACAACATATGCAATTATCATGAGCATTAAGGAGAGGGAAATACACACATGGAAATGAGACTATACCCCTGTGGGTCAAAATGACTTCGGGCCATTGGCTCCTCTAGCTGTTTGCCAATTCTGTGAAATGGTTTCAATTTGATGTTTGGTTGCATGGTGGTGGGAATTGTCCATCCACTAGATGAACCAATATCTCTTTTGTCTTTTAAGGAAGAGGATCTCTCTACCCCCACCCCTTTCCTGATATCCCCGTTAGAATCCTAGCCCAACTTAAGGGAGTCTTATAAAAATCATCAAAGTACTTGTAGCATTTACGTACTAGAAAACCCAGAATGCTTCCTTGTTTTCAATATCTTCAATTCATTTTTAAAGGAGAATGAGGGCCATAAGCTAGAGGTTGCCATATTTTCTGAATACCAAATCGGGGCATGCAGCCTAACAAAGGATATTTCTTTTGCATAGCTTCATTCAAAGTCCACTTCCTCTTTTTACAAGTGGGTGAGGCTGTCTTGGCAAACTCAGAATGTGTGATCACCATAACCATGGCTCTGACCCAGTCTAGCAAGTTCCCTGTCCCTATGTACTTCAAAAGGTCCTCTTCCCAAGTTTTTTTTTTTTTTAAGGAAGACAAAAGAAAAACACATTTCTAACTTGGAGAAAATTCAAAACATACTACCTGATTTAGTGAGTTGGTTTTGAATAGAAACTGCAGCCAATTAATATTAGTGAACACTTGAGTTTTATCCACGGCAAAAGACAAACTCTAATTTCCGGGATGCTTGGATGGAAGAGAGTAATTCCAACCTCTGAGAGTTCAAGCCTCTACTTTCTTCCCCTTCGCAGAGGCTTCTTGTCTCCCGGGTATGCATTCTAATGTAGGCCTAATGAGAAATATCAGCAGAGCACTTCAGAAGAAAGGCCCTGAGTATAAAGTGCTGCTATCTCTCACTGGACAGATGGAGAGAGTTTGGGTAAGGCCCCAGATACCAGTTTGATAGAATTTTTAAATTATGTCCTCTTTTATGTGATCTTTAAGCTATCAGATCCGTGTTCATCTCTGCTGATGTAGCCAAACTAGCTGAAGCTGGTCTGCTGTTAAAAGGCAACGTTATCCCAAATGGCAAAACTCCCAAATACATTCTTCACCTCTTCATTTCTATGAAATACTTGCAATCCTGTTAATTTTTATGATTATTAATAGACACATATATAACTGTTTTCATACACTGCAAGATCTTTTCCAACAAATATTTAGTGAACATTGACTGTATGAAAAGCACTGTGGTAGGTGCTATGATTAATATACTGTTGTTGTGACGGCTTTGCATGCTGCGGTTTCTGGAAGCCATAGGTGAGGTCTGGGTGACAAATGGATGTCAGAGGTAGGTGAGCAGTCCTCTCACCAGAGGTGCTAGTCCTCCCTGAACACCCCACACACCTCCAAACACTGTCTGCTCCCCGCTATGCCATTGAGGATGGGGTAAACCAGGTTGAGGGTAGCTGCGGGGTCTTAAACTCTTTGGTGAATTAGGGAGATGCCTTACCCCAAGCATTTGTGGAGGTTTTCTTTGGGAAAGAAAAATACTACCATCTATAAGTACAAAGTACAGTATTATCACTAGCTTGTAAAGGTTCATTCCAGGGATGGGGAACCTATGCCCTCGAGCCCACGTGTGGCACTCTGGGTCCTCAAGTGTGAACCTTTGACTGAATTCAAACTTCACAGAACAAATCCCCTTAACAAAGGGATGTGTTCTGCAAAACTTGGACCCAGTCAAAAGACTGCACCCAAAGACCTCGAAGGTCACATCTGGCCTTGAGGCTGCAGGTTACCCACCTCTTGTCCATTCATTCATTTATTCAACCAATATATATTAAATAATTCTGCTTTGTTCATGGAGCACAGCACCTTCTTTGATGCAAGCTCATCATACTAGGTATCTCCCATGTTGTGCTATGGATTCCAAAATTCTTCAGATTTAGCAGAATTGCAGTAGCTCGAAAGAAACATGAGATGTTCGAATTTAGAGACATTTCCACTCCAAATGTCCATATGGACTATTTTTTAAAAGCTTATTTTGTTTTTAATTTATGGAATAAAACAAGCATTCCCATTACACAGAATGATAAAAAAAAAGATGATTGTGCACAAGACTGCAAATCTATTATGTACAACTTGCTATTCCTTTTAAATATATAATAAAGTTATCATGTAAATTTCTTTTTATTTCTTTTTTTTCTCTTCTCTCCTCCTAAACCCTTCCCTAGAGATGGCTACTATTAGGCACAAATAGGTATGTATGTAAAATTATTCTATACATGCTTCTGTTTGTCAGTTTTTCTCTAGATGTAGACCCTTTATAGTTAATTTGTGCCCAGCCTATGAAAGAGTCTTCCAAGCTTGTACTGGTCTGATCTGCCAGTCAGATACACTGTACCTTGACTCCAACATAGTGATGTCATTTTGGTCCTCCTTGAGAACAAAGGCCAACAACCAACAACCACATTTGAGTACTCACCCAGTGCAGGATGCTATGGAGAGGGAGGTGGAGGGTGATGAAAATCACGGAAACCCAGCCCCTGCCCTCATATAGCTTACAGTCCAATAGAGGAGATGACATTACATATAGCTCTTATGTATGGTGAAATGTGAGTGAGCAGGTAAAGAAGAGAAGGCTGTCCTTCCACAGCCCCTCCAACACTAACTATTTCCATCTCTTGTTTTTTTTGCCAATTTGCTGGTCGCCTTCCCTGGAGTTCTGTGAACAAAGACTGGATAACCACTTGTGGCAGAGAGAGGATTCTTTTTGAGGTGTCGGTTAGATAAGATGGCCAGTAAAGTACCCACAATCAGAGAGATATTGTGATTCTATGATTCCCCTTCTCTATTCCCCAAAGGCACAGTCTGCTTCCCACCTACCTCCAACACACAATCTCTTTCTTTGGATCCTAGCTCCATCACTGACCTCTGTAAACTGGGAGTATTAATGTCTACTTCACAGGATTATCGTGAAGATGGAAGAAGATGAGATACATAAATCAGCCGGTGAATGTTCAATGTAAATATCAGCTGGGCAGTGAGGTGGTGCAAGGGGTAGCTTGCCAGACCTGGAGTCAGGAAGACCTGAGTTCAAATCCAGCCTCAGACACGTCCGTCCTAGCTGTGTGACTCTGGGAAAGTCACTTAATAGTTTGCCTCAATTTTCTCATCTGTAAAATGAGCTGGATGGGGCGTCTAGGTGGCGCAGTGAATAGAGCACCGGCCCTGGAGTCAGGAGGACCTGAGTTCAAATTCGGCCTCAGACACTTGACACACTAGCTGTGTGACTTTGGGCAAGTCACTTAACCCCAATTGCCCCCCAAAAAGCAAAAAAAAAATTAGCTGGAGAAGGCAATGGCAGACTATTCTAGTTATCTTTGCCAAGAAAACTCCAAATGGGATCGCAAAGACGTGACTGAAACGACTAAACAAGTGTCAGCTATTATTTATTCTGTGTCGTTCATTGGAGTAATACCATTGTCCTCCGAGGGCTAAGGAAAAGCCTCGGTCACACAGACCGAAATGGAGGAGTTCCCTCCTGTCTCCCATTAAAACGCATTTTGTGGTACAAGAGGGAGCATTAGATGAACTGTTTTGGCAATAGGGCTGAGTAAGGCAAGCCACCAAATGCATTCTCCCCCCTCTCCCGAGAGCCTCCCAATTAGGTCCCACACCATGCGCTGGCACCAGGTGAGGCAGTTGGTGTAAGTGGCTACAGACAAACTCTGTAGCCTCCAGATTCCTCTTGGAAGTGGAATTAGTGGGAGCGTTTTGTTTTTTTTCAGGTGATTGTTGAGCCAGCTGGGTTTGAGAAATAGGGCTGGAGGAAGGCAATCAATGCAGTTATGTCCTCTGAAGCCCAGTAATTTCCCTCGGTTTAAGTGCACCGGGACGAAATTGTTGAGGAGACAAAGGGATCTTGTGGACATCGTTAATACCCCAGCATTCCTCCAATTCCTGAACATTAAACTGTGAAATAGAGACGAGACAAATATTTTCAAGACAAATACTAGATTTGGGAAACACCTTAGTTTTCAATGTGTCGTATTCAATATATTTAGAGTACAGAAGAGTGGCGCCAAGAATTTTTTTTTAAATAATGAGAAAGTGCTTTCTATGTGTATTTACATAAAGAAGCATTCATTATTGAAATCCCTTTCACTGGGCCTGTATGAATAGTAAAACCTCCCTGATTTCGACTAATGGACAAAAGCTTTGTCTGAATTTGTGCTGATTTTGGAATCAGAGGACCTGAGTTCCCCCTGAGGGAACGTGTGACCTTGGACAAATTATTTAACCTCTCTAAGGCCTCAGTTTCCTCAACTCTAAAATGAAAGGGTTAAACTAAATCTCCTTTCAGGTCTCTTCCTACCCTAAATCTATGAATTAATGAAACATCTAATGTCTAGAATTTTTAAAATGAAATTTCATTATTATCATTAATGCCTTCTATTAACCAATGTTTATTAAGCACCTAAATGTGTACCCAGCATGGTGTTAGGAACTGGGGATGCCAAAAAGAAGCAGTCTCTACCCTCAGAGTGCTTATGTACTATTAGGGGACACAACATGTGCCCATTTAAATATATACAAAATCCATGCAAAGTAGATATCAGGTAATTTCTGATGAGCGGGAACTGGGTAGATATATACATGTATATTTATATATACATATATGTGTGTATATATATACACACACACATATATATATGTATATATGTGTATATATATATATATATATATATTTGTTTTTTGGAAGGGGAAGGCAGGGCAATTGGGGTTAAATGACTTGCCCAAGGTCACACAGTTAAGTGTTTGAGCACAGATTTGAACTCAGGTCCTCCTGACTCCAGGGCCAATGCTCTAATCGCCTGGGCAGGTATTTAGTCATTTCAGGGATGGGAAGAATGTTAGAATAAACTTTTTTTTTTTTCCGATGCAGCTGGGGTTAAACGACTTGCCCAGGGGTCACACAGCTTGTAAGAGTCAAGTGTCTGAGGCTGGATTTGAACTCCCCTGTCCTCCTGACTCCTCTCTCTACTGCCACCTAGCTGCTCCTGTAATAAATTTTAAACTTTCTACAGATGCTAGCACTTAAGACTGTAAACTCCAAAGGCAGCCAGCCTCTGTCTAGTCTCTGGGCTCTCCAGTCCAGCCTTACCTTACATTACACACACTGTGTGTGTTTCCAAATACTTTTGGATCCATTAATTCATTTTACCCTCACAACAATCCCCTGATGTCGTCAGAGGAGTATTTGGGTCTTGTTTTAGCAATAAAACCAGAGAGGTTCAGTGAGTTGTTTAAGTACCTAAGGTTCAACGGCTAGCTAGTTATGTTGTCAAGATAGAAACTCTTGTCTTCTGACTGACAGTATTCCCTCCTCATAGCCACATTGCAGTTAACTCAGAAGTGGATTTTAAAAAAATTGCCCAATAGAAGTTCTTGTTGGGCAAATATGAATAAGTAGATAGGAATGACTTGGAGTTAGTATAACAATTATTTGTAGGTCAATGTTTACTTCTAAAGTTCTCGAGGGTATTTACAAAGTTTGTTCTTCGGTATATTATATATCTTCCCTGAAATCTTGTTGACACTTGTCCCTTGCATTCCCTAGGAGTTCTTATGCAAATTCAGTTGAGGGAGTTGGAAACTGGGGGGGGGGGGCGTCATTTGAAGACAGTTAGACTGAAGGTACAAGTCACATTTGGAGACGGGACAGCCCATCCCTCCTGTAGTATAGACCATAATTCCACTAGGTTTGGGAAGAAGGTGGCCATAAATCAACAGGACCCTAGATGTTGACAGAGGGCTCTGAGACAAGATACTGGGTGATTATTACTGCAGGAAAGGAGTCATTCCATCTCTACCCTGAATGTTGGCATCATGGGGCATAGCTCTAATCTCCCCGTGCTAGTTGCAGCTTTACTTGTACTACTTATAAAATGCTTATTAAGTTAAAGTAAATTCCAGTCCATCTTTTACCCAAATTATTAAAACATTCCAAATTAGCAGTCCAAAATAAATGAGGTTTTATTGTCTACTGTAATAATTGACAACGCTACTTGCCTCCAATTTGTTTTCTATTAGGCAGGACTGGGGAAAAGTCTTTCCTAATGGTTAATGATAATATGAATAAGGCTAATACTCTAGATGCACTTAGTACAACTCTATTTCCAGGAGTTTATTGTGCTGAGCTTAAGAGTAGTGAGGCACATCCTGCAGCCTCATCAACAATAATCTCCCATATGGCTAGAAACCCCCAGAGGACAGATGGACTGAATCTTCATGGTTCTCAAACCCTGATTCTTGAGGTAGAAGAGAGACACACCCTACAAGGTGACTAAAAACAACAACAACAACTGGATATCCTCATCTCTGCCTGGCTGGTAGTGGAGGGGATATTTACCATCCCACTCTTATTGACCCAGGAACTTTGACCTGTTGGCTCCCTCTTCTGACCTCGGCTGGTCTGCCCTCCATAGGCGATCTGGTGACTTAGGAGTATCAGCCTTAGGGTACCCCCACACCAAGCCAGCTACCACATTCCAATAATTCTATGAATTCATGTTCTTATTGATTTGGGACTCCTGCTCCAACATAGATCATAGCACGATCTGTAGACACATCATAATGGATCCATATCTTCTCAGCCCATGCAATTCTAGGGTCATGTACTTCCATGGCTCCTGCATAGAGTATCAACCCAACATTCTGCAGGTTTCACTTTGGGTCTGTTAACATTTTGTGGATTCTGGTGCAACACTCAGGCTGTCCACCTGCTATGCCTTGCTTTGCAATGTGACTAGCCCAGGCAGCTAGGTAGCACAGTAGTTGGAGTTCTAGACATGGAGGCAAGAAGCTTACACCCTGACTCATTCATTTATTAGCAGTGTGACCCCAGACAGAGTACTTACTCCTCTCAACTTCAGTTTCTTCTTCCATAAAATCAAGGGGTAGAACTTGGTGGCTTCTAAGATTGCTTCCAACTCTAAATCTGGTCATATATATGTCTTTAACAGCACTTCTGTGTAAATCACCCCTACTAATATGTTACTTACAGCCACCATCCATCTCTTTGTTGCCCTTTGACTCACCCACATTTTTCATTTTTTTTGGCTCTCATGAAGCAACACTTGGAGTCATTTGTATCAGGAGAATATGGATGTCAAAAGATAAACGTTCACGTCATGGAGAATTGAAAATGCTACACTACTTCCCAAATGCAACACAACCTGTTTTTCTGCCTTCTATTAGTGTTTGGACCCAGCTCATTTATCCATCTTCAGTGCCTGCTCAAGATGGGTGTATGTGTGTATGAATGTTATAAACAACATGTCTTCTTAAACCATTTGATTTTTACGATGTGGATTGCCAGGCCAATCTCTTTTGTGTGGCCAAAGAGTTTATTAATAAAAGTATGTGCTTTCTGACATCAGTAAACAAGAGCATCTGGAAGGCCTCACCATCTATAGAGAACTCATCTTCCATTTGGGCTTTCTGTAGGATATATTCCCTGATATTGATCAGCACCTTTGCTGAGCATAAATGTCCGTGCCTTATGTCTTTCTTTTTATTGATAATCAAGAGGTCACTAAGAAAATTTATCTTCGGAGTTGATTCTATCAAGGGATTTTGTATTATATTAATGTATGCAATGGGAGATACTTTGCTGGAGGAGCAGAACCATAACCAACGCAAAACAGTCATCAAAACAAAAAGGTCGAAAGGATCTCAAAAATCTTAGCCAGCAAATATTTGACTTCCTTGCCCAGGAGAGAGAGATGGTAGCCAAAGGAAATGTGGGAGCACATTACAAACTCTTTGTAAAACAATGCAAAAGAAGATAGTGGAAGATTACAAACAGTATTACCTCATAAAAGAGTGAAAAGCAATGGAAAGCTCTATAGACATGAAAACATTATTTATAGCAGCACTTTTTGTAGTTGTAAAAAACTGGAAATAAAGTAGAAGCCTATCTACCGGGGCATGGCTAAAGAAATTGTGGTGCATGAACATGATGGAATAATTCCATGCTGCAAGAAATGATACATATGATGAATCCAGAGAAGCAAGGAGAAACATAGATGAAGTGATGCCAATTGAACCAGCAAAATAATTTACACAATGACTACTATTGTGAAAATGAAAAGAAAAACAATAAAATGGTCAAAACTGAATGTGTAAAGTTATACTAATCAAGCTGAGTCCCAGAGAAGAAACATGGGAAAGCACCTCACCACTTTTTTTGAAGAAGTAGGAGGATATGGGTGGTATTACATAGCATGTAATATTAAAATTTGTTGGTTAATATTATTAACTTTGTCTCTCCTTTTAAATTTTGTATTAGAAGGGATGGTTCTCTGGGAGGAGGAGAGATTAGGGAAAGGAATGTATTGGGAAACATGTATTGGTGACATGAAAACAAAGGATATCAGTAAAATTTTATTTTAAAAAAGAAGAAACAAGCAGTGACACATAACCCTTTACAGCAAAATGCATTTAAAGACTTTCCTCCAGTGACAAGTCTGTCTTGAATATGATAAGATTCCCTGATTCCTCATGCTCTTCATTAGATTGTGAGGTCCTTCTTTTGCCTCTTTTTGTGTTCCCTGTACTTGGCACAATGTGTGGCCCATTTATTGTTCAGTCATGTCCACCTCTTCATGGACCGTGGACCATAGAACAGCAATATTGTCCATGTATTGGTTTGTTGTTGTTTTAGGTCTTTTTCAAAGATACTGGAGTGGCTTACCATTTCCTTCTCCAGTGGATTAAGACAAACAGAGATTGTGTCTTGCCCAGGGTCACACAGCTCGAAAGTGTCTCTGAGCCTGGATTTCAACTCAGGTCTTCCTGATTCCAAGCCCTGTGCTTTATCCATTGAGTCGTCTAGCTGCCTTTGACATATAGTAGGTCCTTAATAAGTGTCTATTGACTACTTGATAAATTCCACTTAGTTCAATTCAACAAGCATATAGTAAGCCCTCACTACATGAAGTTAAATTAGATCAATTGGATATATCAGATAGACAATGACAAAAATAGTGGTTCCTATCCTCAAAGAGCGTGCTTCGATTGAGTGATGGACACCACATGCGTACACCACATAGAAACAAAAATTTCAGGAGGGAGAAAGTGCTAACAATTGAAGGGGTCAAAAATCCTGTTTAAGGAGGGTTCTAATTTTGGGGGGGGGGATGGAAATTTGTAGGGGAAGGTGAGAATAGTGATAATGACACACAAACAAGAAAAGAATAATGTTAATGAAACACTTGAAATGCACACGAAAAATAACAGATGGAAGCTCAGAAGGGAAGCCAGAGGCAAGATAATGTTGGTACTACCACTTTAAATTTAATATATGCTTAAAAAAAAGAAGAAAAATACAATGTATGCGTTAGGTTCACAGTTTCAAACTCAGAGGCAGCTAGGTGGTACCATGGTGCACAGAGCATTAGCTCTGGAGTCAGGCCTGAGTTCAAATTTCACCTCATACATTCACTAGCTATGTGACTCTGGACAAAATCACTTAACTTCTTTTTTGCCTCAGTTTTCTCAGCTGTAAAATAGGGATAATAGCACCCACCTCTCAGAGTTGTTGTGAAGATCAAACAAGGTAATATTTGTAAGAAGTATTACTTCAGTTCCTGGCACAGAGTGGGCAATATTTAAAGCTTATTTATTCTCTTCCCCAAACTGGCCTGGATAAACACGTGTTTCTTTTTATCCATTCCTCTTTTCTTTACATCTTTGTACATGGAAATATTGATGATGTTCCACTTTATAGTAAAGAAACAAAACAAAACCAAAAACGATTAAGACCTGGTTTATGAGGTGGTGCCTGAGCTCTGATTTGGAGAAAGGTGAAGATTCTGCAGGGTGGAGGTGAAGAGGGAATATGCTTCCAGAAATGAAGGACCATCTGTGCAAAGGCATGAAAGCCGGAAATATTGTGCTAACTACAGCTAGCAATTCAAATTGATTGGAATGAAAAGTACAGGAGGGTGCTTTCATTGACTGAAAATATGGGTAGGATCCAGATTGTTGACGGTTTTAAATGCCAGGCTGAGGAGTTTGCATTTTATCTAGAGGCAATAGGATGCTCTTGAAGACAGGTTGAGTGGGAAGGATCATTGATATTGAAAATAGCAATTCAGCAGCTGTGTGGAAGTTAGATTGGAAGCGAGAGACTGAAGGCAGGGAGACCAAGTAGGGGCTATTGCAATAGTCCAAGTGAGATAGAATGAGGACCTGAACTAGGACAGAGACTGGGTGAGTAGAGGAAAACTGGATGAGTCTGAGAGAAGTTGTGGAGGCAGGATTTGTAAGACTTGGAAGCTGATTGCTAAGGGTTGAGAAAGAGGGAAGAATCAAAGATAATTCCAAGGATGTGAACCTGGGTGACCTGAAGGATAGATGTTGCTATCAACAGAATACTATCATTAATAAGATCAAAGGAAGCTTAACGCAAACAGATACATACCACAGTGACTACCACTGCCATAAGGGATATCTTGCATAAGATCTAGATGGAAGAGAGAGTTCTTATGGATGGCAAAGTTTTTCAGATGCTATTGTTTGTAGATAATAATGTGCTGATTCCATTAAGTCCCAGAACATGCCAGGGTTTCCTCAATGAGATCTACTAATATTAAAAAGAAATTGGCCCACTAATACCCATAGGAAAAGCAAAATGGATGAAAAATGCCTTTTGTTCAGATTATGATATGCACTTGGATCCCCAATCCAAGTTAGTGAACCACTGTCTCTTTCTGAAACAGACATTGCAGAGGTTAGATCCAGAACTAAATGGCTAGGGAAGACCCAACCATTCTTCCTGCCTTCATTTTCTTAAATATTTAATTAATTTATTTTATATTTAACTTAAATATTAAATAAAAATTCCCTACATAGACTTACTGAGAATTGCTCTGGGTTGGAACAAAGATGGAAATCTGTATAATAAAGAAGTTGTTTTCCTTCACCATCAGCTCAAGTACCACCGTCTACATGAAGCCATGTCCTGATTCTCTCCCCTTCCCTGTTTCTTGTCTAATCCCTGGTTGCTAGAACCTTCTGCTCCGAAATTACCTTTTACTGATTTTGTAGGTGCATATATGCACGATTCACATCTCCCCTGACAGAATGGAAGCTCCTTAATAAGGGACTGGACTATTTCATTTTTACCTTTGTATCTCTCATACCTAGAGGAGCATCTGTCATGTTTTGGATCATTTAATGGTTTTTCAGTTGTGTCTGACTCTTTGTGACCTCACTTGGGGTTTTCTTGGCAGAGATACTGGAGTATTTCCAGTATTACTGGAACATTTTCTTCTCTAATTCATTGTATAGATAAGAAAACGGAGGCAAACAGGGTTAAGTGACTTGCTCAGGGACATATAACTAGAGGCCAGATTTGAACTCAGGTCTTTCTGACTCCAGGCCTGACACTCTATCCACTTCACCATCGAGGTGCCCCATCTGTTATGTAGTAGGTGCTTAATAAATTGAACATTATTTATCATAATCACTATATAATCTCCTCCATTTCTCTGATACCTATTATGCTATTTTCTTCCTCCTTCCCTTAAAAGAACAAAAAAAAGACAAGAGTTACAGAGGGGGAAAAATTACAGCTGAATAATATTTCATTGAAATAATGAGTAGGCATTGGAGAAGCATTTTTAAAAATTTTTAAAAACTGAGCATAGGAATGCTCAGTAACAGTAATTTATGGTAATTAAATAACAAACATTTACTTCTATGTGTCTAATGTTTAAGGGGTTTATGCTTTACTTACACATTTTTTATTACTTAATTTGTTAAATTATGAAAACTTATGAAGCAACTTCTAAAAACACTTATTAATGGTAAGTCAGCCTTCTCAAATGGGAGTAAATAGCTAACAAGTGTAGGAGCAGTAGTTGTGAAAGGACTAAGTCACTCTTGCCCTCCACCCCAAGACTTCCGGGGAGTGGAATGGGAAGCAGATAATCTACCCCTGGGACAGTTAGAAACAGGCCAAACCCTAAGGGCCATGTTGACCTCATGCAATAAAATTAACTTTACAGAAAAGAATCATTTGGGTCAGCCTTTGAATTTCTTTCTGCCAAGTTCTCTCAGACTTTTACCTCAAATCCTTAGAGTCAGATGAGTAAGAAGACTGGTAGCATGAAGAAATGCTCCGTTTTCTCAGAGATATTTATTTCACTCTTTTAAAAGAGGGTGGGGAACATTTCTTGTTTGCCAGGTGCACCAGTGCCAAACACAGGGGCCCCCTGGGTTCTCTCGCATGGCCACAGCACACAGGTGCACCCCCAGAGCTCATACTCCTCCTCTCCATCACATTTCCCATTCAAATGGTCTTCCTGTTTGGAGTCTCATTTCTCCCTTCCATTTGCTTCTTTCCTTTTCTACACAGCCTGCTAAGTTTAGTTCATCCTCTGGCTTCTCCAAGTTTTTTTTTTCCTTCTATTTTCGACTTGTTTCTTTTCTGAGAGCCAATCTCCACACCCTTCTCCATTCTCATCTTTCTCCAGGTCACCGTCTTCCACATCTATTCCGTCTGGGGTATTAATCACTGCCTTTGTTTCTAGTTGTTTCTTTCCCAGGTCTTCTAGCTTTATCTCTGCTTTACTCACTTCCTCTCTCAGATTCTCCTATTCCCATCTCTGTGCCCTTTGACCAAACATCCTTTTCCTACCCAACTGACAGCAATTGAAGAAACACAGCAGATTGGAAGGGGAAGGAACAGACGCAGAAAGGTGGCTGACTAGACCCAGTGAGGGAATATTTAGTAGTCTTCACAACTTCCATATTCTCTCCCGGCCCCAGGGCTATTCCTCTGTGCCCACACGATCTAGGAAGTGAAAGACACGCCAACAACGGGAAGAGGGTGAACAGAAAGGGGGAGAAAGGTTGCCAGGTTGTTCATTGTCTGCTCGGGAATGTGGTGGTATTGATCAAGAGGCTGTTTTTCTTGGTTTCTAAGCTGTTGCAGATCAGGCAGAGGTGAAATATAACTTTAACAGCTTTGGATTTTTTGTCAGGAATGTTGAAAATAGAACCTCCCTAATATTAGTAGTGCGACTCTGATGAGCTCTCCAGCACTTTGGAAATCATTCTTGCTCTAAGCCCGTATTGTACATAAGAACAAACAGGGTGTTTCCACTTGACCCTGAGAAGCTCCAAATCTACCTGTGTGAGATGGTTTCAGTGCCAATGACCAAAATAGCCCTCCTAATTATCATTCTTGGGCTGTGACTACAGCAGTGCCTTTGGCATTTTTTTGTCCCTTACATAACCCCAGGTATATTTATCTCTAATCAAATCATTTTTAAAGAAGCACCTTGCCACTCACAGATGCAGCTCTTAAGGAAAAGCCAGGAGCAGAGTCACGGTGCTTGAGGGGAGCAGAGAGGGAGAAAGGGGTCTGTCTGCTCCAGTCTCATTTCTCTCTCATTCTTTAAAACAAACAAAACACATTTATAATTCATGTCAGGAGAACAATTATACCACTCTTGCTACATTAAGACAGTTGAATGTGCTTGGGAAATGGTGAACAGAATCCATCTTTGGGGATGGTCACAGACTAGGAAAGTGGTCAGTCCAAATTCTCAAACCTATAGGGAGGTCAATCTGTAGTAAACCTGTTCATAGTGGGGTAAATGACTTTGTTTTCCATACACCCTTAATAATCCCTTGCATTTCCATGGTCTTTGACAATTTCTAAAGTCCTTTCCCACGATAAGCCTATGGAACAGATAGTACAAAGTATTATTACTCCCTGCTCCAATTCTCCCCCACCTCCCTCCCCCCCCCCCCCACTGTGGTCCAGGCAAACTGTCCTTATTGCTGTCCCTTGAACATGGGACATGCCTTTACTGGCTGGAATGCACTCCCTCCTCACCTTCATCTCTCAGAATCCCTAGTTTCTTTCAAAGGTAAGTTCAGGCGCCACCTTCTACAGGAGACCTCTCCTGATACCTCCATCTACTGGTACCTATCCCTCACGGTCACCACATATTGATTTTATGTTTATTTTGTATATTCCTATTTGGCTAGTGTGCTCTGGAATCACTCTCCAAAAACATTTTTTGGTTTCATTTCCCCATCTAAGTGTTCTAAGGGTACCTTGAGCATTCTGGTGTCTGTTTCCTTGTTGCCATTGGCTCCAGCCCTCAGCCATTATGTCTCCCCAACACACACAAAACAACTGAGAGAGAAAAAGAGAGAGAAGAGAGAAGAAACAGAAAAAGAGGAAGGAGGAGAGATAAGAGAGAAGAAGAAAGAGAAGAGATAGATGGAGAAAAGGGAGACAGAAAGAGAAAAAAGATAAAGAGAAGAGAGAGGCAGAGGAGAGAAAAGAGAGACAGGAAGAGAGGAAGGAGAGAGGGAAAGAAAGCAACAAGAGAGAAAAGACAGAGAGAGGAAGAAAGAGGACAGAGAGACAAGAGAGAGAAGGTAAGAAAAAAGAAAGAGGGAGAAAAGAGAGACAGGAAGAGACAAAAGAGCAAGAGAAGAGAGAAAGAGACAGAGAAGAGGGAGAAAAGAGAAACAGGGAGAGAGAGAAAGAAAGAGATGAGATACAAGAGAGAGGAAGTAAGAGAAAAAAACAAAAGAGGAAAGAGAGAGACAAGAGCGAGGATGAAACAGAACATGATAAGGCCAGGACGGGTTGAGACCTTTGAAAGGTGCCGCCATTTCTAACAACAGCCAATCGAAGAGGTTGTTACCCACCAAACCTGAATCAGTTCCAGAATGTCTACACGTTCTTCAGGCTTTCCGAGGCACCTTCTGTATCTTTCACGTTGACTCTTCTAAAAGCAGGCTCCCTGGTCTCTTCCACAAAAGGAAAACCCTCAGAGGCTCTTACTCAGAGCATGTGCCAGTCCCCATCACACCTATAGACTTACCTTTTGTCTTTCTTGACTAAACTGTAAACTCCTTGAAGGCAAGAACTGTTTTCACTTTTATGTCTATACATTTGAGAGGTTACAATATATAATCTATCACTAATTATCTTGATGCAGGCTTAAAGCATTTTAAAAATCTTTCCCAGTTTCATTTTTTCATGTTAGTTCAACCTAGGTGGTATAGTAGATAGAGTGCCAGGCCTAAAGTCAGGAAGACCCAGATTCAAATCCTACCTCGAACACCTGTGGTGTGACCAGCGCTTGCCTCAGTTTCTTCATCTGAAAATGGAGATAACAGAACCTTCCTCTCAGGATTGCTGTGAAGGTCAAATGGGATACCTGTAAAGCATTTTGTGAACCTTAAAGCACTATAGAATTGCTAGCTAGCATTGTCATTAAGACATCACCTTTGGAGTGGCTAGGTGGCACTGTGAATCGAGCACCAGCCCTGGAGGCAGGAGGCCTTAGACACTTAACACTAGCTGTGTGACCTTGGGCAAGTCACTTAACCCCAATTACCCTGCCTTCCCCCTTCCAAAAAAGCCCCAAAACATCACCTTTGTGAAGTTGCTGGTCCTCTTCAGAACAAAGGACACAATAACAGAAACAGAAACAAAGTCTCAGAGAGGTTCAGGGATCTGACAATAACCACACAGTTAGTAAATATTGGAACTGGCATTTAAACTGAGGTCTCCTGACTCTAGGTCTAATACTGCAATCACCACACTGTGTAGGCCTCTCCTCCCCATCCCCAAATCAGTCTAACAGAGAAGCTTCTTTTTTTCTTTTTCTTTTTCTTTTCCTGTTGAAGGCTGGATAAGGTCATTATTTTGACTTGCAAAGCAATTAGATATAAATTAGGCTGAATGTCAAGAATTTATTGTTCACCCACCAGCCAAGGGTGGTGATGACGCCTTTCTGAGAGGTCAGATTACTCCAAATTATGGATAACAAACATTTTAAAGACTTCCTATGAAATTGTTTCATTGGCTGCTCCCGTTTGGTTAGCTATATACTGAGTAACAGAACAGAACATTGCCAGGAAGCCCTCAAGCAGACCAAAATCTGACCAAATCCTTAGGTAATTTTCAATTTTCCCCAGGGTGTCCAAAATGGGCCTGATTTTTCCTCCAAAAATCATGTCCCTGGGATTTCTAGCATTTCCCTTCTTTGGAAGGAAAATTTTTGAAGTGTGGCTCAGGCTGCACACTTGTTTTTACTAAAAAAAAAATCGAGGGCAAAACGTACATGTGCTTGAGGTGGTTTTAAATTATGATCTTTATTAGTTAGCTTAACACAGGTTAGGTTTAAAGACTTAAAAAAAATTTTTTTTTCCAGCTTCAGTTTTTTCTCTGCTGGTTCAGCCTACCTCTACCCTTTTGTTATTGTAGTTTAGTTGTTTGCAGTTGTATCTGACCCTCTGTGACCCCATTTGGGGTTTTCTTGGAAAAGATACTGGAATGGTTTGCCATTTCCTTCTCCAATTCATTTTACAAATGAGGAAATTGAGGCAAACAGGGTTAAGTGACTTGCCCAGGGTCCCACAGCTAGAAAGGGGTGAGGTCACATTTGAACTCAGCTCTTCCTGACTCCAAGCCAGGCACTCTAGTCACTGCCCTTCTACACCTAGACCCAGATAAAACTTTTTCTCTGAGCCTTCTAAGTCCCTGGAAAAGCTGGTTTCGTAAAGCAACTTTGAGCTCCAGAACTGATTCCGGTCCTGCCCTCCCCCTCTACCAGCTCAGAGCTCTTCTTAACATAGTTTTGTGAGAGGTCCATGCAGCTAGTGTCCCCTGGGCTCCGTCTACAGAAAGTCTCTGACTACTTATTCCCTTGATTCTGGGCACTCTGTTGCCTTTGAAATGAGCCTCCGACCTTGATGAACCACATCCTGTGTTCTCCCCAGTTCATATTCTCATTCTCATTCTTTTCCTTCTTCACATCTCTTTTACTCTTGTGTTTCATGACTTTCTTTTGAGATGATCACCCCCAGTCTTTCCTTTCTCAATGAGCTCATCTCAAACTCTCTGATCTCTATGGAAAGTTTTGCTATAAAAGTTATGAGGAAGAAGAAACCAGGTTAAGAATAGGACCAACTCCCTTTCTTGAAGCCTTATTACCTGACTGCTTGTCCTTTCCCAGCCATTACTCTGGGTCAGCCAAGAGAGCTACTGAGAAGAAAAAAAAGATTGGTCATCCGACTCCGAGTATGGAAGGCAAAGAGAATTTTGCAGTGACCTGCAGGGAACGTGCTCCTGTTTGTATCAGTGCCGAGCAATGACTAATTCTGCACAGCAGAGGTATCCAACACTGGGCAGTTGAACTGGATTAAAATATAATTGGGAAATGTTTAGCAAAATATATAAAAACACGATAGATCATAGGTAATGTTAGTATGGGATTTTATAAATATATGCCTCTGGCTGGGATCCTTATATATGTTTTAGTGACTCCTCTGTTTTTTGGAGACAATATGGGATTAAGTGACTTGCCCAGGGTCACACAATAGTAAGTACCCAAGGCAGGATTTGAACTCAGGTCCTCCTAACTCCAGGGCTGGTGCTCTATCCAACTGTACCACTTTGCTGCCTCTTAGTGGACCCTTTTCTATTTGAATTTGACCCCATTGCTACACAAAGCGCAAGTTGGTCTCATCTTCTAGAAGAGGAGGTGAAAGGGCTGGAGGGATGCTTTTTAAACTTCCCAAGTTATTAGGAAAAATGAAGTGTTTCTTGAAGAAATAGAAGAGGAATTTCGAAGAGGGAACAAAGAAGAAGAGAGATACGAAGAAACAAACATCCAGAAGTCAGAAGTTGGAAGTAACATGGGGAAGGAAAAAAAGAGGAAAAAGAACTCCTGCATGTGTGGCCCTGAGTACTAGGTCTAAGTCTCTCACAGTCAGGGAGTTGGGACAGCTCAAGAAGAAGCAGTTCCCTGTGCTCCAAGGAAGAGGGAACCACAGGCACCGATAGGCCAGAGGTCATCCATTAAGGCTCTGAGGAAGAAGATTCAGGCACTTGTGGTTGGTGACTCCCTGCCACGGGGTGTCAAAGCAGCTATTTGTTAAACTTGCATAAATAATAGAAAAACCTGCTGTGGTCCCAGAGCTTGTATTCAGGATCTGACGGAGAGCTTCTGGAGAGATGTCAATTCTGACAAAGAGAGAGTAAATCCACTAAGGTTTGGGATTCTCCCTGAGACACAGCTGCCTGCATTGGAGGGTGAGTGAATCAATTCTCATCTCAGTTATTTTTACTTAGTTGGTCCCAGGTCCCCAGACCACACTTCATCCCATCCTATCACCCACAAGACCCTAGGGTCTAACCAGAGCAGACATCGCGTCATCTTGCCTGGCATTCATGTGCATACAGTCTCCTTATCCTGCCCCCACTCCCAACCTTGCTCAGTTAACGAAGAGCCTGCCTATCAGGCCGATCGAGATTTGTTTAAAGGGATTTGAGAGGTTTCTTCTAAATGAGAAGACTTAGGGGGTCTTGAGAGCTGTATTCAAGAGTCTGAAGGATTGCATGGGGAAAGGGGTTAGACCTTGTTCTGTTTGCCCCAGAGCAGAGGTTTCTAAACTATTTTGATTGCTTGCTCCTTTCAGTAAAAAAATAAAAATAAAAAAAAATAATAATAATGAATTTGAGCACTCATCCTAAATATAAAAATTTATTTATAGATTACATACACACATTGCTGTATCAATATAAGTATATTGTAAGACAAACATAAAACCAGACAGTAAAAAAGAATGAAATAAAGATGAAATGTACAATATTTTAAAAATAATTTTAAAAGATTTTTATCAGTGGCAAAAAAAACCCTTTCTGCTCTCATTAAATTTTTTTTCAATGACATTGCTCTGGTCTTGATTTAATATTTGTGACATAGTGATTTGAAGGTCTAGTTCGAAGGTCAGTTTATTTCAATTCTTGGTTTCAACATCTGTCATAATGGAAAAATGTACCACACAGAGACACTCGGGTACAAATAAAAAAGCTCAACCGTGGATGCTCTTCTTAAAGCATGCTGATCAGTTTTCAATTCCATACACCAATTATGTAAAGTTTTTATTGAAATTCAATCAGTAAATTTTCATCTTTCCCAATGTCCGGCTGCAGGGATGGGTGGACATGGTCTGGGGAAGTCAGAGGCAGGGGTGTGCTGGAACCAGTTTATACCAGGAGAGGTTATTGTTAAATTTCCAGTGTGAACATAGGCACCTCTGAAATCAGCAAGGCTGGCTCTAAATCAGGGTTTGATTTATTGTTTTGTTGATTGTCTTGACTTAAGAAGGTGATGAAGAAAATATTAGTAATGCAGATTAAACTTAAAAGCATCGCACACATTTTCAAAGAGCTGGTTTTTAAACATTTGCTAGATATCCCTAGTTAGCATCCTAATCGAGAGAATCACTTTTTTTTTTTTTAAGGCAATTAGGCTTAAATGACTTACCCAGGGCCACATGGCTAGTAAGTGTCTGAAGCCAGATTTGAACTCAGGTCTTCCTCACTCTAAGGCCAGTGCTCTATCCACTGCACCACCAAGGAGAAGAGGGCAGTGGAAGGGGACAAGACCAATCTGGCTGCCTGAGGCTGTGTGTGACCCAGGATTCCATGGGGTATGCCCCAGTCAGTCCCAGGTTTTGGAGCTCATGTCCAATCCATCTGTCTTGGCAGGGGTCCCACTCCTGAGGAAGCAAACTCTGCCTGTCTCTGTTGCAGCCTGGGCTGCCTGGGAGTCTGGGTGGTATGTCCCACTCCGCTCCCCCCTGAGATCTTTCAAAGGTAAAGCAAGGTATTCATAGGAAACAAATTATCTCATACATTCCACTTTCTGTGGGTAAGGCCCTAGAAGGGTCCCTACTCCAAAGGAAACTGTATTGGAGCACCAACTGCTTAGTGCTTGGTGCTGTCCTCTCTGGGTACAGGTAGGGAGAAAGGAAGCAAGAAGGGCAGGCAGTGGCTATGAGCCCACGGAAGAGCTCTCAGGGAACTTTTGATTGGCACTTTGTTTTCTGTGCTCGAAGGTTCTGGGCAGCATTCCTTTATTTATTTATTTCGTGCATTATGGTATTTAGGTTTTATGACTTGTCAAGTTCTTCTGGGAGACATAATCCTTAAATTTTTTCTGTGCATCCAGTCTTCAAGATCAATATGCTTTGCTCCTGTTTTCCTTTAATGTCACTGCTTTTTGCTTCTCTTCTTTCAGACTATCCTTCCCTTCTCTGTATTTGCATTCCTAATCATTTGCCCTCTCTTTTATTTCTTTGGTGAGTTTAGCCACCATGGATTCAAATTTTTCTATTTTGCCAATTATTTTTGCTATGCGGGGCCATAAATTCTGCTTTATCACAATTCTCACTTCTCTTTTTCTTTTCTTTTCTTTTTGGAGTGGGGAGGGCAAGGCAATTGGGGTTAAATGACTTGCCCAAGGTCACACGGCTAGTGTAAGTGTCTAAGGTTTCCTGCCTCCAGGGCTGGCGCTCTATGCACTGTGCCACCTAGCCGCCCCAATTCTCATTTCTATTGTAAACCACTTGGGAACAGTCTTCCATGGTTCCATATTCTCTTGGGTATTCAAAGGGTTCTCTTCCTCTTCTGGTATTGATTCATTTTTATTTTGTTTTGTAATATTTATTTATAGGTATCTGGACTCTTCTACCTGATCTAGATGCCATGATTCCTTGTTATTAAAATCTTCCCTATCGGTTCATCTGTTTGTGCTCAAGGTCATTAACTGAGTTTTCTTCCTCCTGAAATCTTTTTGTAATTATTTCCCTTACATTCTATTGTTCACTTTCCGATTCCTTCACCTCTGATAGTGGTTACCCCAGGGGCTAGATTTCAAAGTCATCTCAGCTTCCTTCTATGCTGCGGAATTCACGTTTTACCAACTTTGGTCTCTGCCTCAAATGACTTCAGGGCAGGAAAATGGGGGTGGGCAGAACAGAGATAACTGGCCACAGCTGGATGCCAGCTCCTTTGCTTCAGGTCTGGTGGAGCCAAACACATGTTGGTATCCTATTTTGGTTCCCTCTGCTCTCCAGTTATCTGGCTGAGTACTGTTGCAGCCAGAGTAAGCTTCTGGTTTGGTTTGGTTTTTAATTTTCTGTGGTGGTAGGGGGAAGGAGGCATGGAATTAAGTTCTGTAGCAAATCACTGGGACAGCTTCTGCTCTCCAACAGTGCGTGGTGTCTAATGGTAGAAAGGGTAGCACATTGGGGATTGGGGGTTAGGCTTTTCTGCTGTTAATTCATCAGGTTGTTATTTATTAAGTTTCCTGATGTTTTAGACTGTGGAATTGATTTATCTCTTGTGGATAATTCCGATTTTGGAGCATTCTGAGAGGTTGCTAGCACTAGACAAAGTCTCTAATTCTTCATCTTTTTGGCCAAGTAACCCAGAATTATTGAACAACTATTCTAAAATTTCCTTCTTGTGTCAGCTGGACCATCTTTTGCATTTCCTAGGGTGTGTACATTCCACTGTGGAGACCACTGCCCTAGAAGGCAGAACTAGAAGCAATGAGTGGAAGTAACAGAGAAACAGATTTAGGCTGAACGTCATGAAAATTTTCCTAACATTCAAAGCTACTCAAAAGTAGAATGGCCTACCTTCGACGCCTGTGGAAGTCCTTAGAAGAAATATGGTAGAGTGGAAAGTGAAATATTGTACATTGAGTTTTAGAAGGAACCGTTGTATAGATCAGAGTTATTAAGTCTTTAACAGTTGATTATTTTTAGAATATTGCTGTTACTGTGTATGTTGTTCTCTTGGTTCTACTCGCTGTACTTTGTATCAGTTCCTGATACCTTGCCTATCTTCAATTGTTACAGCACGATAATATTCCATCACATTCATGCACAGTCAGACACAATTGAAATGACCAAACAATAGCAATATTTATGACTTATTCAATTTCATTTTCTAAAATAGAGTTATTGAAGTATTCAACTTCTTCTGTGAATCCAGGCAATTTACATTTTTTTTTCCTGTAAATAGTCATCCATTTCATTTAGATTGTTCATTTTATTGGTACACAGTTTGTCAAAATATCTCCTAATAAGTGCTTTAATTTCATCTTTTTATTTTATTTTAATTTTTGATACTGTTAATCTGGTTTTCTTTCTTTTTAAAAATCAAATTAGCCAGTGGTTTATCTACTTTATTGATTTTTTCTCATAAAACCAGCCCCTAGTTTAATTTTTTAGTTCAATGGTTGTTTTTACTTTCAATTTTATTAATTTCTCCTTCAATTTTTGGGATTTCTGTTTGGGGCATTAATTGTATATTTTTAATTTGTTAGACTTCTAGGGTTTTTGTTTTTAGTTCTGTTGCCAATTTATTAATTTTTTCTTTATCTCTTTTATTGATATAAGCATTTTCTCTTAAGTACCACTTTAGTCATATCCCACAAATTTTGGTAAATTATTTTATTGTTGTTATTATCTTCAGTGAAGTTATTGCTTACTTCTATGATTTGTTCTTTGATTCATTCATTCTGATTTTTAAGTGGTTATTCTTCAGTATTTTTTGTGCTTCTTTTATCAAGTTACTAATTCTTTTTTTTCTGGCTAAGGTCTAAGAGCCACAGTATCTGCTTCAGCTGCCTTCATGACCACTGGAAGGAAATTCCTTGACCTGAAAGAAATAATGAAGGCCTGAACTAAGGTGGTGATTATGTGAGCGGAGAGAAGAGGTATGTTTAAGAGATGTCATAAAGACAGAAATAAGATTTGGCAACTGATTGGATTTGTGGGGTGAGTGAGAGTGAGGAGCTGAGAATTACACCATGGTTGCAAACCAGGGTGGCTGGGAGGATGATGGAACCCTTGGCAGAAACAAAGAAGTTCATAAGAGGAATGAGTTTTGAGGGGAAGCTAAAATGAGTTCTGTTTTGGATATGTTATGTTTAAGACACCCATGGGAGTGCGATTTTAGTGGTGCAATAAATTGTATTTGGTGATGTGGGACTGGAGCTCAGGAGAGAGACTAGTGCTAGATATATTGATCTGAGAGTCATCTGCACGGAGATGATAAGTAATCCCTCAGAAAATGATGAGCTCTGACTTTGTGTTCTTAACTGGTCAAGAAGAGGCTAATCATTTAAACATCAGTGAGTCAATTCAGGAGACACAATTTTATCAGTAATGGAGAAAACTCAAAATAAGTTTGGTTGGTGTGGGGTCAGGGTGAGAAAGTGGTGGTATGTATAGCACAAGCTAAATTTATCTCATATCTCTTTACTGCTAAGCACCAATGTCAAAATATGGCATGTTTAAAGGCCAAATTCATTAACACGACATTTGTTTTGTTGGGTTTGGAGGGGATGGAAAAAGGGAGAAAGCCATAGGCAGAAAATGCATCCTTTTCCCCCATGGGATAATTACTGGATTGGGATGGGTTCTGAAATATCTGAGGAAGTCATTAAGTCAAAGGGCCCAGAAAACTACAGAAACATTATTCTTTTCAAATTGTAGTGTTGTTAATGATGAAGAGTGACCTGGATAGCAGCTTCTTTCCGGCTGCCACCAGGTGTTAGTTTGTTCTTCCTGAACCCGAGATCCAAGAAAAACACTCAAGTCCTTTAAAAATGAACAAAAACAACCCCATTCTAGGATTTTTTTGGGGGGGCTGCTTCCTGTGAAATGAAATTTGGGGGAGAAAGTCATTTGTACCCCAAATTTAAAGCAATATTTTTTCAGGCTATTGTGTGGGAGCAAAGCAAGTTCTCCTGTAGCACAGAACAAATCTAGATGCTACCTGCTTCCTACACTTTCTCAGACACTTGTATCTTCCTCCTTCTTATTTGCCAAGGGGCTGCCCAGATGGTATCTTCTCATGTTAGGTCATGAGCAGAGCTGGGCAGTTGTTCAGGAGGTAAAATGAAGACCTAAGCTTCAGAAACTCCTGTTCTTCATCTGGTTCATCCAGCCACATGCTGCTTGTCCTTGGGCAGCTAGGTGGTGCAGTGGGCCTATAATTAGGAAGAGCTGAGTTCAAATTCCTCCTCAGACACTTACTAGCTGTATGATCTTGGGCAAGTCACTTATCCCTTGTCTGCCTCAGTTTCATCAACTGTAAAATAGGGATAATACTTCCTACTTTTCTAAATTGTTGTGAAAATCAAATGAGGCAAAATTTGTAAAGTGTTTAGCAGTGCCTGGCAAATAATACAGGCTTGTTCCCTCTGCTTTCAAATGATTTCCTTCATCTTTCTCCGGCATACAGTGAGAAATCACATTTTTATCTTAATCTCAGTTCTCTCTCCCTTTCTCCCTCCCTCCCTCTCTCTCTCTCTCTCTCTCTCTCTCTCTCTCTCTCTCTCTCTCTCTCTCTCTCTCGCTGTCTCTCTCTCTTCCCCCCCTCTGTTTCTGTGTGTGTGTGTGTGTGTGTGTGTGTGTGTGTGTGTGTATGTGTGTGTGTCCCTCCCCTTCTCCCTCCCTCCAAATTGGGAGAAAGATTGGAATCCCTCCCAAATTCAATTCTATTCAATTAAAGAAGCACCTTCTATGTACCAGGCATTGTGACAGGTGCTAGGTACACAAAGAAAAAAAGAAACTGTCCTTGCTCTCGACGAGTTTACGTTCTTGGATAGGCCATGCCTCTTCATACCAGTAGAATGATCCTTACCTTGTGTAAGTCCATAACTATAATCTTTTTTCCCCTGAAGAAAAAACTTAATTTCTATTCAAGTAACTTCAAATAAGAAAGTAGCAGGTGTGTGACATCCTGGAGCCAGACTTTCCTTTGGCCTCAGCTAGATTCCATACCTATGTTAGTAACAGCTCACATTTCTATAGCATTTTGTGGTGTACTTTCCTCACAAAAACATTCAGAAGTAAATAGTTTGGACTTAGGGACTTGACCTGTGATTTCATTGGCATAGGGAACTCCTTTTGAGAAAATTCTCTCTGCCAATGCAGATGTGAGATTTATACTCTCCAGGTGTCACCTTGAACACTGAGAGGTTAAGTGATACACCTAGGCTCACTCAGAGAATGTGCACCCAAGGCAAGCCTTGAAACTAAGTCTTCCTGTCTGTAAGGCCAACTCTTTCTCTCTCTCTTGCCATGCTGTCTCTCTAGTAATAGGATGATTAATATACCCATTTTACAGATGAGGAAGTTGAGGCTTAGAGGGGTAGTCTCTGTTAAGTAATCTGTGATTACTCAGCTATATAATATATTTGGCAGCAATTTCTGGGAAATCTTTTAGAACACATTTCCTTCCCATTGTTTCAGTCATGTCTGACTTTTCATAACTCCATTTAGAGTTTTCTTGGCAAAGATACTGGAGTGGTTTGCCATTTCCTTTTCCAGTTCATTTTACAGATGAGGAAACTGAGGCAAACAGGGTTTAGTGACTTGCTCAGGATCACTAAGCTAGTAAGAGTGTGATGCCAGATTTAAATTTTACAGATGAGTAAATTGATCCCTAGCATCATCCAGATGGTCAATGGCAGAAAACTGGTTATAACTTAAGTCTATTGAGTATACCACGGGGGCAGCCCACACATTACCAAGACCAGCACTGTCCTACATGTTGATGACTTTCCCTATGAAGGTTAGTTGGAGTTTTTAGATCGTTTTCACCTTCTGTTTTTAGATTTGAATTCTCTGATTTTCTCACTGAGGAGACTGGAAGTAGATAGCACAGGAAGGGTTGACTAGGAGGTGAAGAGTTTGAGAAGATGGTATCCTTCACCTGCCTAGGCTGCTCAAGGAAGTGGTCAGAGTGGTCAGACCTGAAACGAAGAATAGTTGAGAAGGAGTTAATAAAAACTGAGGTAGTAGAAGAGCGTGCAAACCTTTCTTTTTGTGTAAGACACACAGCAAGGTTTTATCCAGAGGTGATGGCAAAATAAGATTGAGAACTGGCGTGTAAAGTCAGGATGGACCAAAGTAAATGAACTAAGACAGCATAATCTCCTTTGCGTAGACTCCATGGATTAATTCAATAAACATTAAATTTCTACTTTGTGCAAAAGGTAAAATTTGTAATAATTTGAAGAGAGCAAAGTTGAAACTTATCTATAGTTATTGTAAGATTTAGAATTTATAGGGAGCCTAGAAAGACACCATGGTACCATGGATGGAGAGCCAGCCTCTGAGGTGGGAATACCTGGCTTCACATCTTGTCTCTGACACATCCTGGCTGTGGGACTCTGGTTAGGTGGCTTAATTTCTCAGTGCTCTAGGCAACCAACCTTCTAAGACTACGGGTTGTAGGAAAAGGGCTAATATGCTTAAGTTGAGGAAATATTTCATTGGGATCTCCCCATCCTGATGAAATCAGAAGTCTGGTTTCCCCTCTCCCCCCAAAAGACAGCACTGAATTCAATCTCATTAATACAGCGAAAGGAGCATTGGATTTCAGATCCCAGCTCTATGACAAAAAACATTTTAAATTAAATTTTATTTTCTTTTAATTAGCAAACAATTATTTTCTTTCCCTCTTCCTCCTGTACTGAAAAAAAAAGGGAAAAAACTTTGTCAAATATGCAGAGTCAAGCAAAGCAAATTCCCACAGGGATTGTGTCCAAAAAACAATATATATCCTTCTGCACCTTAAGTTCATTATTTCTATGTCAGCAGATGGTTCACTGCTTTCAGCAGAAATCTGCCAGAATCACAATTGATCATTACATCAATCAGAGTTTTAAATCTTTCAGAGTTGTTTGTTGATGTTGTTGTAGCAAAGTTGATAATGTTGATATTTTTGTATAAATTGTTCTCCCGGTTCTGCTTACTTCATTTTGCTTCAGTTATTCAAGTCTTCCCGGGTTTCTCTGAAACCAGCCATTTTGCCATTTTGAATAGCACAATTGTATCCATTATATTCATATATCATAGTTTGCTTAGCCATTTCCCAATTGACAGTCATACTTTTTACTTCCCAGTTCTTTGTCAGCACAAAGAAGAGCTGCTATAAATATGTTTTTATTATAGGATCTTTTTCTTATTCTTTGATCTCTTTGGGGTATAATCTCGAGGTTCTTCTATTTACTACTCATATGACTTTGGTCAAGGCATTTAACATCTCTGAGGATAAGTTCCTCATTTGAAAATTATAGAATTGGGCTAATTGGTATCTGAGGTGACTTTCAGCTCCAAATCCATGATTCAGTGCTCCCTCATTTGACAAAAGAGGAAACTGAGGCCAGAGAAAACTTACCTAGGATCACAGAGTTGCTAAGTAGCAGAACTGGAATTTGCACCTACTCCAGGTTCCTCCAAATCTAGTGTGGGGCAGGATGGGAACTGTATAAACTTCAGAGATTTTGCAAATTAAATGTTTACATGAGATGAAGAAGGAATGTTTGAGATGTAAAAACAAAACCTAAAACTTTTCTAGCACATTTTTTCTATAAATTTAATAGCAGCCTCCGACCAAAAACAAACAACAAAACCCCACCTGATACACTAATCGCAACTTTTTTGATCTGTTCCTTAAAGCAGGTCCTCAAAGGAAGACTACTGGGTATACCTAGTTTAAAGCATCATATATACTTAAAAGTAATAAAATTATATTTATTTTTAAATTTTTATAACGTGGTTGTTCATTAATTGCAAATGGTTTCCTCTCATTTAGTCTAAGTTCATGAGGTCTTCCTTTATTTCAAAACAAGACTCCTTCCAGAGTCAATGACATCATAAACTACCAGAACCAGAGGCTAAAAGAGCTACTGAATTCATTTTCACTCCCTCACAGATTTTCCTTTGGGGCTGAGTGGTTTTCTTGTTTCAGTATGGAATACACTGATCATAAAATGGAAACTCTCCAGAAAGAGTCATGTACTAAATACAAAATATTAGCAAATGAACTCATGCGAAATGACCCTTAAAATCCACACCACCCCTCCAGGCTGAATGGGATTTCCCAACTCATTAACCATAATTGAGCCATGATTCCTCTTCTTCTTCTTTTTTTAAAAGATGCATCATAAAAACATCAGAAAGTTAAGAGGAAATACCTAGTGCTTGGACTGTCCTTGGGGTATTGTGTCCAATTTGGATCAACACAATTTATTTTTTTTTAAATGACGTTGAGAAACTTTAGGAACTAGAGAATAGTTGATAGAGGTGATCAAATAGTTGAGTGATAGATTTTATTAGAACAGTTTAAAGAAGTTCTTGGTTTTTGGCCTAGAGAAAAGAAGGCTAAAGTTTTATTTGTTTGCTCTCTTCAAGTATATTCAGAGTTTTTATGACAGGAGTACTTACCATATGTCCTTAATATCCATCAAAGGTCTAATAAGAGGAAATGAGCAGTGACTTTGTTCTGATGTAAGGGAAATCTTCTTGACCACTAGTACCACTAAATGGTGGTGCGAGTAATGAGGGAGGCTGTGGAGCCCAAGTCCCTGAATTGTTTTGAAAAATGAATAGTCATCTATCCTGGAATGGCATATCCATTTCAAGAAAAAGCATGGCCCAGATGACTTTCTTTTTTATTTCTTAATTTTGATCTGTGTCTTTGTTTTCACAGCATACTCAAGTCCTGATATGCCCTCTCCCCAAAGAATCCTTCCTCGTAACAAAGAAACACAACTGAGCAAAAGCAACTGATAAAATGACTAAATCTGACAACAGACATAGCATGCTGAACCCATCCTCCTTTCCACCACGGGGAAGTGTGCTTTTATCATCAGACCTCTACAAGCAAGATTGATCATTGCATTTACTGTGTACTGAGTTCAGATGTCTTTTAGTGTTATTTTAATTTACACTACTGAGGTCACTGGTTACTTAATCTCCTACTTCTGTTTTCTTCATTCTGTAGCATTTCATAGAAGTCACTGCAAATTTCTCTGAATTCCTCCTATTAGCCATTTCTTTCAGCACAAGAACATTCTACCTATTACATTCATATATTATAGTTTATTCAGCTGTTTCCCAACCAATGAGCACTCATTTTGTTTCTGGTCTTTTGTTACCATAAAAAATGTCCTTATGAATATTTTGATATAGTTGGGACTTTCTCCTCTGTCTCTGATCTCCTTTGGGGAATATGCCTAGAGAAGGGATCTCGGATCAAAGAGTGTAAACAGGTTAGTGACTTCAGCTGCATAATTCCAAGTTATTTTATAAAACAGGCAACACAGATGATATCTTGAAGTCTATTAGAGATCTGTGATTCCATACCGAAGTCCTGAGCTTACAGAGACTGAGAGGAAACTATTATAGACAGGATGACAGATTTAGAACAAGAAAGGACCTTAGAGGACTCTTTCATTCTCTTTATTTTATAGATAAGAAAACTAATCTCTGGAGAGATTAAATGACCTCCTGAAGATCACATGGCTATTAAGGGGCAGAAGAAGGATTTGAATACAGACCCTGCTGATTCCAAATCCAGCACTCTTTCCACTGTACCACACAGACTTATGAAAGTGTTTATTAAGCCACACGTTTATGGAATCTGTCTTTTGTGTTCTAATGTGGAAATATCCCCAAATGTCAAATAATGAAAAGTCCTTGAGAGAAGAGACTTTCACTGTCTATCTTTCTATCCCCCAGAGTACCAGGCACCCTGGGAGGCGTTTAATAAATGCTTGTTGATTGACTGATTCTGACTTACCCGGAACACAAATTTAATAAAAACTTGCCAATTGTCATGTACCCAGAGCAAGAAGCAATCTATGGATAAGTATAGTTTGCCCATATGTGTTGGGCTTTAACTTATCTAGACTTCACTTGCCTCATTTTAAAATCCATTTCTTAAGTGCTTATTTGTAAGCCTGATTCTGATCCTAAAGCATTTTTTTCTAGGAAAGGATCTGGGTATGAATAACATTAGGGTTTGTTTGTTGAAAAGAGGAATCACCAGTCCTTGTGACAACTATGAACTTAAGTCTGCACAGTATGCAAAAGGTTAGGCAGCCTATATATTAGAATAGCTCTGTTAGGAATGAAGCATTCCCTGGGACTGCAGCCTTATTTAACGGGACAAAGCCAACGAATGGTGCTGCAGGCCAATTGACTAACTCTGGAATTATGACACCAAACAATCTTTTCTTCTTCTTTCCTGCAACCAATTGAATATAAAGGCTGTTATTGGCCAGGCTTTCACATTAACCAAAGAAGCAAATGTAAATATAATAAAATATGATTAAAATTTGTTTCAAGAGGCTATTTCTTACTGACTTGGTTATTGGAATCACACCACTTCAATTGACTAATATTGTCTTGAGCATAGCATTTTTCATTCTGAAAGTTCTGTTTTTGGGGGCAGCTAGGTGGTACAGTGAATAGAGCACCAGCCCTAGAGTCAGGAGGACCTGCGTTCAAATACAACCTCAGATACTTAACACTTACTGTGTGACCTTGGGCAAGTCACTTAACCCCAAATGCCCTGTCTTTCCCCCTCCAAAAAAATGTTCTGTTTGAGAGGCAGGGTTGAATAGAGGACAGAGCAGTAGAGGTGAACTTAGTCCTAGATTTGAGACTCAGCTCTTCTACCTTTGTGACCTTAGGTAGGTCACTGAGACTCTCTGGGACTCAGGTCATTCATTCACACTTACTTTAGTACATCAAATAATCTTTGATTTAATCTGTGTACATATGATAAAAATTCATTTCCTGGCACTGCAGCACCATGCTAGAACTCTGCTCCCTTTCACAGCAAATTCCTGGATCCCCCTCATCACTTCTCAGCCCTTTGCAATCAGGCTTCCAACACTAGAGGTAAAAGTGTGCTGGTAAATGTTTAACAACCGTCTCTCTGGAGGAAAATGTATCCAGGACAAACTTCTAAGTTGAATCTTCATTATTAAAATTTTTTCCATCACTTTAAGTCTAGACAATTAACAGAACAGTAAATCAAGCCCTGGTTTATAGCATTTGCTTTTTTCTGAGGTGTAAATGTTCACACTGAACATTTAACAATTCGCCCCAGCAAGTTGTTGCTCGATCATTTCAGTCGTGTCCAGCTCTTCATGACCCCATTTGAGGTTTTCTTGGTAGTGGTGTGTCATTTCCTAGATTTGGAAACTGAGGCAAACTGGGTAAAGTGACTCTCCTTAGCTAATAAGTGTCTGAAGCTGTATTTGAACCCAAGTTTTCCTGATTCCAGACTCTGCTCTATCTACTGAACTACTGAGCTGCCCTTAAAATACACTAATGACTTTTTCTGAGAAATTCCAGTAAAAACCCATCTCTTGTTATTTTGCTTTTTTAAAAAAAGAAGGTATACATTATGACGCCTTACTCTTGTTCTGCTGTCTAACTGAGTGATGATATGAAAACTATTGCAAAGGCAAAAACATTATCTAAAAATTTTTTACCCAATGAGATGAGAAGTATTATTAGCTCCCTGTAGCTAACTTTCAAACGAATATCGCCAGCCTTAATCTCTCTCCGGATTTGCAGCCCCACAATAAAAACTGCCTGCTGAATATCTCCACCTGGATGTCCCACCAGCATTTCAAACTCAACACGTCTCAGACGGGACTTATTTCCAGCCATCCCTCTGATAAACTTTCCTATTTTTGTTAAGGGCAACTAGGTGGCGCCATAATGCACAGAGCACTGGACCTAGAATCAGAAAGTCTTGAGTTTGAATGCAGCCTCAGACACTTACTAGCTGTGTGACCCTGGGCAAGTCACTTAACCCTGCACAATTTCAGTTTCATCTGTAAAATGAAATGAGAAGGAAAACTGATCCAGTGTCTTTCCCAAGAAAACCCCAAATGGGGTCATAAAGAGCTAGACATGACTGAACAACAAACCTCTTTAAATCATTTGTATGTGCCATATATTTAATTCCTTGTCTTACATGTTCTATTCACTGCCCCATCTCCACACTCATCCCATTAGCATGTAAGCTCTTTGAGGATAAGGATTGTTTTGTTTTTGTCTTTTACGTCCAGAACCTATCTCAAGGCATCATACTGAATAGGCAAAGTTTTTGTTGAACTGAACTGAACTGAATTGAAACCTAGCCCTGCTGGCCTTTGTGTAACACATACACATTTCAGCATTGGCCCCACATTCAAAGTCTTTTCAGCTTGTCAGCCCTGCCAGCCTTCATTCACACTCCTCAGAGATGGGTTTGAGAGCCCAGGATCAATCACCTCCTCACCACCATGAGGCAGCAGAGGCAGATTTTCAGAGAGGTTCCTTTTTCATGGAATGATGATAACAATACTTGCTTTGTCTTATCTCCCAGGGCTGTCATGAGGGAGACATTAGACACTATTGGTGAGAGAGCTTTGTAAATTTGAAAGAACTTTCCAAATGCCAGGTACAGTTCAAAGCCAGTCTTAAGCTGTGGATTCTATCATATTACAATTGGATCTTTGAAAAATAGAAAATATGTCCTTCTTTGTAGCCCCAGGAATGTTTCAAATATCATTTGACTGAAACATCAGATCATAATGATGCAGTAAATAGGGTACTGAATTTGGAGTCAGGGAAACCTTGCATTTGAATCCTGTCTCACATATTTCTTATAAGATGTGTGACCTTGGACAAATGGCTTAACCTTTCTCAGCCTCAGTTTCCCCATCTATAAAATGGGGATAATAATGGCACCTATTTCATAGGGTTGTTGTAAGTTTCAAGGATAACTCATGCAAAACCTTTGCAAAGTTTACAAACCTTAAAATGCTAAATAAAAGCTAGTTAGTGCAGAAAAAGGGAGCCAATTATACAATACTGTAGCTGGAATGGCCTTCAGAGGTTATCTGCCCAACAGACTCATTTGACACATAAGTAAACTCAGATCTGGAGGGTGGAAGTGACAAGTGACTTGTCAAGGGTATTACTAGAGTCAGGATTTAAACCCAAATCCTCCAGGTCAAAATCTGGGACACTTTTCACTCTACCACAAATTGCTGCTCTTTGGGATCTGATGGTGTTTGCATAGTACTTTGTAAATTATAAGGCACTATGTAAAACTAAACCCTAAGCTGTGCCAGGGCACAAACAAGTATGGTTTAACCCTGTTATTGGTGCTCTGGGTTCTTTAAAAGGATTGCTGCCTTCTGTACTAGCCTAGAGTTGCAAGCAGGGCTTATGGAGAAGGGGCAGATAACTCCCTACCCGACACAGCTCCCTCCTAGGAAGATGGAGAACAGGAGAACATCCAGCTTCTTTATCTGTTGCCATTCCCTATCTTCTTAGCACATCTCCTCCCAGGGCTGCTGCTGGCTGCTGGTCCTAGTCACACAAAATTCCACATGTACCAAGTAGGTAAAGGTTTGGCTTTCTTTTTTCCTCTCCCTTTATTTAGAGTTATCCACCAGCTAACCAATTGGCTCAGCCAGTATTTTATGGCAGGAGACAGCTATCTCTTATTCATTTCTCTATTGTAGTTCAGGTGAGGTATTGTGGCAGTGGTGGGGATTTTTAAATTTTTATTTTGTTGAACTGAACATCATTTCATGAGACCGAATTGTTCAATAATCTTTCCAGTAGAAAAAGAGAGACCTAAGGCATTGTCCTGACCAATCACTGAATTGTCCCTTGCCATAGGACAGGGCACTGAGAAGGGAATACTTACTTTACAAATATTATTTTATTTGATCCCTACAGCAACCCTATGAGGTGGATGCTATTATGATCCTCATTTGACAATTGAGGAAACTGAGGCAAACCGAGGTTAAGTGACTTGCCCAGGGTCACACAGGTAAAATTGACACTCAGGTCTTACTGACTCCAGACCCAGTGTTCTACCCACTGCATCACCAGCTCCCTCAGAGGTTGCATTCCTACTTCTTTTGCCTCCAGTAGTTGGAGATGAGAACAAAACTGCATATTCCACCAGTGTACCTCCCAGGGATGTTGGGAAGGTCAGTAAATAACATCTATGTGGAAAGTGTTCTGTGGGCACCCAGTACTATGGGGTAGCAATGTCCTCGACAGTAGAGCAAACACCTTTTTATGTGTGTATTTGTAGGATCAGAGATTTAGAGCTGGAAGAGAGCTTAGAGGCCTTTGAGTCCAACCTCCTTATATTCTAGATAAGGAAACTGGGGCACAGAGAGGGGAAGTGACTTAGCCGGGGTCTCACAACTAGCAATTGACTAAAGTGGGATTTGAACTCTGGTCTTCCTGACTTCGAGTGGCCTATCTATACTACAAGTCCTTGAGACATTAATAAGTTAATGGCTTAATTTTGGTTTACCAAGTTTTCTTCCTTGTTGAAAAACGGTTTTATTATTTTTGTTTCATTTTATTTGCTTTTCTATCACCTTCATTTCTTTCCTTGTCCTTCCCAGTGAACCCTCCCTTATAACAAATATTTAAAAAAAGCTTAGCAAAGTTAATGAATGCATCTACGTAGCTGGGGCGACCTAACATATCTATCGTCCCCCACTTCTCCAACAAAAGGAAGGAGGTGCATTTTCTACCATATTTATTCAACATTCAGTTTCATTTTATTCCAATACCATCTTTTGTCCATGCACAGGTAACTCTTTGAAAAGGAAGAGACTGTGCTGTCTAGAAATAGGGAAACTCTTGCCTCATAAAGGACTGGGCCAGTCAAAGTGGTCTGTGACTCCATCAAGGGGCCCCACTTTTATGACCTTTTCAGGACCAAGCCTCGAGACTCACACAAGTTGAGATGTGGCTACTCCACTCTGAAGCCCCTGCAGCTCAGCTGGCTAGCTTTCCTGTTCTGGAGTTATGTCTGAATGATATTTGTGCTGAGAGCATTCAAGGTTTGGATGTGCCTACATGCAGATATATATGCACACACATGCATGATTTGGTGTGGGGTTTACTGTTAGGGGTGTCTTTTGGTGGGCCTCCTTTTCTCCTTTTCCACTCATATTGGGCCAGTGTTAATGGGCATCTGTCTGGAAGAGGGAGGGGCCAGGATGACTGGAGCAAGGCAGGGTCTGGATGGGCCCAGCAGCAATCACTAAGGAAATTGAAAGCGCCTCAGAGTAGCCCAACCAGTCCAATCTACCTAATACAAACAGGGCTTGTTAGCAAAGGAAAGTGTTTCCCCACAATCCCCTAATCACCACATTCATTCTTCAGGAAAGGTTTCCACTTTCCCACTGCCTTCACTGATGGCTCTCTCCAAAGCCAGGCAGTGAAGGCCTGTATTGTGCAGACTTCAGGCCTCACACCACACGCCTCAGAATTCTTCTCAGGAATGGCTCAAGAATGTCTGGCCTTCTCTTTGAATCCACATCTCTATCAGGCCTGCCACTGACTTGGCTCTGCCCAGAGGCAAGCTCATTCTTTCCTAATGAACTCAAAGTACCCTCCTGTCTTGTTCCCTGTCCCTCAATACACTTTATTTGCCTTCTTCCAAAGAGCTGGCATATCCATTATCACACAGCAATGCTAGTCATATTGTGATAGTGCTAATAATAGCTGCCATTTATGCTGGATTGTAAGGTTTGAAAATTCTTTATAAATATTAGCACATTTTACCCCCACAATAACCCATGGAGTAAGTGTTATTATTCTCCCCATTTTAGAGGTGAACTGACTTGCCCAGAGTCACACAGTCCTAATGAGTGTCTGAATCTAGAGTCTTCCTGACTCCATGTCCAGCACTAGCCACCCTATGCCACCTACCTACCATTTATATGGCATTTTAAGGTTTGCAAAGTATTTTATAACTATCATTTCATTTTATCCTCACAGCAATCCTAGGAGGAAGACACTATTATTTAGCAGATGTGGAAACTGAGGCAAAGAGAGGATAAGTGACTCGCCCAGGGGGACACAGCTGGTAAGTATCTGAGGCTGGATTTCAGCTCAGGCCTTCCTGACTCCAGGCCCAGTGCTCTATCCACTGCCCCATCTAGCTGCCTATTCCTTCTAATTCCTGAAGGGTCATATTGTGCAGGCTTTAGCCTCACATGCCTTCAGAATTCTTCTCAGGAACGGACCAGGAATGTCTGGCCTTTCTAATTCTATTTTCTACACATGTCAAATGTATTGAAAGAAAGGTCTCTGGCTCTATTATGTGTTTCTCACCACAGCCTATCATAAAATCTAGTGGTGAATTTCCACTAGACAGAACTACGGGATTCAAAGAACAAGGAAAAGCCAGCCAGGTCTTTCTCTTTCTTTTTTCTAAAGGACCAGCTTACCCATAGTTCAGTGCTAACGAGAGGCAAACTACTATGAAGCTTCTGGTTTCAGGATGCTTTTCTATTTTTAGAAAAACGACCTAACATAATCCCAGTTATAATCAACTATGTTATTCATAAATCTATGAGCAATAACAGGCATGCCTAGCCAGATGTGATATGCTCTGGATGAGGTAAGTGAGGGTGGGAGTTAAGCCATACTTAAAAACAAGGGCTGATGCTGGCAGTGAATTTAGAAAATTTATTTCGTAGGACTATTCCAGGGTGAGAGCCCAGGGATGCAGAGAGGTAGCCTCAGGGGCCACTGTGAAATAGTTTGTCTTATCTTGCTAATGTGACTCCTCACACATTATTACCACCCAAAAGAAATTCTGGGATTTCAAAGCAATAAAATAAGAGATTACTAAATGCTTCAATCCAGATGTAGCACCAATGGGTTTCTCTGCTACAGCAGTGCCACATTTACCACATCCAGTAACATCACCCAAAACATGTGAAGAACAAAATATTAGATTTTCAGGTTTCAGGAGCATCTCATATTTGAAATGATGATATAACCATAGTATACTAATAACAGAGAAGGAGAGCAAGACCAATCGGGACTCCCGAGTAATACTGTTAGCAATATGTTCTTGCAGCAACTCTTTAATGAGCATCTCTGAAGAGCATTCCATTGTGCCAGGCACTGTGAGGAATACGGCAAAGCAGAATATGGGGCACCTCACCTCAAGGATGTATGCAGGTCCTATCACGTGAGCCTTTTGCACTTCCTTCTTCATTTCGTTATTTTTCTTTTTTTTAAAGAATAAATTCATGTCAATATCCTTTGTTTTTACATTGTTTGTATTTCCCAATATATCCTATCTAGTATGTCCTAAAATTTCCCAGTCAATAGATTTCCTTCTTATCCTTAATTGCTGTTGTTATTTAGTCATTTCAGTCAGGTCTGACTCTTCATGACCCCATTTGGAGTTTTCTTGGCAAAGATACTGAAGTGGTTTGCCATTTCCTTCTCCAGCTCATTTTACAGATGAGGAAACTGAGGCAGACAGGGTTAAGTGACTTGCCCTGTGTGACAGGGTCACACAGCTACTAAATCTCTGAGGTCAGATGGGAACTCAGGCCTTCCTGATTCTCGCTTATTCTATACTCTGAGCCACCTACTTGCATGTATATTGTTTATGCAAAAGCTTTTTCATTTCTTGCCACTGAATTTATCTGTTTTCTCTTTTTAATTGCCTTTATCTTTTATTTGGTTAAAATTCACTTCCTAATCATAATTCCTTTCAAGTCCCTTCTACAAGAAGCTTTTTCAGACACTCCCATGCCCCAATGCTATTGATTATCTCACTTTGTTGCTGATTACCTTCCTTATGTTGATTTTCTCCAATTCATCCTGAATATAGCTTGTTTGCACATAATTGTTTGCCTGTGGTCCTTCCAATTAGTCTGTGAGCTTCTTGAGATCAGGGATTCTTTTTTTCTTTCCTTTCTATCTTCAGTGCTTAGCAAAATGCCTGGTGCTTCAAAAATGCTTGTTTACTCACCCTGAAAGGGATCTGATTTGGTTCTCATCTAATTTTTTTAAGTATAATTTTTAATATTCAGGTCACATATCATTTTGAGTTCATTGTGATACACAGTGTAAGATGTTGGACTAAATTTAATTTTTGGCAGACTATTTTCCAACTTTTCCAGTAATTTTTGTGAAATGAAGAATTATTTCCTTGGTAATTTATGTTTTCAGGTTTATCAAACTCTGAGTAACTGAGTTCAATTATTTTCAATGCATTCTCATCTAGTCTTTATATATGTATCAACCCTCTCATCTTCTACCCTCTCTGAAGTAGAAGGTCCCTTCCAGTTCCAAAATTTTATGGATGATCCAACAATGCTGACGAAAATCATGGAATGCTACAATCTTCATTATCTCAGCAGTCAATATCTCTAAGGGCAGTGTGCCTATTATCCTTAAAAGGTTGCAGCCCATTTTGCACCTGGGTGTAAAAAAGTAGAATAAAAGAGAGCTAAAAAATCCAAAAGTACACAAATGCCCCAAGTATGGGTAACAAATAAGGTAGACTGGAAATCCTAATGAAAGGACTCAATTCTAACCTCAACATTACTGAGATTTTGTGGAATGGGCCCTATGCCTGGAATATGGTTTTGGAAGACTATTGTCATGACCTTGTCAGCTTCAAAAGGTCAAAAGAGTCTTCAGAGGTACTTGTTTATGAGCCTTGAATAGGTTCCTTTTTTAAGACAGGATCGGTAAAAAAGGGAAGCAATGAAGGATTACCAAGGAAGAATACTCATGTGAAGAAAGACAGGAAACATAAGGGGAAAGTATAGTGGAGAATATATGAATGAAGATCAATAGAGGCAGAAACAGAAGTGATGTTGTCATCCATGTGTGCTACAGACCTCCTGGACAGAAAGGGGGAATAGATGAAAAGTTTGGGAAGCAGACCTCAAGCCTGGAATGGAGGTGCAATATGGGTGTAGATGGATAGGGTTTTCTAGATCATGGACATCTTCCAACTGTCCAAAATTGGAGTAGCCAACAGTTTCTTGGTTTACCTTAAGGATAATTTTATCTTTTAACAGTCATCCCAGGAGCAATGGGAGCCCCTCAAGGATGAAAATCTGAAGACAAGAATAGAAATGACACAAATGAGATGTAAATGTGAATGTAGTCTGAAAAGTTCAGTGAGGACGCACAGGGAACTTACTATGCAATATGGGGAAAAATATGCTTAGAAGATACAAGGAAAGGCAGATCATGGAAAATGAACATAAAAATGTAAAATATAAAAGTGGTCCTACAAGAATAGCTTCAGGCAAAATATTCTGTTGTGCCACAAACTCTATAAATTATAGACTCAGAAGAGATATTATTGCCATGATAAAAAAATCTATCTAACATCCAGAGCCAGCACTATTTGCTAGCTGGGGAAACACTGCATAGTACCCTCTCTAGGCTCTCTGAGCACTCACTGGTAGACTGGGCCACCAGAAGGCAAGGACTGTTTATCCCTTGAAAGGCTGGAGTTATCTAATACTGTTGTTCACAAGCCCCATCCAGTGTGTTCTCTCCAATACCAAATAACCAGTTGACATTGATTTGCCAGAGTTGTGACTTTTACAAAGGGGTAGTGGACAGAGCTCCAGGCCTGGAGTCAGAAAGACTCATCTTCCTGAGTTCAAATCTGGCCTCAGACACTTACTAGCTGTGGGACCCTGGGCAAGTCACTTAACCCTGTTTGCTTCAGTTTCCTTATCTGGAAAATGAGCTAGAAAAGGAAATGGCAAGCCATTCCAGTGTCTTTGCCAAGAAAATGCCAAATGGGGCCGTGAAGAGTCAAATACAACTGAAACAACTGAACAACAACAAATTTACGAAGGTATTGCAAGGACAGTTGCTACAGAAATATCCTCCCAAACCAGGAAGCGATTTCTGCTCACCCCCCACCCCGAAACATCCTCTCCCCTGCCAAGTCCTTGGGGAGAGTGAAATCAACCTTGAAGCACAAAGATACTGAAGTAGCCAATTAGGGAATATGAATGGCCAAGGAGTGCCTCTCCACCTAGGGAGTCCTTTCTTCCACTTGTGCATTCCTCACCTGGTTTGATTCCTATGTAGCCTTCCTGACATATGAGTCACTTTTCTTCTTGTATGACATCGTGCCTCAAGTGCCAATTAATTCACCTCTGGGCTGGGTCAAGCAGATCACTTTTTTAAAAAAGTAATTTGTTGAATTTATTGTATACTTTCTTTTTTAAAGTAAGTGGTTGTTTTATGTGTAATTGGAAAATAATTTTTGCATTTTAATAGTATTTTATTTTTTCTAATTACATATAAAGATCATTTTAAATATTCATTTAAAAATTTTTGAGTGCCAAATTTTCTCCCTCCCTTCATCCCTCACCTCTTCTTTCCCTAAGATGGTAAGCAATTCGATATAGGTTATATATGTATAATCATGTAAAACATATTTCCATATTAGTCATGTTGCGGAAGAAGAAACAGAACAAGAGAAAAAATATGAAAAAAAATAAAGTGAAAATAATATGCTTCTATCAGCCTTCAGACACCATCAGTCCTTTCTCTGGATGTGGATTTTCCATCATGAGACCTTTAGAATTGTTTTGCATCATCACATTCCTGCGAAGAGCTAAGTCATTCACAGTTGATCATAGTACAATATTGCTGTTACTGTGTACGATGTTCTCCTGGTTTGGGCAGGTCACTTGCCAGGGCTGGCTCTTCACTTGACTCAGGTGTTGTTGCTACTAGCTCTGGTGCTTTGTGCACCATTCACTGCTATGAGTTGCTGAGGGGATTTCTGATGAAGATCACAAGGTCACAACCTGATCCATTTTATCTCCAGATACTCAGTCACCTACAATTGAGAAAGAATAAACGCAAAGGGAACAAAGAAACAGAATACGTGGAGTCTAGGTGGGAAGTAGGGTCCACTGCTCCTTCCTTACCCAGAGGCTGGCAATAATCTTTCTTACTTCTAAGCCCCCGTGGGAGTGAGACCATTTACTCAGACATTTTGTATGCATCATGCTCAGCTCCTCCTCTATCATCAATACTTCCAATTCTGCATTGTTGTGCTGTAACAAATGAGGAAAGGGATAGTTTCAGAAAAACATGAGAAAACTTGTATGAACTGATGCAAGTGAAATGAGCAGAACTAAGAGAATATTGCACATACTAACAGCAACATTGTAATGATAATTACTGTGAAAGACTTACTTAGCTACTCGATCAATACAATGATCCACAACAATTCCAAAGAACTCAGGACGAAAAATGCTATCCACCTCCAGAGAGAGAACTGTGAACTGCGAGTGTTGATTAAAGCATTTCCCCCCACTTTCTTTATTTCTCTTGCTTTTTTGGCAATATGGCTAATATGGAAATATGTTTTGCATGACTTCATATTATAATAGATACATATTGCTTACCTTCTCAACAGGTGGAAGAGGGGCTGGAGGGAGAGAAAGAATTTGGAATAATAAATAACAATTAAATAAAGATAAATAAATGAATAACAATAAATAAATTATATATAAAATGTCAAAATTTAAAGAGGAAAAAATAAAGTTTTGAGGGAAAATTTTTAAAAAACACTTTCAATTCTGAAAGTTAAGGGTAAGGGAAGGAAAGGAATAAACATTTACATGGTACCTTCTATATCCCAGGCACTGAACTTTTTAGAAATATTATTTCACGTGTTCATCACAACAGCTCTGGGAAGTAGGTGCTATTATTGTGTTCATTTTACACTTGAAGAAACTGAAGCAAACAGAGGGGAAGTGAGTTGCTCAGGGTCACACAGTGTCTGAGGCCAAATTTGAACTTAGGTCTTTTGGACTCTAGGCGTAGTGCTCGATCCACTGCACTACCTCGCTGCCCCATAAATCCACTCTCCAAAAGTGGAATGGACTACTTCAGAAGTAAATCCTTCACTGGATGTCTTCAAGCACTGGCTGGATGATGTGGGAAGGATTCTCAGACAGGTTCAAGTTGAATAAGATGACTTCTCAGGGCCCTTCCACTTCTGAGATACTGTGATTCTGTGACTCATAGCACAGTTGAGGTCTTATTTCTAAGAGGCCTCTGTTTCATCAGCTGCTAGGTGGTAGTAGTAGTAGTAGTAGTAGTAGTAGTAGTAGTAGTAGTAGTCATTGTTGCTGGGGTTGCAAGTGCTGAAAATCAAGAGACGTGTGGAGGGAATGGTTTCCTCACACATTTCTGACTCCTGGGAAGTATCCTAAACACCATGTAAAAAGTTTCCATGTTGTCTTGTACTGGTTTGTCTAAAATTCTCTTTCCAAATTCTCTCCATCTGACTCAGGCTTAGAGCTCTTCACCAATCAGGACTCACATCTCCCTCTGTATATGCAAAATCTACTATAAAGATCACAGAGTTGTTCTTCAGGGAACCACTTCAGCCTTGGGACAGGAGTGGGGTTACAACTTTGTTGTTCAGTTGTATCTGACCCTCCACCACCCCATTTAGGGTTTCCTTGGAAAAAATACTGGAGAGGTTTGCCATTTCCTTCTCCAGCTCATTTTACAGATGAGGAAACTGAGGTAAACAGGGTTAAGTGACTTGCCCAGGATCACACAGCCATTAAATGTCTGAAGCTGGATTTGAACTCAGGAAGAGGAATCTTTCTAACTCCAGGTCTGGTGTTCTATCCACTGCACTATGGATTCTCTAATAACCAGATCAACCGGAAGGAGAAGGACAGCAGATCTTTTTCTGCTCTTGCTCCTTGAAAACACACCACTGTTCTTTTAGGTTTAGTAAAGCTTTTACCATTAAGTACTCTAAGGCAACAGGTTAGAGGAGGGGAAATATTAAAGTAATAATCAAAGAGGAAGGTTACATTCTTCTTTTCTATGGCTGGTCCCTTATTTCCAGATCATGTCCCAGAACTAGCTGGATGTTTTCTCAATTCTTGACTTCAAGATGGGGTGATCAGTTTGATGGAGTTGTGGTGTCTAAGGCCTTGAAATCTGCTTTCCATTAGCTTGAGGTATGGCAGCTCCTGAACTCTGCAGAAAGTCTTTACTGGTCCTGACCCATAGAAAAGTCAGGCTCCTCTAACAGAAAGACTCTTTCTCCCACAGAATCTCCCCTCAGTTGTCAAACTATCTGCCCCAACTTAGCAGGTCTATTTTACCTTCTTTAATAGGATCGGTAACCAAGCTTCCTCCTTTACTTTTCTCACCTTCCATATTGGTTAGGTTAATTATTTTCCTAAACGACAAGGAAGCTATTCCCAAGACTTGATTATCCCAGGATGTTAGCACTCAAATGACCTGGCTGTTGGTACAACTTCCTGGTGGTTTTAGACTTTGTAGATGTAGCTTCTTGATCTCCTAAGGACATTATCAGGTAAAACTGGGGCCCTTCATACATGGTAGATGTCTTTAGATCACATCATGGCCTGCTGACCAATCATGTTTAGGTTTGGGGGTGGGGGTAGAGGGGAGTGGCTTCATCTAACCAAACCTAGTTCTGTCTTTGTTAAGTATCTAAATGCTCTAAATCTAAATACACAAACTCTTATTAACTATTGAATGACCTAAATGTATCTCATTACATTCCAATACCCGATCAAAACCATCAAAGGACTGTCATGAGATAAGGCTCAATCCACGATGCTGCCATTGTTGGAAATTTGGTGTTGGCTTGTTCTTTCCCACTTTTGGCCCAGTCTTTTTTTACTCCCTGATTTGAAGGAATTTCTCATATTGCTTTTATAGCTGGCACACTCTTATTATAAAGTTAGATTCTCTACCTTATGGCCTCAGACCAAGGGTTTTTAACCTGGGGTTAAAATAGATTTCAAGGGGCATGTGAACCCAGATGGTTAAAAAAGAAAAATTGCATCTTTGTTTTTGTTTAGTTACTGAGATTTAGTATTTTCCTAAATTATTTTAGAACATGATTCTGAGAATGGACCCATAGGCTTCATCAGAAAGTTACTATCTCTTGCCAAAGAGTAAGGTTCATACCATGTCAACCAGGCTAGTATCTTACCCTCCACTGAGCCTGGGTCCATTTCCAAGATCTCCTTTGAGCCTGAGCCTCTCTTCCTGTTTGGAACCTTAGCCTCTGGTGACCCTCCCCCCCTCCTGGTTTGTTCTGGGACTTCCTGACCCCAGGATCATTGACTGAGTTACAATAAACAGATGCATTCAGGTGCCAGTAAAGAATAGCTGCCTTTTCTTGGTCCTTCTTCCAGCTCCTCAGCTTCCTAAGTTGTGGCTCGGGTCCCTCCCCTGAAGAATGTGTGTTTTCTAGAATTCAGGTTTTATAATAAATAAGATACAGTAAATTACGTCAGTCAATACCTCCCCCAGCAATGAGGTCATTGGTCATTGGGGACGAAGGAAGAACAACAACAATAAACGGATAGGGTCATTAAGCCACACTCTGGATTAGAGGCTTAGACACAAGCAGAAGGGAGAAGTATCTTGTCCTTGTATTCCTAGTAGAACAAGGATACAGGGAGTGAGGATGAGGTTAAAGGTACTGAGGAAACTGGAGGAGGACAGTCTGTGGTCTGGGTCTATCTATAGATGGCAGGAAGGAATTAGGAAACTGGTCTGAGTCGTCTACATTGCCAAAGGAAGGCAGTTGCCAATGAAAATTGGCCTCAGACTAGATTAAAGATATTTTTGTGTGAAAGTATGACTTTAAGGCTCCCCCTGTCTTTTCTTTTTTTTTCTTTATACATTTTCTCTGTGACTTTTCTCTCTTCTTTATGATCATTTCCCACTTTCGCCATTACCCAAATGGAACCCTCCCTTGTGAGAAAACAACAATTAGCCAAATCATCCAATACAGAGCCAAATGTGACCATGTATATAATATTCTGTCATAACAGTCCCCCACCTTTCTAGTATGAAGTGGGGGGATGTCTCATTATCTCTTTGTTGAGACTTCTAGTGGTTTTTCCATTACTCAGAGTACAATGTCCTTTTAGTGACTTTTTCATTTGCATCACTGGTTATTGTGCAATCCCTGGTGACTACGCTCCTTGGAGGATGAATGGTATGTATTCAGGGCTCCCTCTGTCCTGCAACAGCAAAGTGAGCAGGATGAGGCTATTTACCACGTTCTATCTCATACAACTTCTCTGAATCAGGCATTTTGGGGGCCCCTCCTAGCTCCACGTTAGGAAGAGAGGGCCCATTAGAGCACACGACAACTTAATTCACAGGATGTGTATGACAATCCAACTTTATAATACATGAGAAGGTGTGGTACAGTGGAAAGGACATTAATTCTAGAGAGATACTCGGTTCAAAACCTGCCTCTGACACTGACCATTTAGCTGATCCTGAGAAACTCATTTAATCTCATTGAGTATCAGTTTCCTCTTATGTAAAATGAAGAGACTGGACTAGATAACCTCTGTTTCTTTCTAGATTTAAATCTATGATCCTAAGATTTTGGTTCCGTCACCTCAACATCTCTGACCCGTCTCTTTCTTTTCACCCTCACCGCCAGGTCATGACTTCATGACTTCTCATCTGGACCATTCCAGTGGTCTTCAAATTGGTCCCCTTCTATCCAGTCTCTGCCCTCTTTAATCTATCCTTTGCACGGGTATCAACATGATATAGTTATCCCTTCCACATCACAACTATCCTCATTGTGGTTTCCATATATGGTGGGTCAGTGTAAAAAACTAAATGGGAATTTGGGCGGAATTTTGTGGAAACCACAGATGACATGTGAAGGCCAGCAGATGACACGGGAGAAGTTTAGAAACTCAGAAATACATGAAACATATGTATAGTATTGTATAATAACAACATATTTTATCTTTTAATACCATAATAATTCAGACTTCTTCTCTGGTATGAAGGAGGGCCAAAAAATTTCACAGGGATTTTTCAGATTGTAGGGGTGCTGTACCCCTAACCCCTGCCATGTGAAAGGAATAACTGTGTCATATAAAGTGCATGGCTGATGATCTCACTGCTCTTCTCGAGAAGCTCTGTGATTCTCCTTTACTCTGAGATAAAGTACAAAATTTGTCTGGTTGGCATTTAAAGACTCTCACAACCTGACTTCAGCCTTCTTAGGCTGCTTACATGTCACTTCCTCTTGTGAACTCTACCTTCCAGACAAATGGGACTATTTGCTCTTCCTGACTCCCTCTTTGCTTTTGCATAGGCTGAGCCCTATGCTCAGGGTGCATGCGTTCTGCACCTCTGCCTCTTGGGACCACTACCTGCTAAGTCAGCACCTCTTCCAAGTCGATCCATGTTTATTTTGTACTTTTGTATTTATTCATCTGTGAACATGTGGTATTCCCTCAGTGTAATGTAAGTTCTTGGAGGGCAGGGATCATTTCTCACTTATGTCTTGTTTCCCCATTCTAAGCACAGTTCCTGGCCCATGCTAGGTATTAAGAAATTGCTTGTCAAATGCATTCATTGATTTATTATAATTATTTATCACTTTCATTTTATTATTTATTATAAATGATTTAGTGATTGGTGATCATGGAACCAGCCTTGGCCTAGTACTTGTTTCACGAATTTGCCATGGTTATGTAGGTCTCAAACATTAGCTCTGGCAAAAAATGATCCCATAAATGCACTCTCAGTAGAGTTGTGAATTGGTACAGTCATTCTGGAAAAGAATTTGAAACTGTTCCTCTGAATTCCTTTTAGCCTAGTGATAACACTAGTAGGCATACACACCAAAGAAATCAAAGAGTAACCGAACCCATATATACAAAAATGTTTATAGCAGCTTTTTCCATGGTAGCAAAATAAAAAATGGAAACTAAGAGGGTAGCTATCAATTGGAGCATGGCTGACCAACGTATGGTATGTAACCGTAATGAAATACTCTTGTGCCATAAGAAATGATGGAATGGACAATTTTAGAAAAAACTGCACAGATCTGTATGAATTTATATAGAGTGGAGTGAGCAAAACCAGAAAAAACAATTTATACAATAATAACAACATTATGAAGAAAAACAACTTTGGAAGATTTGAGAACTTCGATCGATGCAATGACAAGCCACGATTTTGGAGGACCAAAGATGAAGTAAGCTACCATCCCCTGACAGAGGAATGATGGATTCCAAATACAGAATGAGACAGACATTTTTGGACATGGCCAATGAGGGAATTTGCTTTGCTTGACTATACATATTGGTTACAAAGGTTTTAATTTTCTTTGACTTTTGCTGTTGCTCAACTGGGGGAAAGAAGGAAGTGAAAGGGAGAAAAAAATAAATAATTTAGAAAATCAGTTCTTGAAAGTTACACTCAGATTCTATCATGTTTTGAGTCAGTATATGTTCAAAAACACAGCTCATAAGCCCCCATCTAACATTTTTTTCCGAACTAAACCAGAGGATGTATTAGCTCAAAATAAAAGCAATTAATGAAATAGAAGAGTGAGGTAAATAACATGAAAATAAAATCTTGTTCATGTGGGGATACACTCGTAGAATCCTCTGTTCACCAGTAGAGAGGAGCTTAAGCAGCCAGCATAATTCATGCTAACAGAACTGGAACATCTTTCTGCCTCTAAGATTACTGTTTTCTTCTCCTCAAGAATTGCTAGTCTGCTGATGTAATATGACATATGGCTTTTGTCAATGTTCTGCCATCTACTGGTCCTTCATTGCTTTGCTATGCTGTGCTGGTCCTCTGCTGAATTGCAGCTACATGGCCTCTATTCCTCAAGCTGTTTCAGTTCTGTCATTTGGACCCATAGCTGTACCCAGTCAGCATTTCTTAGGTCAAATCTGTCTTTTGAACTCTTTGTTTCCCTTTCAGTGCCAACTTTCTCAAGGCCCACTTGGACAGGTATATAATTTGCTTTAATTTCCCATCAAGTCCAAGGCAGTTAACACTTGGATTTTACCCTAGAGCTTCACTTAGCAAGATTGTAAGGGCTTGGTTTGAGTTGGTGGCCTTTGTCCTACATTCTGAAGTTGCACTCAAATTTCTACTCTCTCTCCAAGTAGGATTCAGGCTTTTTGGTGAGCTAGATGAATGGAACTCAATGGATAGACACAGGTGTGTGAAGTAAAGGACATGAAATAGGTAGGACCTTGGGCATATGGTAGTTCAGTTCCTTGTGGGGTAAGTCTTAGCATGGTGAAGCTAAGTTCACCCCACCACCATCCACCCTTACCCACTCAGTTTCATCTGGTTCCTTGACCTAGTAAGTTCCAACACAGTCATAGTAAAAACTATGCTTGATCATAGTAAAAACTAAGGTTGACCTTTGTCTGAGGTTCTCTTTCTCCTTGAGAAAGACAGGGCTGGATGAATGCCATCTATGTGGGCTTGTGAGCACTAAGAAATTCCAGTTCCCGTAGGGTAGGACAATAATCACAATGCTGGGTATCTCAAAAGACCCCAGGCTTGTTGCAATGAAGTAACCCCTGTTTCAGGAAGGAAGCTTAGTTTCTAGTCCTTAGTCCATTACATATTAACCATGTGATCTTGGCCAAATCCTTCAACCTCTCTGGGGTTCAGTTGCCTTATCTATAAAAGCCATAAAATCATACCTCTAAGATCTATTACTATATTACTCCCCTAGTGCATATATGACTTGATTTAATTTTTTAAAATATAGCTTTGCAGTCACTTAATAAAGTGAGACATGTCCTCACAATGCTATATGATGCCAAAAAGGGAAATTTTTGTAACTGCCATTGTCCCTCTGACTGACAAAATATGTAAAAATGATTGTCACATAAAACTAATACAGAATTAGCAAAACTTAAATTTGGGTTGTTTACCTCCCCACCCCACCTCTCACCCCAATAACTTTTCCATTAAAAGCTAGGCTTCAAAAGCAGAATGCACATCCATTTTTTCCCTCCCTTGTTTTTATAGTTACCCATTGCATGCCAGCTAGAAGGGTGGCATATGGTACATAATGTGCGTACCCAACCTCCCCCCTCCCCTGCCCTCGGCATGTTTGCAGAACCAATGGTACATATTGAACTAAACCACACCTCATGTAAAAGACTTTTAATTATTCTTTACTCTTTGGTGTAGGAGAATGGTCAGGAGGAAAGAGTTGTTGCCAGGATGGCTGGAGGGAATGAGACTGCATCATTACCTAGGGGAGTGGTGGCCTTCCTCCTCATCTGCTTTCATTTCCTCTCCAAATGCACGCAGTGGCCATACTACAGGGCTTAGCAAGCTGGAGCTGTAGGCAGCAAAGAATGTGTGACAGCCTGTCTAGGTATCTGAATGACAGATTAAGCATGAACACACACACACACACACACACACACACACACAGAGCAATTTTCTAGCCAAAAGACAATTTCCTAATTTCTTACCTTAATGATACATGCTTGTATAAGTCCAATACAGAGGGAACTTCATACTGTGTACCATTTCAAAAACAATTTTCAAATTTTTTACTTTTTAAAAAGGGAGAAACACAGAAGCTTGGGAGAACAAAGCTTGGTTTTGTCCTGGCTGCAAACAACAGGTTCTAAAGTCTCAGTCTGGAGGCAGATTGCTAATGAAAGCTAAAGGCCTCAGCTCCTTTCCCTTTCCATGCTCCTTTCCCCACCATCCCTTCCATACACAAATTCTTTAAAAGACAATCTATTAACAGTATTTGTTAGCACACACTGTGTGCCCAACCCAGTATTAGGTTCTTTCCACAAATCCAAGTCCTCTACATTAGGGAGGGATTGGTCCTATTTATGCCATGAAGGCAGTGAGAAATTAAAGTAATTAGAGGAAGAGCACCGGCCTGGGTGGCAGGAGACTTGGGGTCTAGTCCCAGTTCCATAACTTGCTATGTGATGATGGACAACTCACCATCCCTCTCTGAAACTCATTATCCTCATCTGTAAAAAGAGAGCATTGGATGAGACAGTTGCACCTAGAAACTGTCGTGTCCACGGAAAATACTACAAAACATGCCTGGGATAGGTGGCTTAGGCTGATCTGGTCAGCAGTTCAGGGGAGGTGTGAGGGAAAAGCTCACCCCAGGCTGCCATTCAGTAGCTTCCTTTTTTCAGTTCATAATTTTTGCTAACCAGGTGCCAGGCTACACTGTTTCTACACTGCTGAAGAACTGCAAGAGTTGTCAACAGCTTTGGGCAAAACCCTCATCACCTCCCTCTAGTTACAGCTTTAGGGCACAATGGTCTCTAATAAGCTTCTCTGACCTAGTAGAATGTTCTCAAGGGTAAAGACTGTTTGGTACCTTTGTCTTTGCTCCTCAGGACCCATCACAGTACCAGCACATCAACCACTCCTAATGAATGGTTGTTGGGTTGCTTTGGACTGTATTAGGGTGTGTGGGCTCAGCCGTAGTGTCAAAGAATGGGTAGAAGGGGAAAAGGGGAAAAAAAGCTGTGTCAGTACCTAGTAGAAAGAGCTGAAGGACTTAACTGGGGCAAAGGGCAGTTTGCTGTTTTCTACTGTGGGACTTGATGGAAGTTCTGATTTTAAAAATTTCTCTCTTTCTCTTTTTTTTGCTTTTGGAGGGGGGAGGGCAGGGCAATTGGTGTTAAGTGACTTGTCCAAGGTCACAGAGCTACTAAGTGTTAAGTGTCTGAGGCCAGATTTGAACTCAGGTTCCCCTGACTCCAGGACTGGTGCTCTATTCACTGTGCCACCTAGACGCCCCAAAATTTCTCTCTTAAAAATAATATATATGTATGCATGTATATATATTAAGTAGTGTGTATGTGTGTGTATGTCTCTGTATATGTATGTACGTGTGTGTGTGTGTGCATGTACTTTGCAAAAATATAATAAGCTCTCTCCAAAAAGAGGCAATGTACATTCGGAGAGAATGTAACTCTAGAATCACTGCAAATTACATAGTCAATTATGCGGCTTCAGCTATGAGAAAACTTTAGCCCCTACTGTTCTTAGGTGTGAATAAAGTTAACTGCATAACTCTTCCGTGCAGAAGGAAGACAAAGGGCTGTGAAAAACATGATAACTAGGCTATTATTTCAGGCTGATTTGGCTACCTCTGAAACAGGGCTTTAGACTCAGGAGCAGCCAACAGCTTCACGTGAGCAGGGTACGATAATGACATCTGGCATGTTCAAAAGAGACACACATCCGTCAAGAGGATCAGTAGCTCAAGCTACTGGTGTTAGAGCAAAATGTAAATGGAGGATCCTTCTCCAGTGAAATTCATTTTCCCTGGACTGGAGTCATTCTTGTATCCTGGCAAAGGTTCTGGCTGGAGAGGGCGGCCGGTAGGAGCTTCTAGGTCAGCACAGTGGCAGAGCTTCCTCTCCCCTATTGAACAGCTTGAAAGTGGGGGAGGGTTGTCCTCCCAGGTCCAATTTCAATGATTATTTCTTTCCATCCTGTGCAGCCTCCATCAAGCTGATTTGAATTCCTGTGGATTAAACAGTTTCTGATGGTTGTTATCCCTCCCCTTCAGTGGAGCATAGCCTCAAACACCTTCCTGGGTAATTGCAATAGCCTAGTGATTGGAGCAGCATGGAATGGAGGCTATCACTACATAATGATTTTTTTTTTTAAATCTCAATCAGTGGGGTTTGCATTTTTACAAAGCTTATAGTTTCCAAAGAGCCCAGTACAAGGACGAAACAAGAAGACATATGGTTCTATTTAAATTATCTACCAGAAGGGAAAGTGTCCAATATGAAATTATTTCAGTCCTTTCTCCATTCTGGGGTGGGAAGGAAGGCATTTCAACCAAGGAAATCATAGTATGCCCGCAATACCCAGAGGAGAACTAAATTATATTATCAGCTTCCAAATATAGTCAACAGCATCTCTCCAGAATGGCTCCTTTGCACAAACTAAACCCCATGTGTTTACACTGGGAAATACCTACAGCAGTCTTTTGTCCCCCTCCCCGCCCCTTGAATCCTCTCTCCTTCATGAATTCTCCAGTATCCAGAGGGCACAGAGGACTAGATCCATCAGCAAAAGCTACTCTGATTGTCCTATCTTGTCTCTGAAGAGAAAAATAGCCAAGAAGAAGGTGAATCCAGCCTCCTGGTTTTCAGAATGTCCCACATGCTTATATGAAACCAAGGAAAATGGTAACCCACAGGGCAATGGATTAAATGATTTCTTGAGGTCCCTTATAGCCCATGATGACAAGGGCTAGAGAAAAGTTGGTGGGAGCGGGGGTTGAGTTTTGGTTTCCTGTTATTACTGAGCAGTGGTGTTATTTCTTTCTGCTTGTTCAAACCCACTTCAACTAACTTGACTGAGGGGAAGTGCTCAGACATGTTTCCATATAAAAGTTTCACCAAAGAAGTACACTTTATTTCTTAAACTGAAAGGAGAAAGGCCCATTTGTGAGTGGGCAGAGAGCATAAGGAGATATACAATATTAAAGTAACAGAGGCCAGGTTTCTAGGATCAAAAATCTTCACTCTCCCTCATGGTCAAACCCATTCGTTGGACATTAATTATCATTTGTTTATTGTCAGTGAAAGAAGAGTTTCACGTAATTCACAGCCCTCTTTTTTTTCCTACCAGAACGAAAAATAAAAGGGAATAAAAAGAGTTAGCAGAATGTCCACTTAAAGAGAATTCTACTCCCTCAGAGTTCCAAATGTCAAGACTATCGACTTCCAGCTTCCAGCAGTGTCTGTCAGAGGAGTAATCTCTAAACATTTTTATTGCACACTCCTCTTAATAAAAAAATTTAGTAAAAAATTTAAAACAGATACCTCCTATACATAATATATATATATACACACATACATATAAATATGTGTATACATAAATGTGTGTGTATACACGTGTGTGTTATTGTGTTGTTGAATCCTTTCAGTCATGTCTGACTCTCTGTGAATCCATTTTGAAGTTTTCTTGGCAAAGACACTGGTGTGGTTTGCCATTTCCTTCTCCAAGTCATTTTACAGATGAGGGAATTGAAGCAAACAGGGTTGTGACTTGCCCAGCTAGCAAGTATTGGATATGAACTCAGGCAGATAAGTCTTCCTGCCTCCAGGCCCACTCTATCTACTGTATCACCTAGCTCTCTCTCTGTGTATATTCATACATACATATACATATATATGTATATATATATACACACACACATATAGACACATACATATATACACATATATGCATTTATAAATTATATACTATTGTACTAAAACTTAGGTACAATACGAAACTAACACAAAGAAATTTGAGATAAAGATAAAATAATATTGGATCCTAGAGTCACTAGAGATTTTAATGAGTAGGTGAGGGGCACAGTGAGACCTTTGCTTAGGAAAATCACTTGGGCAGATGAGCTGAGGATAGACAAGGAGTAGGGCCAGTCCTGAGGCAAGGAGATGAATTGACTGGGAGGTGGCTGTGAGTAGAGAGAAGGGGCCAGATGTCAGGTGGAGCCAACAAGGTTTGGGAACTGCCTGGACGTGTGGTGTGAGGGAGAATGAGAAGCTGAAGATGTCACCAAAGTCACAAGTCTGGGTGACTAGAAGGATGGTGGTGCCCTTGACAGGAAGGAGAAGTCTGGGAGAGGACTTGTGGCCAAAGTTATTGTAATAAGATGTGAGACTCACTCATGCATGCTCATTCTATGTAACTCACTCTTTCCAGTCACCCTAAATGAAAAGGAATGAGGCAGGGACACTCCCAGAACAGAGAGCAGGCATTCTGTGTCTTTCAGTTAGTCAGTAAATAAACATTTATTAAGTACTCACTGTGTGCTCGAGGCACTGAGCTAAGCCCTGGGGCTACCAGAAAGGCAAGAACATGGTCCCTGCCTTCCAGTTGTGCACTTCTAATGAGGAAGACAACATGCAAATAACAGCGTGTGTACACAAGATGTGTAGTGGAAGGGGAAGGGAATAGTTCAGGGAAAGTGGCAGCGGTGGGGGAGGGGGACCTCCAAAGGGGCCCTGTAGAAGCTGGGATTTGAACCGAGTCTCGAAGGAAATCAGGGAAGGTGGGAGGCAGAGGTGAGGAGGGAGAGCATTGTAGGCATGAAGCATGGAGTCAGGACATGGAGTATGGTGTCCGAAGAACGGCAAGAAGGCCTGTCGCTGGATCAGCACATGGAAGGGGTGCAAAAAACCTGGAAAGGTAGGAAGGAACTGTGCTATGAAGGGCTTCCAATGAAAGAGGATTTTTTTTTTTTTGCTTTTTGGAGGGGGGAAGGCTAGGTAATTGGGGTTAAGTGACTTGCCCAAGGTCACGCCGAAATGCCAGAGGATTTGCTGAGGCAGGGGCTGGGTTGGGGATGCTTGGGGTGATACCAAGTTTTCCCAGTGGCCCTTGTAGCTGCTGCCCTGGGCTCCCCATGGCCATTAGCTTATCATTATCCTGAGGGGCCCAGGCCTGGCTGGGAAGTGCAAATGTCTGGAACTTGCCTAGCTCAGGGAAGAGGATGAGTGGAAGGAGCATTGGGGCATAATGGTGGGCATAATTGCGTTGGAGACAAGCCCTAGCATTTGTTATTTGGGAAAAGATGGGATGAGACACATGTTACCACTCATCGGGTCACTGAGAAGAGAACCCTTAGGGTCAGGCTGTAACACCCCAAGGAGCTCCATCCCTACTTTGAAGACTATTGGTCCATAAGACGGACTTGGCACCCTGACAGAGAAGTTAGACTTTGTCTTGCTTCTTGGATGCATTCAGTAAAACGCAGCCTTAGAAACATCCTATCTTTCTGACATGCAAGGGACTAAAATAGGTTTCTTTTGCAGAATGCAGGCACAACATCAGGAATGGTGTCTAACCAGATAATTGGTGCAGGGCATTGTGTAGGAGTGTGCCAACCAAAAGAAAAAAATTTCCTTCATGACAATTCATATTTGGAAAATATACATGCATAAAACCAAAGCAACAAATGTCAATTTCTAAAATAATTAGCTATTAATTGTGTTATGTAATATATTAGATGACTATCACATAAAGGAATTATTTTATTCCCTGTGTGTTACTGTGTGGAAGAATATTACAGGTGCATCTTGCTTTACAAAACAGATGTGTTCCTGAAGTTCGTGTGGAGAATTATTCTGGTAAATCAAATCATATCTGAAACGTGCCAGGGGAGGTTGCTATTTAAAGGAATCCCATGGCAGAGCTTTTTTGCAAAGTTAGGTCTAAAACGTAAAAAAAAAAATTATTCTCAATTTATTCCCTTTGGAAAAATTTGTTTTTTTACATAATGGGGTCTGAGCAAATTAGATGCTTCAGTAAATGCATAGTGTTGGTTCTCTTAAACAAATTTTTAAGGAAGTTAGGATACTTCTTTTTTTACTGGACCAGATAAAACCTTCTACACCCTTGCAAATCAAAGTTGATACTTAAAGCCATGACTGATGGATTGGGACAAACAGATCACTGGAATATAGTAGACTGGTTGCCTTCTCCTGGCAACCTGTCACCCTGACTGAGTGAAACAGCTACTCCCTTGCTCTTCCTGCTTCTGGTGGATGATTAAAAAGACATACTGACTCTCAGAAAAAAAACTTTTCTTTGTAAACTTTGGAACTCTGGTATCTTAGAAATCAAAACAGGAATTGTTCATCAAGGGTTTAACCATTATACATCTGGCATACTCTTCTTCACCCCTCTCCATGCCACCTCACCTGCCAGTTAGTCATTAATTTGGGCAATTTTCTTCCAAAATACTTTTTGTATTATATATAGATATAGATTTATATACATATAGAGATAGAGATAGATAGATGGATAGATATAGATATAGATATACAGAGAGAGGGAGATCTAAAAAGGAAGGAATACAAAAATATTGACAACTACATGGGAAAAGTATTGAAAAATTGATAATAAGCACAGGAACAGAAACTAAAACAACTGGGATACACCCAGTAAATTCACAAAGATATTGCAAGATGAAAAAAGTGCAATGCAAATGCAGACAGTTAAGGGCATAATTGTTCACTGCTGGTGGAGCTATGAATTGGGTCCGTTTTTTAAAAAGTAGTGTGGAATTATATAAGTCACAGAAATATTCATATTTGACCCAGTGATTCCACCTTTAGGTTTATACATTTAAGACATTTTTTGACAGAGAAGAGAGAGCTATCTGTAAATACACACATACACACATATCCCATATTTTTTTTCTATCATCACTATTCATAATTGCTAAAAAAAAAAATTCTTAAGCCTCAAACTAGAAACAAACTATATGCCTGACAATGCCCAAGAATGGTTAAATAAATTATATGTTTATAACCTATATTGAATTGCTTACTGTTTGGGGGAAGAAGGAAGAGAAAGAGAGAGGGAGAAAATTTTGGAACTCAAAATCTTATAAGAAATGAATGTCAAAAATTGTCTTTAATGTAATTTGAAAAAATAAAATACTATTTAAAAATAAATCATATATGTACATGAACTCAATGGAATATTACTACATTGAAAGAAATGATAAATATAAAAAACTCAAATGTTGGAGGAGTTATGTAAAATAATACAGAGTGATGGAAGTGAAAATTTTTTAAGGAAACATTTTTACCAAAAACACATGGGAGATAACAAAAAGAAATTCAGAGGTGGACACAAGATGATTTTGTTACTCCCTTCTCAAGTTTAAGATTGCCTTTTCCCCCAACAAAATGTATGTAACAGAAGTTCATACAATTCTTTTTTTGTTCCTCATATATTAATATGCTTGTGTTTGTGGATAAATTAAAGAAAGTCTCACATGGGTCCGGGGCTGCTGAGAACACAGGCTCTACTCTAAGGTTCCTTCCGGCAGGCACTAAATCCTGTGCTAATTAGCAACTTCCAAAGGAAATATGCATATTGACTTAGTTTTTAAAGATATACATAAAATATACACTGGAGTGGCTTTAAAAATCAAGCAGTTTTGATACTTTGGCATTTGCTTCAAAACATGACATGCTGATGACATAAACAAGCCAAATCCCCTAATTCTCTTCCACTACTGTCACAGATGATTTTATTGCCCCAGACAGTGTTTGGTGAGGGGGAGGGGAAGGAAGGCTATGTCTCTGCCCTGAATGGAATGAAGCTAAACTTCAGGTTTGAAATTGAAGACAAGTTTCATAATGTTTAGTCAGAGCAAGTTTCAAGTTCTTTGGCCCAAACTTCTAGTCCAAACTTAGGATGACTTTTTGGGCTGTCTCTCAGGAGTATATTTTAAGACTGAAATTTTTGGGTTCCTTAAGGTTTTATAATGAAACCTTTGGGCTAGTGAGTCACGTGACTGACCACTGCTTCTGCCTTAATTTAGGATGAAAACCACCAAGCCATACAAACCCCACTGGAATTGATTATTTTGTCTTGGTTTCTCAACAAAGACAACTAGACTAGTCTGAAAAATCTTACAGACTCAGCAGAGAGTCTTGTTGGAACTCACCCTCCTACCTAGATGTTTCAGCTCAGTTTCAGTGGTTTTAGATAGAATCAGAAATTCAAAATGGAACTCTGAACTCTTAAGGGCAGAAAACCACATGGGCCAAAAATGTTTTCCAGTGACTTTAACTAAACTGAAGCTTCTGAAACTAGAATGATCTTTGTCTTGGCAATCAAGAAGATTACACATCTGTGTCTTTCACACAGCAATGATACGGAGTTCTCCTTTTTACTGAATGGAATCAGTCTTTTAGAATCATTATTCTACATTGAGATGTTCATTAGCCATAACCAGGTCTCCCTAGCTCAAAATCTTCTGAGAAATATATCCACATAGGATTTAAAATGCTCCTGACATTCCTTATCATTTTGCCACTTGACCTTCATTTTTGTGAACCCAAGAATAAGCTGGTTTTATTTTCTTCTGCTGGATTCCTGCTCTTATGTTTCCTCAGGACATTGAGGTGATCCTGGGTTCTTGAAGAATATGCTGAGAGAGGACAAGCTTTTGGTTCTGCCAAGGTAGAAAAGCTGAGGCTATGGGAGCGGGGGTAGACTAAAGGTCCAGTGACCCAGGACCAACTTATCTAAAGTCACAAAGGATCAGTATTCATTTGGCCACAAGGATTATGAGCTTTTTGGCTATACAGACTTTCCAAGACCATTTTCTAAGTAATAGATTAGAAATAAAAGCCCCACCTGTGACACTATAGATCCTTGAACCATTGAATGTATAGTACTGGTACTTATGGGTAGCCATCAAACATAGAGATGGAACCACTTAACTCTTACATATAGACCTAGCCCTGCCTCATACTGTGGTGCCAATCCTGGGAAGCAGGAAGAATATAAAAGAATTTTAGGACAGAGATGAGGGAAGCATTGCAGCTGTTCCTACTGATCTAGTCCAACAAGCAATAATTAAGTGCCTACTATGAGCAAGGCATTATTCCAGGCACTGGGGATACAAAGATGAAATGGAAAAGTCCTGACCCCAAAGGAATTTACATCCTCCTGAAAGGAGGCTGTAATATGTAGGCTACAATATATAGCCCAATGAGGATATCTATGATAATTCTAAGAATGAATAAGTATGAACAACTAAACTCATGAAAGGTGTTAGGTGAGCTAATCCTTGAAGGAACTAGGTTTTCGAATGAGGGAGTTGAGAATGGTGTACATTTCACAAATAAGGGACTAGCTATGCAAAGAAAGGTACAGAATCAGGGTTTTGGGGAAACTAAATAGGCCAAATGTATCTGAAGCACAGAACTTAAAGAAGGACCAGTCATAGATAAATAAACCTGGAAAGAAGACTAGATGGAGACTTGGAAGGGCTTTAAATACCAAACGGCAGAGCTTGCATCCTAATCTAAAGGCAACAGGTAACAAAAATTTCTTGAGCAAGGAAGAGCCTGATTAGTGCTTTAGGAAGATTTATGTTTTTGTGGTAGCAATCGTGGAAGATGGATGGAAAAGGATAAAGAGAGGAGACTGGGAGTCTATTATAATTGTGGGAGACTGAGGTCCCGAACAAGGATGGTGATGATATGAGTGGAAAGTTGGGGACAGAAGAGAGAGTTGTTGTGGGGGTAGAATCAAGAAGACAACTCTGAGTGACTAGAAGGGGTAGCTAAATTCCTGCAATGTCATATGGTGATCTGTCAATTAGCATTTATAAAGCACTTAGTATATGTTGGGGCTGTGCTGGCTATGACCCAGCTACTCCTTGGTATTCTAGTTTCCAGCTGGAATGGCTTTCCTCCCAGCCCTTCCCCTCCTTGAACCTCAGTTTCCCAATGGCTGGAATCCTAGTATCTCCTGCTAACTTCTCCAACGCTGATTGTTTACCTCAACCTTCACTGATTGCTGGCAGCTGGGACTTCTTTTTTGGTTCCTACTTTGTCCACCCTTGGACAGACACCTTGAATCTCGACCTCAGTTTGGATCTTTGGTTAAGGTATTTGTGCACTACTTGTCCTTTTCCAGGGCCGACTGATGCCCAAGCTTCAGGGCTGCTTTCACACCATAGTACGTCTATCCAAACAATGAACATGTAGCTTTTCAGCAACACATGCATAAAGGAATGAAAAAAATACATAGCCTTCACAAATCCTTGGAGGTGTACAGGAATCTTGGATCTAGTTTATTCTACATCCTCCTTAGTTCCAATTCATATAAATCCAGTATCTTTTTTTTTTAAAAGACAACAGGATTCATGGGGTGATGCCACCTTGGAAGGAGGGAAGTCTCTGGTAACTTTCCACGTAGAGAGCTCCCTACATTGATGAAATCTCTACTCGTAAAACAACAGCAAAATGAAATGAATTAGAAAAAAATTAAAATGGTCTCTTAGTTGATAAATCTAATGACCTCATCTTAAACCTCATTGTTTTTGACTTCTGAACATCCCCTACACAGATGACTGCCCTTTTCTCCTTGACACTCTCCTAGTTCTCATTTTCCTGGACACAGAGCTCCTGGTTCTCTTCCCCCCTATCTCACTGCTCCTCCTTGGTCACTTTTGCTGGATTTTTGTCCGTTTACCACATTGGGTGTCCCTCAAGGCTCTGCTCTGGGCCCTCTTCTCCCTCTATGCCACTTTATTTGGTGATCTAAACTCTGATGGATTCAATTACCAAATTCTCCAATCCACTGACCCAACTCTAACCTCTCTGCTGACCTCCATTTCACGTTTCCAACTACCTATTAGATATCTTAAACTGAATGTCTCACACTCAACTTGTCCAAAATTGAATTTATTCCTGTCCCCCAAAACTCTCTCTCATTTCCTAACTTTCCTATTACCACAGAGAGAGCACACATCTTCCCAGTTACTCAGATTTGCAACTTAGGTTTCTACCTTGGACTCTGACTTACTCTCATTCCTCCATATCCAATTACTTGCTAAGTCCCATCAGTACTTAAAAAAATTTTTTGGACGCAATCAGGGTTAAGTGACACAGGTCCTCCAGACTCCAGGGCTGATGCTCTATCCACTCCACCACCTAGGTGCCCTCCATCAGTACTTTTTGAACATCTCTCAATATGCTTTGTATCTTCTCTGACACTGCCTAGTGCCAACAACTCACACTTGGATTACAGTAATAGCCTGCTGGTGGGTCTCCCTGATTTAACTCTCTCCTCAACCCAATCTATCCTCAACCCAGTTGTCAAATTAATCATCCTTAAAGTTCAGATCTGAACATGTCACCCCTTCCACCTCCATTTAGTACACTCCAGTGGCTCCCTATTACTTCCAAGATCAAATATAAAATCCTCTATTTGACTTTTAAAGCCCTTCATAACATGGCCCCTTCCTACCTTTCCAATATTCCTACACCTGAGTTCTCCCTTTTATATACTCTACCATTCAGGGACACCAGCCTTCTTACTGTTTCACGCACATGAGACACTCCATCTCCAGATTCCAAGCATTTTCACTAGCTGTTCCCCATGCCTGGAATTCTCTTCCTTCTCATCTCCTGCTAACTTCCCTGGCTTCCTTCAAATCTCAACCAAGATCTAACCTTCTGCAGGAAACCTTTCCCACTAATGCTGCTGCCTTCCCTCTGAGGCTGTCTCCAGTTTCTTCTATAGGTATCTTAGCTGTACATAGTTGCTTGCATGTTTTCTCCCCATTAGATCATGAGCCCCTCAGGTGCAGGGGCTGTTTTTACCTTTCTTCCTGTCCCAAGTGCTTAGTCTGATGTCTGGCATATAGCAGATACTTAATAAATGCTAGTTGGCTCGACTTAGAAATAAAGCCAACCTGAAGAATTGCTAAGGCAAATCTTGGCCCCAGAGAACAGGTAATGAAACATATTTTCCCTTACAGTAGAGAGGTAGGAGCTAAGGACCTAGAATCATATTTAACTGTTTAATGGCTATTCTTTGTTGGTGGGGGAAAGGAAGGGATGATAATGTATGGGGGTCACAGAAGATGCCTGGAATCTGTCTATGAAGAAAAACAAAAGGCATAAGTTTGCTTTAAAGAAATCTATTATATAAGCAAGGATGGGGAAGATGTTGGTATACTCATTCATAGGAGAGGGGTTGGTATAGTCATTCCCTATAGATGCTTTCTCAGCATTCTTCTGCCTCTAACTCTTAATAATCTTTCCTCATTCACATCCACGTCATTAGCTGATTTCCCTACCTTTTCGCCATAATACTGTACCAACTGTCACCCTCTCAAACAACTTTATCATTTGGCTTACAATTTTCTTCTCTACCTCATTTGACATCATCCCTAGAAATTTTAATATTAATTAATTTAAAACTAATTAATAATTCTAACACTTTGACCTCACAGTTTCTCAACTCCAAAGATTTCTATCTCCTTTTCATTTCAGTCACATACTGGCAAGGATCACATAGTTGAAAAAAGAAATACATTTCAATTCCATGGACTCAAATACCCCAGGAGAAGTCATCCCAGGGAAGGCAGGAAGTTCTTAAAAATCAAATCTTGAATCCACAAAGAGAAACTATTCTGATGGGGAAAAGTGGGAGTTTTCTAATAGGGACCAATGTGGATGCCCAGAGGACTCAATGATGAACTTTTGTTTTTTGCTCTTTTGAAGGGGGGAAGGTAGGGCAATTGGGGTTAAGTGACTTGCCCAAAGTCACATGGCTAGGTTTTTTTGTGTGTGTTAAGTGTCTGAGGCCAGATTTGAACTCAGGTCCTCCTGACTCCAGGGCTGGCACTCTATTCACTGCACCACCTAGCCAACCCAAACTTAAATTTTTTAAATGACATACAGGAGCTAAGTCATTTACCCTGTCTTGGCCTCAGTTTCCTCACATGGAAAAAGCAGGTAACTGAGGATGACTCAGCTACAAAAGCATGGTATTGTTCTATAATAATAGCCTCAGGGTTGTTAAAGGCAAGGGACACTATCCAAAAAGCTCTTCCTCCAATAATGGTACCAGATTACCAATGAAATGAAAGCAAAATCAAAACAAGATGCTCTTTTGTGGTTGTAAAGGGATGTGCCTAGTGTTAATCAATCCTAAGCACAATGTTATGCACCTTATATGTAATTAACAGACGCTAATCACAATCCACTGTATTTAGCTGGCAGTGTTTCTGTAAGCCAGCTAGGTTTGGCTAGAGAGAGCAAAGGTATGGTGCATTGTCTCAGATCCTGACCCATTGCCGGTTCTCTTCAATTCAATGAGCTTCAGTTTTCTCTTCTGTAAAAATGAGGATAGAAACATTCATTCAAAGAGTTATTGGGAAGAAAGCACTTTATAAACCTTAGATTGCTATATAAAAATGTGATATAAGATGTGATTACTTCACAAGTCTGCTACACAAAATTCCTTCACAAAAATCTGGCTCATTGTACTTTTTCCTTGTTCTTAATGGCTTCTCACACCCTACAAGATAAATGCAACAGTTACAATTGTCACTTTTCCATGTTATCATGTAAATAGTTCATCTTTGATAGGTACCTTATGATTTCTTTTCCATGTTTGTCTTCTCATGCTTCTTGTGTTGGAGTGTCAAACTTTCTTTTCAGTTCTGGTTTTTTCAGCAGGAATGTTTGAAAGTCCTCCACCTCATTGAATGACCATATTTTCCCCTGGAATACGATGCTCAATTTTGCTGGGTAGGTGATTCTTGGTTTTAATCCAAGCTCCCTTGATCTCCGGAATATCGTATTCCAGGCCCTTCGATCCCTCAATGTAGAAG
>CM053580.1:315845942-315873205 GCA_028627135.1 Pseudochirops cupreus | reverse complement strand
GAAGTGACCAACTACAATGTCAGAGGACAGATGATGAAGCATCCTACCCATCTCCTGATAGAGGCAATGGACTCAAGATGCAGAGTAAGACATATATTTTCACACATGGACAATGTGGGAATTTGTTTTGCTTGACTATGTATATTTGTTACAAGGGCTTCATTTTTCTTTTTCTCTTTTTTCCTTCAATTTGGGGAGGTGGGTAGGAGGGAAGGGGTAGGAATTTGGGAAGTAGAAAAGAAAGGAAAGCCACTGAAGTATTTTTAAAATTTACAGAAGAGAACAGAAGGAAGTCCAGAAAGAATTATAAACAGGACAGGTTTTAAAATTACATATTGAATTTATTACATATTTTAAGAGAAATTTTATTGCACAATCCTCTTTTTTTGGATCTACTATGTATGTGGAAATGCCAATTTTGTTTATTTGTTAAGTTCAGAATTAAGAAAATAAATTTAAACAAAAAAAGAACTGGAAAATAACTTGTTTAACATATAATAATCTCATTTTGATAGGTACCAGAAAGCTGTGGTTTAAATAAAATCTTTGAGTTAAAAATGCTAGAAGGGAAATAAGCAAATTGACAACTCCAAAACAAGTACAAAGGAAATCTTTACAATTAGAAAATAAATAGATAAAATTGGAAATTAAAAGACTATGAAACTGATCAAATTAAGAGCTGGATTTTAAAAAAGACTAGCAGTTGATAAACTATTAACTAACTGTTTAAAAAAATAAAAGCTAAAATCAAATTACCAAAATAAAAAATGAGTAAGGTGAATTCACAATAAAAAAAAAATAAGAACTGCTATATAAAATTGTTTGCCAATCAAACCGAGAAATGAAAGTAAATACGTAATCATCCACACAACGTAAAATTACTGAAGAGGAAGGATAAAAGGGGGGGCAATACTAGACAATTAAATGGAGGAGAATACAAACCTAACAATTTTAACCTTATTGTGAATGGAGGAGGGGAGGGAGGAGAGAGCGACAGGGAGAGGGAGAAGGAGGGAGAGGGAGAGGGAGGGAGAGGGAGAGGGAGAGAGAGGGAGAGGGAGAGAGAGGGAGAGGGCAAGAACAAAATATGCTTCAGGCAATTCAGAAATTCAGGAGTCCAAGGATGATTGGCAATAATAAAAATCCACAACATCAAGAGAGCTAAAAGTATCACCGACAATGAAACAATGTTTACAAAATACATGTGCATCAAATGCATCTAAGTTTGTGAAAGGCTAAGCAAATTGCAAAATGCAAAATGGCATAGACAGTTATTTTGTAGGGGATCCATTTAAGGCTGTGAAAACCAAGAGCCCTGGTTCTATGAGAACTGATCCAGAGTCAGTCATAGGATGAGTCAGATCCTCCTCATTTATCTTTTCCCTTATTATGTCTCTCAACCAGTCAGAATGTTCAAGAAACATCAAAAATATAGATCAGGGAGTGGAGGTAGCAAGTAATACTTGTTTTCCCAAAAATCACTGTTCTAATATCCCTGAGAAGGGAAAGAGCATCATTAACATATGTCAGAGATGGAATTTTTCCTGTACAAAAGTGAAAATCTTGGAAACCATCTTTGGGGCTCTTACCCCTGGATACTTTGTGCTGGAAATTTGTGACCGGGAAATTTGTAGCCCAGCTCAGGCTTCAAACAACTTTGTAGACAGAATATTCTTAATTAGATCTCATTTGTACAAATAAGTCTCATACGTGGATTTTTTCCTTTTCCTTTTCCTTGCATATATAATGACCCTACTTGGAAAGGCATTTGCGTCTAATGGCAGGAATTAAATTGGGAAGGACATGATCAGTTCTTTTCTTTTCATGAAAAATCCAGTAATCTAAAAAACATAGTACTAATTCAAATCAACAGGACCATGTTTTGAATAGTTTTAAATTTTTTTTAAGTTGCATGAACTTTTTAGTTGAAACTGATGAACTGAGAAGACTAAAGCAACATATTTCCCTTTGGGTGAATAAGCTTCATAAAACCCTAGAAAGCTTACTGGCCAAACCGAACTGTGAAGAAATATCATTGAGTAAAGCAATAAAACTGAGAAATACTTGCAAAGACTGATTCCTTGGATGATTTCTTTTCTCTCCAACTATAGGTGGTTATGAAATCAGAGAAGTTACATTTGTCTTCATTGAAAATAAAGCTATTTGTCCATGAATATTTAATAGAATACTTAGACTGTTGGACAACAGTTGTTGTATTTGTCAACTTTGGTCATGTTCTTTAACTAGGAGACGAGTGATAGGTACCATCAATGTCCCTGCAGTGTGCCATCCATGAGGATGGAAAGAGCACAGGCTCAGCTCTGCCACCTGCTAGCTGTGTGACCTTGGGCAAAGTCACAACTTCTCTGGGCTTTTTGTTTCCTTGTCTATAAAACAGGGATAATAATACCTGTTCTGCCTTCTTCACAGAGTTGCTATGATGATTAAGTGAGAGGATATGTGAAAGCACTTTTTAAGGATCCGTACAAACATCTACTATAGTCTTATTTTCACCACTAGGTCTGTGCCATACACCCAACACGGCGGCTTTTTGTTTCAAGGGATAAGTTCAAGAGACCTTCCCAAGAATATATCTTTACTGAGCCCCCTCCCATTTTTTGGATCAAAGACCAAACCATCTAGATCTGAAAATTGCTCTTAGAATTTGAGAGAGACCTCGCTGGTATTGTAATTCAAATTTTCAGCTGATGCAATAATCCATATCCCCAGTTACCTGCTTGAAAAATTTAAGCAATGAAAAATTCACTAGGAGGCCCATCCCAGTTTGGGGCAATGCCTATTGTTTAAAAAAAAAAACAAAACAGTTCTTCACTATCTTGAGTACAATTCCATCCATATTATTGTCTCTGTGTGGTGAGAGGCACCATGCTATAGTGATTAAATAATAATAGCTAACACTTTTATAGCACTTTGAGGTTAGCAGAGTTCTTTCCAATTATGATCTCATTTGAACCTCACAACACCCTTGAAAGATAGGTGCTATTGTTATTGTAATTTTACAGATGAGGAAACTGAGGCAAACAGAAGTTGAGTGACTTGCCCAAGGTGAAACATCAGAGGTTAAATCTGAACTCAGGTCTTCCTGACTCCAGACCTGGCATACCTTCCATTGCACCACCCCGCTTGCCCCTAATCTTTGCCTACCTCAGTTTCACTTACATATAATTTCAACAGTAAAATAAGAACAACAATAAAATAAAGATAACGATAAATACCAGCTTTCCTCATCAGATTTCTTTGAAGAATAATTAAGATGATTATAAGGTGTTTTTCAAACTGAAACTATCTAGTTGCTCTAATATTTTTAAAACTATAATTGAAATGTAGTTGCTCGTCTGATTAGAGTTAGATCATACAGTAGATTTAGAGCCGGAACAAGCCTTAGGGGCCATCTGGTCCAACCCCTTCTTTTCTTTCGTGAGGAAACTGAGCCCCAAGAAAGTTATTTGCCTTGGTTTGCATAGATACAGTGCAGGGGAGACCCAGCGGGATCTGAACCAAGGCTTTTTGACTCTGTTTCCACCAGTGATGGGACCAACGTACCTCTCCCTGTCACACACACACACACACACCCTACCCCATTTGCTGATTGGTCCCTGCCTCCCTTGATGCAGCTTCTAGATCCTCTTGGGGTGTAAAAAGTCCTACTCAAGTGACGTTGGAATCCCTTGCCTGTTAGAGCTCTGAAGGCTACACAAGATGGCACACCCTGCCTTGCTGAACAGCCATGTCCAAAGAGAAAGAAGGCATCAGATTGTAGCCCAGGGTCAAATAAGAAAATACCTGTAAAGCCCTTAGCATACGACCACCTGACACACAGCAGGGGCTGGCATAAATGCTGGCTATCATTCTTAGCATGACCACCATCACGGCACATCCACAGGAGCCAAGCATCACTGTTTCTTTTTTTCTTGCTTTTTTGGAGGGGGAAGGGCAGGGCAGTTGGGGTTAAGTGACTTGCCCAAGGTCACGCCGCTAATAAGTGTTAAGTGTCTGAGGCTGCATTTGGACTCAAGCCCTCCTGACTCCGGGGCTGGTGCTCTATTCACTGCGCCACCTAGCGGCCCCAATCACTGTTTCTTTGTTGCACGTCTTTATTATGCTAGAGCTATGTCAATTTTCTTTTATTAATTGTTCAAAGACTTACAAGTGTCCAATTTTGTAAACCTGAACTAATGGGGTCATGTCTGCCTGTAATACAAGTATACTAAACTGTTTTGTCGTTGTTGAGTTGTGACCAACTCTTTGTAACTCCATTTGGGGTTTTCTTGGCAAAGATACTGGAGTGGCTTGCCATTTCCTTCTGCAGTTCATTTTTACAGATGAGAAAACTGAGGCAAACAGTTAAGTGACTTGCCGAGAGTCACACAGCTAGTAAGTGTCTGAGGCTGGATTTGGACTCAAGTCTTCCTGAATCCAGGCCCACTGCACCACCCAGCTGCTGCACCAAACTTTACAAATCTTTAAAATTCCATGTGAAGAACAAAAATGAGAAATAACAAGATAGAGTAACATAGATTAGACTAGAAAGTCAGAAGACAGGTTTTCATTCTAACTCTGCTCCTCACTATCTATGTGATCCCGGACAAGTCTTCATCTTCCATTGACTCAATTTCTTCATCTGGAAAATGGGTATAATACCTTCTCTTCTATCAACAGCGTCATTGGGAGGATTAAAGGAGATGAAATATGTAAAAGAACTCTAGAACAGGGTTCTTAGTCAGAAGGCCATGGATAGATTTCAAGGGGTCCATGAATTTAAACAGGAAAAAAAGACATCTTTATTTCAATATAATTGGTTTTTCTTATAATCTTACTGTATTTTATGCATTTTCATACGTTACAAGAAAGGGCCCATAGACTTCACCAGAATACCAAAGAGAATCTTCAGATAAAAAAAAAAGCAAAAGCAAAAAAAGACTCTGGATGGGAAACTGTACAAAGGTGTTTTGTAAATAAATGTACATTTTTAAAAAATCTCATGATGTTTACCAGATACATCTGAGGTGTTCTTATTAGTTACAGTACAAATCCAATGTGTGTGTGTGTGTGTGTGTGTGTGTGTGTGTGTGTGTGTGTGTGTAATGTATTTTTAAAATTCTGTTGATATTCTCACAAAACCTAGTCTGGTGTGCGGGATAACTCTACTAAGCCAGTCATGTTCTGCTCCCATAAGAATTCATGGGTGTAGAGTGTAATTTGGCCTATGTTATGTTTTCATTAAGCAATGAGGTGACAGGCCCCATAACATTTTTATTTCTGCATCTTTTGAGTGACCACATTTTGGGTTATTGGTCTCACAGAGCTCACAGCAATAAAAAAAAAAGTTTCTGACACTCTCACCCCATTAGAATATTGGGTTTATATCAAGCTTATTTATTTCTGCCTCCACATTTGGTAACTAAGGAAACAATGATGTCACTACCAGAGGTAACTCAGAGACAGCACCAAGCAAGAAATCCAGTTGAAAGTCCCAGTTTGGGATGTATGTAGTTACTTAATATTTCTCACCTCCATTTCAGTGATAAATGTGTGAAATATTTATTTGGGAACTGCTGTTGGGAACCACATCATTCTGTTTTTGTTGCTTTAATTAATTATTTATAATTTTAAAATTTATTTTATAATTTATTTATAAACAAATATTTATGTGATCCTGGGCAAGTCTTAACCTCCCAAATAATTCAATTTCTTTATCTGGAAAGTGGGTATAACACTTTCTGTTCAATCACTGGGAGGAATAAATAAAAATATTTATTTGCTTGAATTTTGTTGCTTCAATAAGGTATTTCTGAGGGAATATGCATTTAGAATGTACTGTTTCTGAAAAGCAACCGTGCATAAGTGGCAGTTGCTATCCCACGTACGGAGACGCTATTAAACAATCATTTCTTGAAATGTGACCCAAATTAAATCTGCTACCTGGTGGAGATTGCCTAGGGGCTGGCCTTCCATTCTGCCCTTCTTGCTTCTGGTCTCCTTTTTGTAAATCCACCATATTGGTGACAAGTAATTTTTATAAATACCCAGGATGGAGGCTGCCCAATTTGTCCCTGTGCCAATAAAGCCACCTGCCCTGGAGATGAAGCACAAGTTAATCCTACATGCCAAAGCATAGCTGCCTGAAATGATTGGTGACACTCATGACAGCAGATAGAAGCAAACTAGGACCATGCAGAAACGAGAGAGTCCTCCAAGGGGAGAGACACTGACCTGGGATGAAATATTTTAAAATTTACTGATTTTTTTTTTTTACGCATTGGTACCAAAAAATCTATAATCCCATCAAACAACTTTCATCATAAATATATAAGACAATTTGATGGAACGAAATTTTGCCAAGTTTATCCTTTTCAAGAAAAGATGAATGGAATTATTATTTTTATTAGCTTTGTGGAGGAGGGAAGACAGAGCAAATGGGGTTACGTGACTTGCCCAAGGTCACACAGCTAGTAAGTGTTAAGTGTCTGAGGTCACATTTGAACTCAGGTCCTCCTGACTCCAGGGCTGGTGCTCTATTCACTGTGCCACCTAGCCACCCCAAGTGGAATTATTTAAACCTAAAATGTTAGTTGAAAACAGTGCTTGACTGTATGACTCATTGGAGAATGTTTCAGGTGATAACTATGGAAAGTGATGATAAAAGTATACTATTCTAGAAGGAACCAGCTATGTTTGAGAACACTTCAGTAGTAACTGAAAATAATGATATTCTTTCTCGTTCTTCTCTCTTCTTGCTCCAATTTCACCTCTAACTCAGTGCCAGTGATTAACCTCTTACCTACTGAAAAGATCAAGAACAGCAGTCATGAACTACTTGAGCTTCCCTCAAACAAAAAGCATTGATTAAATCCCAGCTCTGTGCTCAGCACTGCACTGGGCACTAGGGTTACAAAAATAAAGACAAGCCCTCTTCCCCCCCCCCCCCCCCAGGGAGCTTGTTGCTGCTGCTGTTCAGTCGTTTTTCAATCAAGTCTGACTTGTGACTCCATCTGGGGTTTTCTTGGCAGAGATACTGGAGGGATTTGCCATGTCCTTCTCCAGCTCATTGTACAGATGAGGAAACTTGAAGCAAACAATTGCCTTGTGTCACATAGCTAGTAAGCATCTACTCAAGTAGATGAATCTTCCTGTTTCTGGGCCTGGCTCTATCCACTGTGCCACCTAGCTTTCTCCCTCACGGAGCTTACATGCTATTAAGGGGAAAAATATATACATCTAGAAGATAGCTGGAAGGGTCAGGAAAGACATCATGTAGGTTTTGTCTCTTGCATTGGCTTTTAAAGGAAGCTAGAAGGCATCATGGTACAAGGGAAAGAGCATGTTTTCCTGAGATCCTGCTTTCCAATCCCCTCTCAGATGCTCATTGGTTTTGTTACCCTGAGCAATTTAACCTCCTTTTGTATGAAAAGAAGGGGTTGGACTAGACAGTGTGTGAGGTCCCTGCCAGCTCTAGCTCTCTAGCCCTATTACTGGAAGAGGTGTGGAGGTGAGGAAGGAGTGTGTTCCCGACATGGAACATGGACAATGTGAAGAGAGGAGATGGAATGTGAAGTGTGAAGAACGGTAAATAGGTAAGCTGACTGGAGCATAGGTTGCATGGGAGAGAATAATGTGAAATAAACCTAGAAAGGGAGCTGAGACCATATTGAGAAGGGCTTTTAAAATGTCAAATAAACAAATTAATGTTTTATCCCAGAGGCAATAAGGATTCAATGGAGCTTTTTGAACATTGTTGTGACATAGTCACACTTGTATGTTGGGAAAACTAATCTGGCTGCTCTATGGAAGAGGCTAGAGGCTGGGAGTCAAATTAGGATGCTATACAATAGTCCAGGTTAGAAGTGATAAGGGAGGGGGCAATGTGCCTGGAGAGAGGGACAGATACCAGAGATGTTGTAGAGGTAGAGTCAACAAAAGTTGAGGACTGATCAGATAATACTTAATGGTGACTAGGAAGTTGTGAACCCTGGTGACTGGAAGGAACATGACTTTGATGGAAATTCCTCAGAAGTCAGTAGCATAAACTATGCTTCCTCTCTAATCACAGAAGTGTTATGCCTGCTTGCTATGGCTAGTCCCTCTACTTGTTCCATCTCTTCCAGAGCCCAACACAGTCTCTGGCATAAACAACGTGTTTATTAAATGTTTGTTGATTGATTGAGACCTGAGATATTCTCGGTCTCCCCAACCCTAAAACAAAACCAAAAAAATTCCTTTGATCTTCTAGTCCAACTAACTACTATCTCATTTCTTTCCTCCCCTTCTATGCTAAACATTTCGAAGTTGTCTATATTCATTGCCTCCATTTCCTTACCATGGACACTGGTCAGCCCCTTGCAGTTTAGCTTGTACCCCTACTCTCTACTGAAACTGCTCATCTCAAATCACTCACCAATGATTTCCTAATCACTAATTACAGGAGCCATTTTTAGTTCTTCATTTTTGTCTTCTATGCAGATTTTGACCCTATAGACAGTTCTCTTTCTGCTACATTGTCTCTCCCCCTTTACCTTCAGACATATCAGGTTCTCCTTGGGTCTCTTCCTACCTCTCTACATATTCCTTCTCTTCCCCTCACTGACTTCATGTTCCTCCTGACTCCTTAAAATCAGTGGTCTAATAAGGGTCTATTATTGACCATATTCTCTGCCCTCTTTCTTGGCAGTCTTATTCACTTCCGCGTCTTCAATTGCCATGTAACTAGCTCTGAAATCTATATTGTGAGCCCAGTGTTCTGTTCTGAAATTCAAACCTGAATCTCTAACTTCCTACAGGACCTGGCTATTTATCACCAAATGAGCTTATTATCTTTTTGCCTTTCCTTATGACTTCACTATTTTTTTTTTGTCTGTGGCACCACCATTGCCCCAGTCTTCTAGGTTTGCAGTCTTCATATTATTATCTTTGATTCTTCCTTCTTTTAGGCCTTTACCTCTCATATACAATCAGTGACTGGCTAACCTCCACGCCTGGAGTGCACTCGCTCCTCACCTGCACCTCATACAACCCCCCCCCCTTCTTTTACATGCAGCTGGAGCACCATCTTTTGTAAGAAGCCGTTCCTCAGCTCCCTAAATGCCAGTGTTCTGCCTCCCAGACTACCTTGTATTTAACTGCTTTGTATATATTTGCATTCACCTTCTATTTATATTATATGTTACAGGCATTGTGCACCAAGATACTTCCCCGAATGTAAACTCCTTGTGACATTCTTTGTCTACTGGTGCCTACTACAATGCATAGTAGGTGCTTAATTTGTTGTTGCTACTCCTTTGTTCTCAAAGAGGATCATGACATCAGGAAGAGGATGCCATGACTTGTAAGTGAATTGGATTTAAGTGAGGCAGGGCCGCCGCCAGGTCAGCAGCCTCACTTTTTCTGCCAAAGCCATCTGGATCCAGTGGCCAGATATAGGTCAGGATTATTGGAGATGGCTCCCACGTGCTTAATAAATTCTTGATTAATTGATTGATTACTGAACACTGCTAATTTCACTTGTGTATATCTATTTCCACCACAGTATTATAATCCCAAATTAGCACCTGCCTAGACTATTGTATTGCCTTCCTAGCCAACCTCTCCTTCCCTCTCTTCAATGTATTCTTTAAACTGCTTCAAAAATCATCTTCCTTCTGCAGAGATTTGGCCCTATTCCTCCTCTGCTCAAAATTCTTTAATGGATCCTCCTCACCTACAGAGTCAAGTCCAGATGACTATGCTTGACAATATGTGCCACCGAATCTTTCTAGTCATACCTTCTTTCTGTGCGTTCCATCCTTCAGAAGAGTACACACTCCTTGTGACCAGGGATTGTTTCATTTTGGTCTCTGTATCCCTAGTGCCTCATACAGTGCCTGGCACATAAGTGTTTGTTGATTTGAGTTGAATAGATGCATTGCGTTATATAGTATTGTTCTTGCTGCTGGGGTTCGAGCTGTGTCTGATTTTTGATCTATTCTCTGGCTTTGGGGTCAAAGAATTTGAGCTCTGCCACTTCCTAACTGTGTGATCTTAAACAAGATACTTAACTTCTCTGGGCCTCAGTTTACTCATTTGCAAAATTGAAGGAGTTAGATTTGGACTAGATGACCTCAAAGACGTCTTCCAGCTCAAGACCAGTGTTCCTATGATTCTATGATGCTATTCTGCCTCCCTTCCCCCCCACCCCACTTTGGCCCTTCTCCACTTAAAAAAGCCTCCTTGTCTTGCCCCTCATCCTTCCCAGCACTTTTCAGCTCTCTTTTGTGTGTTGTCTTCTCCAATAGAATGTAAGCTCCTTGAGGACAGGATCTGTTTTTCTTTTTTACTTGTATTTGTCTCCCTGGGGCTTAGCTCGGTGCCTGATACGTGTGTAGTAAGTGCTTAATAAATACTTACTGCCTTGCCATGCCTGCTGTATGGGAGGTTAGGTAGCCTGTTGGGGTCTTTTTTCCACCTGAGGTTCCCTCACAACCATTATACTAGGGCCTTCCCCTCTTAAGCTACCCATTATCTCCTTTATTGGTGTTTTCCACACACGACATTTGCACATATGTGTTGTCTCTCCTGTTAGAATGTAAGCTCCTTGACGGAAACTGCTTAGGGTTGTCTGTGTCCCTAGCACCTGGATCTGTGCCTAGCAATCAATGCTTGATCAATTTATGTAGGTCATTGTGGCCCTAATTTGACTTGTAGCTCAAGGTTAGAAATCAAGAGCAACTGATGAAACAATTCCATTCCATGGAGCCCTGCAGTTTGTGGTGTATTTTACATACATTGTCTCCTTTGGTTCCTCACAACAAGATTGAGAAGTAGGTACTACAGGTATTATTATCCCCATTTTAGAGATGGGGAAACTAAGGTCAAATGATTTGCTTATTGTCATGCAATTAAAAAGTGTCACAGGTTAGAATTGAATCAATATCTTCCCACTTCCAAGGTTAGCCCCATCCACTCTGCGTAACATTGAGCAAGTCACTTAACCTCTCAGGGTCTCATTTTCCTCCCAGACTTGATGACCTCTAAGGTCCCCTCCAACACTAAATCTATGATCCTATGATTTATGATTCCACTGGGCCATGTGGTCTTACCAATAAACCAATAAGAAGGGCTCATGACAAGCTGAAGGTTTGTTTACTTTTGGCTAGTACCTGATCAATAATCTAAGACTCTTGACCATAGGTAATTAAAAGCAACATTGACCATTGGTTATCTGAAAGTCTGAGACTTTACATGTTTGACCCTATTAACAGAAATAACCCATCAGGTTTATCAAACAACTCATTAATTTGGGCAAAATCAGAAGAATCCATCATTTGAACTGCTTGGTTAATTCTGTTAAAACAATAGAATTGGCTTGTGCACACAGACACAGTCAAACGTTACAAGATGCATGTCTGCTTTCTTCCTGGCCAAATATTTGAGTTTCCTTTCCTGTAATCCTATCAAAAATGACATCCCAGAATGGAATGTGTTGTAGCACATTGAACACTTTTTAGGGGATTAGATCAGGCAATGACAGGTGTTAGAGGAGACCCAGACCTTGTAGATTAGTGGGTACCTATGGAGGTGGAATTTAGCATGTGCATGTCAGTTTCAGGGTATCCACAAAGTCAAAGTGAGTCCTGATAGAACTGAGGGGGCCCTACCTGAAGCAGTGTGTTGGTCTTTGATTTGATAAAAATAGCTAGTCTCACTGAAGACAGAAGAAAACAGAGTTTAAAAGAATTATTACCTTACCTTTACTCAGTGTTCTGCTCAATTTTCCTCGTGATTTCAGTCACAACTTGATTTACCAACTGCTTTAGTGCCATATTCAGCCAGAACAAGTGTTTTAAAAATAATTTAGGATTTCATTGTCAGGCCACTCAGTCAAAGGCACAGCTTTCCTGAGAGTGTGACAGATTTTGCTACTAACATTTTTACTGTCAAAAAGCCTGTATCCACTGGAGGTAGTTTTCACTTAGCTATCCTAAAAAGGTTCAATATCTTATTCCAAGAGTCCCTCTTATCAGAAATACAGCTCAAATGGTGACAGAGGAGTTCTATTTTTAAGAGAAAAATAAACGTCACCTGCAACCTGGGCAAGAGGAACTGAAGAAAGAGACCAATAAGGAGCAATTTGGATTCCTTGCATTTTTTAGAACATGTGCTTCTTGAGGGCAGGCAGTAGTCATGTCTTTCTTAGCTTTGGGTTTAGGACATACTAACCATTTAATAGGCACATGTTGATGGACTGACCTAGAAGAACTGAACAGGGTTTCTGTTTAAAAGCAAACACTACTACCACAATAACCACACAAGCTTTACAATATCGAGTATAATTAGGTTTGGCTTCTTTTGGCTGTAGATACTTCATTATTGGCTGCATTGACATTTTCTTCATAATAAACCTTTTTTCGTTGTTATTGAGGCAATTGAAATTAAATAACTTGCCCAGGGTCACACAGCTAGTAAGTGTTTGAGGCCAGATTTGAACTCAGGTCCTCTTGACTCAAGCCTGGTGCTCTATCTACTGTACTACCTAGTTGCCCCTGAACTATTCTTTTTCTAACCCACTACATTGTTCTGCTAATCTTGTTGTGGAAAGGAGAGTGCTTGTGGGCAACTGTAGAAATCACAAATTTAGAGTTAGCAGATAACTGAGAGATTTCAAGTGGAAAGCACATGAACAAGAGCTCCTGATTTGGGGCTAGCTTTTAGTACACAGACAGACTTAGATGGAACTGTAGCTACTTATCACATGGATAGAGCCCTGGATGTGGAGTCAGGAAAAAGACCTAAACTCAGATCCTAGGTTAACCTTTAACTGCCTTGGTTTCTTCATCTGAAAAATGGAGCTCTACCTCCAAAGGTGGTTGTGAGGATAAAGTGAGATAGTATTGTAAATATTTAAAAAGATAATATTTGTAAAGTGCTTTGCAAATCTTAAAACACCACATAAATGCTAATTATAGCTATAATTATTATTATTACATGTGATCTCATCAACGTGGGTGCTCCCTTCACCAGTAAAGATTGCAATTCACCTATGACTTTTCAACAATGTGTGTCTTCTTCATTCCCTCCCCCAACCTTCAGGGTGGTGAAGTAGAATTCTTATTAATAATAATAGCTAACATTTATATAACACTAGCTAAGTACTAGGCACAGTGCTAAGTACTTTGCAATTATTATCTCATTTGTTCCTTACTACAACCCTAGGAGCTAGGTGCTATCATCAGACACTGGGGAATGACCAAAGAAGTTGTGGGATATGATTGTGATGGAATACTAGTTTGCTGTAAGAAATAGTAGGCATGATGGTTTCAGAAAAACCTGGGAAGACTTATATGAACTGATGCACAGTGAAGAGAGAAGAACAAGGTGACCATTGTACACCATAACACATATTGTGAAAGACTTGGCTACTCTGATCAAGACAGAGATCCAAGACAACTCCAAAGGACCCATATGAAAAATACTACACACCTCCAAAGAGTTATCTGAGGATCGAGTGCAGAATGAAGCATACTATTTTCACTTTGTTTATTTTTCTTGTTTCTGCATGTGTTTTCTTTTGTAACATGGTTAGTGTGGAAATATGTTTTGTATGACACCACATGTACATATTGCTTGCCTTGTCAAGGGGTGTCAGAGGGGCTGGAAGTAGTGAGAGAATTTGGAACTCAAAAGTTAAAAAAAAGAGAATGTTAAAAAAATTCAAAACAGAATTGGGAAATAATGAAATACAGATTTTTTTAAAGGGATGGGGTCACCATTTTTTAAAAACAGGTGTTTTTTTGGGGGGGGAAATTTCCTGTCTGCTCAAAATCCCTGGGCTATATGGAGAAACTGAGGCTCAGGGAAGTAATGTGACTTGCTCTCCCAAACTTTTTTTTTTTTGCTTTTTGGAGGGCAGTTGGGGTTAAGTGACTTGCCCAAAGTCATATGGCTAGTAAGCATGTCAAGTGTCTGAGGCTGGATTTGAACTCAGGTCCTCCTGACCACAGGGTTAATGCTCTATTCACTGTGCCATCTAACCACCACCTCCCCAAAACTTTTTAAGGTTTCATTGACTCCTTTTGTTTTATATTACCTAGATTTCCAAATGTTTCCCTCTCCATTCCCCTGTTCAGGATATGGGTTACTAAATATTCTCTGTTGTAAACTTGTCATTTTGGCTTACTTAGGAAAAGTAAAACCAGCCAAAAACCATTCCTTCACATTCCTGGGATCTAAACTCATTGAGTGACCCCTAGAGTTTGGGCTAGATTAGAGAGATCCTAGAGGAGTCTATTCTAATCAGGACCTACCTAGAGAAAGCTGACCCAACATTAGCTTGGAAGATTCCCAGAGTGCTCCACTCCCCGAGTGGTCCCTGTCTATTGCTTCCATTACCTCAACATTCCCTCCCTCCCTAATCTCCTACAATCCAAATTCTGTTCTTTCAAATCCACAGAAACTACTTTCTTGAAATCTACAGGGGTTTTTTTAACCTCTTATCTATGAACTTCAAAAAAATTATTTTGATAACTGTTTTTCAATATAATTGGTTTCCTTTTAATCATTTTAAAAATTTTATTCATTTTAAAACATTATTCTGAGAAGAAATCAAAGGCTTCACCAGACTGTCATTCAAGGCTATCAATGACTTCCTTTCCTAATCAAAGCTTTTCCTTTCTTAATTTCTCTGTGACATTTCACTCAAGCCTTGAAACCTCCTTCTGTTTTGAATTACTTGCCACTGGGATTCTCCTACTACTTCCTGACCATTCTCACTCAACCTCCTTTTCTGAATCCTCTTTATCCTTTCACTGCGAATATCTTCCCAAAGCCAAGGGCCCCCAGCCTCTTCTCTCTGAGCTCACCTACTCTCCCAGGAAGAGCCATCTTGTCAACTTCCAAATCTGCAGCTTGAGTTCTAACATTTCACTCTTTCTCAGCTTTTCTATTGGGCACCAGAGCTATGAGTTGTGCTCCCTATTTGGAGTAAAATTCTCGTATGAAAATCTGAAAGCTGAGTAACTGAAAAAAGATGGTCCTAGAGAAGAGAAAATGAAATTTGTCACCCAGGGTGGTATAGTGGAATGAGTATGGAATTGTATCATGAAGGAAGATGAACCTAGATTTAAATCCTGGCTCACTATACTTACTATCTCTGTGTGATATTGGGCAAGATGACCTCCCCGAGCCATATATCCTCTGATTTCTACCCTAGATTTTTGGTCTTTGGTTGCTATAATTCCTCTCTGTAATGTGGTGGAAGACAATGAGGACAGAACGTTGCACTTGTCAGATATAATCACTGTATGATTGTTTTTCTTTGTCACAGAGGAAGATCAATTTGGTGGCTAGGATGGTGGTGGTGGTGGACCATATTTATCCAGAAATGACATTGACTTAAAATCAAAGGCATCAGTAATACTAATTTTTAAATGTCTTGATTACACCTCATCTGACCCCTTTTGAACCTGACTTTATTTCTTTCAAGTCAGGTGCCCCATATTGGTAAGAATGTGCCCAGGTTCTGCTTGATGTTGTGTCCATATCTCTCTCAAATGAAGTTCTAGGAACAAAAACCAGGTGTTGACTTAAGATTCTTTCAGAATATCTTCCAAATGGAATTCCAGATGGAATTAAGCAATTCTTGGGTTCAGAATGAAGGAATTGGGGGAGGGCAACTCTTGTTATGAGCAATGAATGATTAGAATGATAAATCATTAATTAAATTTAACAAAATTCTAATACTATGTTCTTAAGAGAAAACTTTTTTTTTAGGTCTCAGGGCCTGTGCCACCCATCTCTTCCCCTTTCCCTCCCCAAGTTTGGCCCAAGGCCTCCCTAAATCACAGTTTGAGAACTAGAGGCTATATTACAGACCATCTAGTCCAATTCTCTCTTTCTACAAATGAGGGAACTGAAGATTAGAGAAGTCAAGTGACTTGGCCAATTTCACATGGATAGAGCCACAGCCTAGATTTGAGCTATCATACCCTAAGTCCAATTGTAACCTTTCCTCTGTGACAAGCTACTTCCTCAACTGATTCCTTAGACAGATCCTGTGAGATGACAAGACCAAGAATAGGAATTCTATAGGAATTCACAATAGTTGCTACTGACCTGCCATATAATACCAGGCAAACTGTCAGACCTCCTTGCAGCTCAGTCTTTTTATCCATAATAAAAAATGATTTCTGTCACAAGGCAATTAACATAAGTACTTTGGCTATCTTTTTTTTAAAAGCATTTAACACCTTAAAAGACTCTAGCATATAAATACTGTACTTAATAAAGTAGGATTTAAAACCTCCAGTCTAGGGGGTTTGTAATCACAAGGCACAGCACGCTTATCCAGCCTCTTAGAACTGATGGTACCTTCATTCTGAACCAATAGAGCTGCTGCTGCAAACACTGTTTGAAAGTGTATTTCACAGCTCACTGAGTTTTCCTGTTTTCCACTTTCAAACATATGTAACTCGATTAAAATTTCTGCTGATCAAGACGGGTAGTGGAGGCAGGTTGCTGCTGCAGAATCTGCAGTCTCCTGGGATTAGGGTGGAAAGCATGCGCCACCATCTCTCCACGTAGGAAGTTAAAGAATGAGGCTTTTACTGCCACGATAGTCGTGTCTGACACTGAAATACACTCCACCACCCCCCCCAAAATATGAATTAACAAAGAGGCTTTTATAAACACTTCTATGTAGTTATTTTTTTATTTTTAAAATTTATTATTTTTTTAAACATTCTTTTAAAAAAAATTTGAGTTCCAGATTGTCTCCCTCTTGCCCTGCCCACTGAGAAGGCAAACAATATATCAATTATACATGTGAAATCACTCAAAGCATATTTCCCTATTAGCCATTTCTCAAAAAAAGCAAAAAATAAAAATAAAGTGAAAAAATCACACTTCAACTTGCACTCAGAGTTCATCAGTTTTATCTCTGGGGGTAGAGAGAATTTTTTGCATCATGAGTCCTTTGGTATTGTCTTGGATCACTATTGATCAGAATAGCCAAGTCTTTCACAGTTGACTATCATTATAGCACTGCTGTTATACTGTGCAGAATGATTTCCTGGTTCTTCTCATTTTACTTTGCATCAGTTCCTAAAGGGTTTCCCTTGTGTTTTCAGAACCTACCCCCCCCATCATTTCTTATAGCATAATAGTACTCACATGCCAGAACTGTGTTCAGCTATTCCCCAATTGATGGGCATCCCTTCAATTTCCAATTCTTTGCAACCACAAAAAGAACTGCTATAAATATTTTTGTAAAAAAAGGACCTTTTCCCTTTTCTTTGGTCTCTTAGGGTAGCAGACCTATTAGTGGTGTTGCTGCATTAAAGGGTTCGCACAGTTTTATAGTCCTTTGGGCATAGTTCCACATTGTTCTTGAGAATGGTTGCACCTGTTAGTTCACTACTCTACCAACAATTCATTAGTGTGCCTGGTTTCCCTCATACCCTCCAGTGTTTGTCATTTCTGATTAGGTATGAGGTAGTATCTCAGAGTTGCTTTAAATTGCCTTTCTCTGATCAATACTGGCAATCAATAAAACAGGTGCTAGGTGATATAGTAGATAGAGTGCCAGGCCTGGAGTCAGGAAGACCTGAGTTCAAATTTGACCTCAGATACTTACTAGCTGTGTGACCCTGGGCAAGTCACTTAACCCTATTTCCCTCCATTTCCTGATCTGTAAAATAAAGAAGGAAATGGCAAACCACTCCAGTATCTTTGATAAGAAATGTGCTCATGACGTGTCTAAAATGACTCAATAACAACAATAAAAAACCGATAGAGACTTAGAGCATTTATTCATATGACTATAGATAGTTTTGATGTCTTTTGAAAACTGCCTGTTTATATCCTTTGACCATTTATCAATTGAGGAATGGCTTTTATTTTTATGAATTTGACTCAGTTTCCTATATATTTGATAAATGAAGCCTTTATCAGAGAAACTTGCTGTGAAATTTTTTGCTATTATTTCATTGTCTATGGTACCTATCAGCAAAATGTAATTTCCTGGATTTTCTCCTTCAATTAGGTCTATTTTTGCTTTTGCTTGTCAATCATGATTGCTGTCCTTGCCCTCTTCACTTCGGCTGAAGCATAATAGTCTGCTTTAGCCCTTCATTTCAACTCTATGTGTTTCTTTCTGCCCCAAGTGTGTCCTTGTGCACAACATATTATTGGATTCTGGTTTCCAATGCATTCTGCTTCTGTTCTATGGGTTAACTTATCCCATTCACATTCACAGTTATGTTCACTAGGTATGCATTTCCCTCCACTCCATTTTCTTCTGTTTACCCTTCTGTCTCTCTGTTTTTCCTGTCTCTCCTCAGAAGTCTGTTTTCCTTCTGACCTTTGCCTCCCCCAACTCTCCTCCCCCCCTAAAATTCTCCCCCCCCAACCCCACCGAATCTCTTATCCTCTTCCCTACCTATTTCCCTATTGGGTAAGATAAATTTTTATACCCAACTAAGTGTGAATATATATATTTTCCCTCTTTGAACCAATTCTGATGAGAGTAAGGTTCAAGCACTGCCTGCCACCACCACTCCCCCCACCCATTTCTCCTTTCCCATAAAAGCTTTATGTTGTACATTTTTATATGAGAAAATTCACCCAATTCTACCCCTTCCTTCACCCTTCTCCCAGTGTATCTCTCTTTCTCATCCCTACAGTATTTCTTTGGAGATCATTTCAACATAATTGATTCATAGCCATGCCCTCTGTTTATGCAAACTCTTTCAAATCATGTGAAGAATGATAAAGTTCTTAGGAATTAACATGTATCATCTTCCCATATGGGAATGTAAACAGTTTAACTGCATTGATTCCCTTTCATGTTTACCTTTCAGTGTTTCTTTGAATGTCATATCTTCTATTCCACTCTTTTCATCAGAAATGCTTGGAAGTCCTCTATTCTATTAAATATCTGTTGTTTTCCTCTGAAGGATTATACTCAGTTTTGCTGGGTTGATTACTATTGGTTATAATCCAAGCTTCTTTGTCTTCTGGAATATCATATTCCAAGACTTCTGCTCCTTAAACATGGAAGCTGCTGAATCTTGTGTGATCCTGACTAGCTCCACAGTATTTGAATTATTTTTTTTCTGGCTGCTTGCAATATTTTCTCCCTGACCTGGGAGCTTTGGAATTCAGCTATAATACGGAAATTTTCATTTTGGGATCTCATTCAGGAGGTGATTGGTAGATTCTTTCAATTTCTGTTTTACCCTCTGGATCTAAGATATTTAGGCAGTTTTCCTTGACAATTTCTTGAAATATGATGTCTACGCTCTTTCTTTGATCATGGCTTGCAGGTACTCCTATAATTCTTAAGTTATCTCCCCTGCATATACTTTCCAAGTCAGTTGTTTTTCCAATGAGATATTTAACATTTTCTTCTAATTTTTCATTCTTTTGACTTTGTTTTATTGTTTCTTTAAGTCTCATAAAGTCTTTAGCTTCCACTTACCCAATTATAATTTTCAAAGAATCATTTTATTCAGTGACCTTTTGTACCTATTTTTCCATTTGGCCAATTCTGCTTTTTTTAAGGTGCTATTTTCTTCAGTATTTTTTGTACCTCTTTTAGCAAACTGTTAACTCTTTTTTCATAATTCTTTTGTATCACTTACATTTCTTTTCCCATTTTTACCTCTTATACTCTTATATCTTTGACTCTTCTAGGAATTTTTGCTGGCTGTAAATCCAATTAGCATTTTTCATTAAGGCTATGGTTGTAACTATTTGCACATTGTTGTCTTCTTCTGAATTTATGTCTTGGTCTTCTCTGCTAGCATAGTAGCTGTTTGGTGATCAAGTTCTTTTTTTGTTATTTGCTCGGTTTTCCAGTCTATGTCTTCACTATGAACTTTATGTTAAAGTTAGGCTCTGCTCACTTGGGGGTGGAGAAGAATTCTTCCAAGCTTCAGAATTATTTTGTGCTGCTTTTTTCAGAGCAAGTTTTGGTGGTCTGCATGTTTGGCTCTTCCAAGGTGGTATTATCCTGGAACAGGTGTGGTCACTGCTCTGCTGGTCTATGCTCTGGTCCTTACCCAGGAAGGGCCCCTGCTCCCCTGCAGCTGTAAGTGGCAGTACTCCTCATGTCCCAGGAACTGTGACCAGGGCCCTGCTTCCTTGTGACCCAACACAAGCCTTCTTCCTCTCTGTCCTGGAGCTGTGACCCAGAACTGTTTAAAACAATAAAGTTGCCAATCAATGCCACTGCACCAGTGCTAATAAAGGGTCCCTTAAAATCTCTTCCTGATCCCCTTCCCATCTCTGGGCTGAGAGTTCCTGAAGCTGCTGCTGCTGCTGTTATAGCCATCTCCAATGCCCATGGATGGTCCTCCAGCCATATTCTGGGCCTGTGCCCACCTCTGTTTTACAGAACTCTTTTGCAGACCTCCTAAATTAAATTGTTTTAGGCTGGAAAAATGTCTCCCTCTGACCTTTTGTCAGCACTATTGCTCCAAAATTTAATTTGAGGTGTTATTTTAAAATTGTTTGAAGAGAAATGTTGGGAGAGTTCAGCTGGGCCCCTGCCTATACTCTGCCATCTTGGCTCCTCCATAGTTATTTTTAAAAATAACTATGCTTTCAGTTTTATATAAAATTTATTTCTGAATAGACCCCATCCTCCTCTCCTACCCAAAGAGCCTTCCTTTGTAACAAAGAAAAGATAAAAAAATTTTCAGTAAAACTAACCAATACACTAACAGTATAGATGAGATTCCACATGCATAGTTCCCTACCTGTCCAATGAAAGAGGAGAGAAGGGCATTTTCTTAGCTCCTTTTCTGGGCCAAGTTTCCTTACAATTACACGACATTCACTTTCATTTTATTGTTCCTTCTGTTTATAATGCTGGCTATACCTAGTTTCTAATGCCCTTTTCCCACCCCTCCCCCCAACTCCTACTCATTTAAGCTTTCATATTAATTTGAGGTGTGCACTACGAGTATAAAACACAATGGTCTTCATCATGTTGCATGGCTGGTGCTCCCATGCCTAGATGACTTTTTCAATGAGATGTCTCAAAAAGGAATTGTGTTCAGTGTGTCTGTTCTGAAAAAGAGCGTTAGCACTTCTCTCACCTCAGCAAAAATGGCTGCTCAGTGTACAGTGTCAACTTCATTTTCCCCCAGTAGAAATGTATGTTTTCCCCTACCATAAAATGCACTCATAATAGAAATGAGACAGTTCCCCAGGGTGTGGTTATCAAAAGATCATCTCGCCCCAATCTGATTAGAGGCAAGAGGCTCATGCTTCAAAATGCTCCTGGGTGTGATTATTTTATGATAACCATACCTTGTATCATGTCTTATTGATTAACTAATAAAGCTTCAGCATTATTATTCAGAAGAGAAATCGAGATATCAGAAGGAAAAAAAAAAAGAGACCTAATTCTAGAAAGGAAACTTCCTTCCAAAGACCCAAGCCACCTCTTTCATATCCAAGTTACAACTATAGTATTCACCAGACACCTGTTTTAGTATCTCATTGATGATCAGCCTATTCATTTTTTAAATCCTAACAGGACCTGACAGGGTACTTATTTGAAAATTCAATCTATAATAAACTGTTATCCTTGCCTATTGTTGAGACCAAATGTGAAACTGTCTTCTTTGACTGGTCTACCTTAGACTAGTACAGACTTCTTTTTGGCTCATCTGTAGTTGTACAGCATAATGACTCGGGTGATGGTGGCGTGGCAACTGCAGAGGGCCATGTGGTTGTAGGCAGGACTTGAGAAAGAGTTTCCCCCGCTTGCCTCTAGCAACCATGCAGTCCTCCCTGGCAACTCAAGTGAGGAGAGCAGATGACTGGCAGTCGACCATATGTCAGAGGTTCTCTGTTGCCACAGGCCAATCACCTCCATTTTGGCTGAGGGACCAAACAGGGTTTGGGGCATCATTGGCAACGTGTCTCATTGGCACTGACAGACAGGTGTCCAGAATGTAGGTGTGTTTCAGCATCTGCATTGCACCCAAGGGTTGTGGGGAATTAAAGCAATTACCCAGATAATTCAAAGTAACAAAAAAAAAATAGTTTTGTGTTAATTACCATGATACTTCTTGTCACTTTGCAGCCTGACTTACTTAGATTATAACTGCAATTGTTCATTTCATCTTGCTGGGGCTTTTGCCTCCATAGGCAAGAGAAAAGGATATGCCACAGGGGAAGAAGGTATGCCAACTTTGTCCTTTGGGAGTTTACACACAAATCAATCTATCTCAGGAGGGGAAATTGAACACTTCCAGAATAATCTGGCAGAAAGGCATGTGACTAAGAGCTGGATATGTGGCCTCCTCTACATTCCATGCTATTTTCTCTGTCTACCAAAGATACTGGCCTTATAAGCCAATTTCTTCTACATTTTCTTAGAGCATTAGTTGTAGGCATTCAGCATCTCCTTTCAAAATGAGAGGATCTACAGTGAGCAATGTTTCAAGAATAAAATGGTAAAAAAGAAAAAACACTGGACTTAGAGTAAGAAGACCACTTCCTAGTTTGTAAAACCATTTAACATCTGCTTGCCTGTGAATAAAATGGAGGCAGTAATTCTTGTACCACGTAATTCACATGACTGAAGATGAGATGAGACAATGGACGCCACATCCTTCGCAGCTATAAAACCTTATACAAATGTGAGTTATTTTGTGCAGCATGAATCATAAATTCCAGTGCTGGCGTCGCTTTTTGGTGACAAGAAGGAACAGAGCTGACACAAAGCAGAATGGGCCCATCGCCTTTGAAACACAGCCCCTGGTAAACTAAGAGGCAGAGCAGAGTCCTGGAGAGTCTGCTAAAGGAGACCTCAGACTTCCAGGTCCCCGCCAGGAATTCCCCAGAGGGGCCATTTGTGCGTGGTGCTTTCAAAACAGCCTTCTAAATAAAACTAGTCTTTTGTGACACGTCTTCCCATTAACAAGATGCACTTGCTGTTCCCTTTTCTTCTTTCCCCCCTCCACATACATGGTTTTATCTTTCATCTTTTCTGTTGCTCCCCTGACAGCACTATATTCCAAACTAATTTCTTTATGCAATCTTCTCTCTGGGTTAATTCTTTGCAAGGGAAATATAACCCTTATAAATTTTTCTTTTTTAAGTATTTGACACCTTATCTGCTTTTGGCATATCTGACCAAACAGGATGAACAACCAAGCCTGACCTCTGTCTTTAGGAGGATACAAGAAAAGGTAAGCAGAGAACCCAGAGCCTGAATGAAGCCTTTTGTCCTGGTCGTGGTTGCAGGGCCAGCTTCCCCACCCTTCCTCTTAGAAGGGAGTGAAAAAAGACTTCTTGCTCATTTAATTCTTGGATGGCTGTGCTTGTTATGCGGGGGATGCTGCTGGTTTGAATGATGGATAAGTGGATGATTAACCACTTTTGCAAAAAAGTTGCCCTTCCACTGGTACTGACAAAAGAAATTCCTTTTTTACAGGAAAGGAGTGAAGGGATGGGGAAGGGGGGAGAAGAGGTTTTATCATGTGAGTTATAGTGTGAAAGGTTTTTTTTTTCTCCTTGTGCCTTATCCATTGTCATAGGGTCACAGATCTAGAGCTGGAAGGTACAACAGTAGCAAAGTAGCCCCACCGCCTCATTTTTCCACATGAGAAAACTTTAATGTCTTCCCCAGAGTCACCTGAGCAGAGTCAGAATTTGAACTCAAGCCCTATGACTCTAAGTTCAGCATTATGCTGCTGCCTGCCACCTACTCTTATGGTGTTAGGAGGCATCTCTAACCAAGGGACTAAAACAACAAAAAAAAGAAAGACATCTGTGGGGTTTTTTTCTCTTTTATATATTGTTTTCCCCAATTAGAGAGTGAGTTTCTCGAAAGCAGGAACTGTCTTGCTTTGTCTACCTGTGTCCCCAATGGTTGACATGTTGGTGCTTAAATGAGTGCTTTTAATTTCATAAGGAAGCTCCCTCTGCCAATGCTGGTCTACACTTGCTCTACAACTTACCGTCTTAGCTGTCTGGGTAATGGGAAGTAAAAGTGACTTGCCCAGGGTCCCACAAACAGTATGCATCGGAGGCAGGTCTTGAACCCAAGACTTTCTGACTCTGAGGCCAGCTGTCCATCCACACCATGCTGTCTCTCCAACCGAAGCCTCAGGAACAATTCCTTTCTTCAGTGCCTTTTTCTGAGAAGCTTCCAGGAACTCTCAACATGAGATAGCTGTTCTTCACCAGCTCCCTGGAGGTCAAGTGTGTCATTCATACTCTCCCATTAGACCCAGAGAGGTAAACAGAACTGCTTATGGAAGGATACCTAATGACCACATACATCTATGTGATGAAAAACATCCAGTTGAGAAAAGATGAATTTGGCATTTGGGACCCCAGGAGCAGCATGCTACTTAGTCATCTGGATTGTTTGTGCCGTCATGGGATGGGCACAACACTTAGAAAAACATACAACTGGAATTTTGCCCTAATTTAGCACCTGAAGATAGACAAGTTCAGTAAGTCAGAGGAGAAAGGCCCTCAAGAATCCAGGCCTTCCAGGCTTCTCCTACAAGCCTTGCTGTATTCTGAAAGCAGGAATGGAGGCATTTCCAAGATGGCCACAAAGGGTTTGCTTGGCCAATGTGTCATTGTTAATATCACCATTTCTTTTTTGTTTTGTTTTTGGGAGGCAATTAGGGTTAAGTAACTTGCCCAGGGTCACACAGCTAGTAAGTATCTGAAGCTGGATTTGAACTCAGGTCCTCCTGATACCACGGTCAGTGCTCTATTCACTGTGCCACCGAGTTGTCCCAAGTGTCACCATTTCTAATAATTATAACTAGCATCCATATATCATTTAAAGGTTTGCAAACTGCTTTACAAATTTTGTCTTACTTTATCTTCACAAAAATCCTGTGAGGTCGGTGCTGTTGTTTTCCCCATATTACAGATAAGAAAACTGAGACAGAAAGAGGTCAGGTGGCTTGGCCAGGATCACATAGCTAGTGAGTGCCTGAGGCTGGATTTGAGCTCAGATCTTCCTACTTTACATTATCTACTAGGCATGGCCTATTTGACTTTTTTTTTTCTTTAAGGGGGAAGGGAGTCAGACCTGTGATTTCATAGATACAGATAATATCCTATGTGGAAACTCATCTACTAATGCAGATCAACAACTTATCTGTTAAGTTAGGATTTTAGAGAGTTGCCCAGAATTAGGTCATGATCTATGTGTCAGTGGCAGGATCCAAACCCAAGTCTTACTCACTCCAAGGCTGGCCCCTAAACCCTGTATCAAGCTACCTCCATCTAAACTCCCTGTGTGACTTTTGACAAATCATGTCCCCTCTCTGGACCTCAGTTTCCTCATCTGTAAAATGAGGGAGTTGTTGTCCCTTCGGGTCCCAAGGCTACAACGCTATGGTCCCATGGTTTAGATCACTGAACAAGTCTTCTAGGATGAGGGATTCCCTCCTTCTAGCTTAGCTGCCTCAGATGCCATAAGGGTTGCAGTAACATTATCCAGAAATCATTTTGCCCCCAGAGGTGGAAAATTTGTAAGATGAAAGCCAATTTTTTTTCTTTCTCTCTCTCTGCTTTTCCGAGAAGAGGTGACAAGGCATTTTCTTCTCTGCCCATTTTCCTGGCAGTGAAATCCACTTTTGGCCACAACTGATGTCTCTCTCACCGTCTTATAGTGTAAATCTTGATACAGAAGGCTTCCCTGAGCTCATTCATGCACGCAATGGCCTGGACAGGCTTCAGTGCAGCCCTATCTGCACTATCACTGTAAGGTGACCCTTCCCCACTGCTGGCTTCGGTGATGACCTTGTGGTGCTTTATCTCCAGAGATAGCTCTCCTTTTCTCAGATCTGCTTTTGGATGATCTTCTTCCTGTCCGTTGGGAGGTGGCTTCTCCCTGTTTGTCTTTTAAATGTTTGTTTCCAAAAATTTACTGTTTTATTGAAGGAATTGTTCAATAATTCTGACTTTGGCCATAAACTGTAACAGGAGCAATAAGAATGCACAAATTTAAAGAATCCACATCTTTATTTCCTTTTTCCTGCCTCCTGGTGCTCTTTATTAATAATTCCTTCCTATGTAAAGAAGAATTATTGTAATTCACTGAGAAATATAAGGATCTATTTTACTTCTGAAATCCCCCCAATACTTTCTTTTTTATATTTAATGTTGCTACAGAATCAAGGCCAAGGATGAATTTTGTAGAATTTCATATCTGATACCTTTTGAAAATGTAGAACTGTGTTTCCCTTTCAACATTTCAACAAATTTGCCTTTCATTATTCATTGAACAAAGGATCAGTGAGTGACCACCAGGTTCTAAAAAATCTGGGAAAACAGAAATCACAGCACTGGCCTTTGAGGAGGTTATTGTCAGGGCTGTAATTAGGCTGAGGTTGCTGCGGATTTGACCCCAGTCTCCCAAATTCAAGCACTGTAGTCCTATCCTTAAGGGTTTCATTGCTCTCCTGCAACCCCTCTCCCTCCCTCCCTACAGCCCACTTATGCACATACTTTTTGCCTCTTACCTGAAATTAGAAATTTGTGGTTACCAATGTCATTGGCGCCTTTGGCTGGACTTTCTAGGCTGTTAAGTGCCCCTTCCCCCAGCATGACTGCACCCTAGCCAGGATAGACAGTCTTCTATATCTCACCCCCTCCAACTATATTTGCTGCAGGTGCCAGAATTTCTAATTATGACTGACACAAAAGTTTATAATAGGATTAAGTAGCAAATGGTCAGTTTTTAAGACTACTTTTGGATGACATAGTTAAGGAAAGCTTCATAGAGGAGGTGAAATTTATCCTGCGCTTTGAAGGATGGGTTGTTTCTGGTTAGGCAGAGAAGAGTTGGGAAAAGTATGACAAAAAGCTAGAGTGAGCAGGGCATGTTTGGGAATTCATGAATAGACCTACCCAGGTGTGGCAGGAAGACTTTGTCTTTGTAATATTGGGAAATGGGGGGAAAGTAGCTTCAGGCCAGGTTGTGAAAAGCTTTGAAAGCCAGGCTGAGGACAGGAAAGGAAAGCACTGGAAAGAATGCTGGATAATTTCTTCAAAATCCCCATGTCCACTTACCAGTTGTGTGACCTTGGGCAAGTCACTTAAACTCATTTGACCTTAGTTTCTCTATCTAAAAGAAATCAGGGGCTACATCACCTATAAAGTCCCTTCTGTCTCTAAATCTGTGATTTCCTGACTTTATCTTGGAGGCACTAAAGAATTTATGGAGCTCTAAGTGATTTCTCCCTTCTTGAATCTCTGACACCACATTGTTTCAGACCTCT
>CM053580.1:315749832-315838095 GCA_028627135.1 Pseudochirops cupreus | reverse complement strand
TCCTCCTCCCTCTCTCTCCCATGATCTTTCTTTTCCCCAAAGAAGGAATCAAGGGTTTGGGAGCTGTTCTTACTTTGCTTCTTATGCTTATTCTTACTCATGGTTCTTCAGACTGTGATTTTTTTTTTTAAATCTCTGTGGGGCTCTGCTTCCAGAAGGGAAAGCTCTGTCCCAAATCGCTGGGGTCCTCCCGGCTGCCGTAGCTCTTAGGAAGAGGCTGTGAACTCTTCCTATATACTTCCTGGCTGACTGGATAGCGAGGACTCCAAGACCGAGGCCCAAGACGGCGATCCGGATCCAGGCCGCTCAACCAAGAGCTCTGGCCTGAAAACAATCGCTCAGTCCCCCTGCTGCCTGCAGGCTGGGGCGGGAAGCTGCAATGCCGAGGCGGGTGCAAAACCTCTGCCTTTTGCTTTTCCGCTCTGGAGGCCTTCTGGCCAGACTGCTTATCTCCCCCTTTCAAAATCCCCACTGGCAGCTGCTGCTAATCCACTCACCTGAGAGGCTCCTCCACCCCTCCCGTCCAGCCGCCTCCGGGGCACAGCTGCAGCTTCAGGCCAGGCTGATTTCGGTTGGCAGTGCTGATATGGTTCCTCGTAGCCGAGCTGACTTTAGTGGGAAGTATCTTTGTGTGCGTTTTGGAGTTCTAGGATTGGTTTAGAGTCCTATTTTATGGGTATTTTGGGGTAGCTATGTGAGAGCTGCGATATGTTGCTGCTGCTATGCTGCCATCTTGGCTCCGCCCCCCCTTTGATCCATTTATTATGTAAGATTTTGTTAAGTCTCCATCTGGGTCTATCTTTTGTTTGTGCTCCCCCGACCACTTTCTATTCTTATTGGATCATGGTCTGTAAAGGATGTATCAATTATTTCTGTCTTTTTACATTGGTTTGCAGTATCTCTATGCCCTAGTACATGCTCAGTTTTTTAAAGAGTTCCATGTGGTACAGAGAAATAACTGTCAATATACATATTTGTGTGTGTATTCTTTTGCTGTCCCATTTAGAAGATGCCATACATCTTTTAACTCTAAAATTTCTCCAGAAATTTGTTTAGTTCCATATATTTCTTTTTGTCCTTCTGTTAGACTTATCCAAAACTGATAAAAGATATTAGAGTCTCCTGTCACTATTGTGTTGAGCTTCCTAGAAGCTCAGATGTTTCTTTTATGAATTTGGATACTAAAGAATTTGGAATGCATAAATTTATTGCTGATGTTGATTTGTTTTCCATAGTTTCTTTCAGCATAATAGATTCCTTGTTTATCTTTTTATTTTTGCAATGTTTTTGTTTTGTTGATAGTATGATGATATTTTGAGTTTTTTTTGGATTCACTTGATGCATAGTAATTTTTTTTCCTTCTACTCAGCTTCATTTTGTTTATGTCTTTGTTTTTCAAATGTGTTTCTTGTAAGCAACAGATTGTATGGTTTTGTTTTCTTATCCAATCTGCCTTTTTTGTTTTATTGGATTGTTTAATCCATTCACATTTAAAGTTAGAAGAGGTAGGTTTATATTTTCTTCTATCTATCTCTAAAATTGGGTTTTTCAAGTTAAAATTTTTCCTCTCTTCTGCTGTAAACACAGTACTATGTTCCTTCAGTTATTTTGTTATTTTTTTTTTAAGGTGACTCTGTTCCCAATGGCTCTCTTCCTCTCTTCCCTCACCTTTAGGGTTTTGTTTGCAAGTTCCTTTCTCCTGCCTTTATCTGGTTTTTATATTTCTTTACTCTTTTTTTCTTTCAGATAAATTGTCCCTTCCTTTCCTCCCCTTCAGGGAGACTTATTCATTAGTTTTTAAATTTCATTTTTGTACTACTTTCCAAAAAAAGTTTTCTTTTTACTTCTTTCATTATTCATTTTCTTTCTGTTTGCTTTAGATCCTCATTCTCTGATTCATAAACTCTACAATCATCTGTTCTCTGTCTTTTCTCTGTCTTCTTCATACCATCAAAACTTCCAAGGTATCCATTCTAGGCTCTCCTCTCTAGACACTTTCTGCCACTGCCTTGTAGGACTAACTCCATGTATTCTCCTTTTCTATCATGCCTCTTTCTCAGAACAATGCTAATTACTGCAGGTCTCAGGGAGGACACTGCTTCATGGTAGGGAACCTTCCTCCTCCTTTCTTCTCCTCCACCCTCTCAATCTATAACCTCTATTGCTGACCTTTTTTCTATATTTCCCTGGAAATTTCTTCCCTGGGGTTCCAACTTCTTTTCTCCCAGAAAAAGTAGACTTTTCAGGCACCAAATCCCTCAGACTTCAACTCATACAAGGGCCTCAAATTCTTTTTATCCATAGGAGCACTGATCACTGAAACTCCCTTCCACCTCCACGTAAGGCCTCCCTCTTCTTTTCAATCTTAACTCCCCACCCTGTCACTCACTCTCTAGCCTCTAGGGCCTAGAGGCTTTTCTCTGAGATTATAGTAGTCCTCTTCCACTCATTGCTAGCGCTTTGTTTTACTCTGGCATAGCACTCACTTTTCTTTATCCTCCAGCTTTTTGCTCTCTTTCCTGTACTCTCCCACAATGTAATGTAGCCCCACAAAAGAAGCACTGATTCTCCTTAAGGCAGGGTGTACCCAGGTTCTGTCCATAATGCCTCCTCTCCACTGTTACCTCTACTAATTTTCCACCAATCTGTATTACATTTAGAGAGAAATATACTACTGATCTTTCTTTTTTTTGTTTGTTTATTGATTCCTTTTGTTTTTTACATTACATTCATTTCCAAATACCCCCTCCCCTCTCCTTTACCTATGGAATTTTTCCTTAAGAAAAGTATGTTCTTTTTCCTCAAGGAAAGTAAAAGTCCTTAAGTAAGAAATTTTTTTTAGAAAAATAGTTCAGCAAAACTAGTCAACAGAATCTGACAGCATATGCAATATTCTACACCCATAGGCCCTTCTCTCTCCAACAAATGGAAAGAGACAACTACTGATCTTTCAGTCGTCATTCTATTGCTGTTGCTGTCTGCACTCATTCACTCCTGCATTTCTGTTGTTTGGTGTGTTTGAGAAGTAAATTTCTTCAATTATGGTTTTCTTTCTAAAAAAGGTTTCACATTTTTCTTATCCATCTTTTGTCCTGTATGGTTAAATTTTAATTTGTGTGATCTGTCAATCTGGACTGTAGTCTGAGGTCCAGTGCTCTACCACACATTATTCCATTCTCTCCTTTTTCTAGTGGGTTTAGAAAAGTCTTGCATCATTTCAATGTCCTTTCCTTTATATTTGTAAGTCTTTCTCTGGATGGCTTGCAGTACTTGTTGTTTCTGAATTGAATTGTTAAATTTAACCACCATATGTCTTAGAGTTTGCAGCCTTGGGTTTTTTTCTGGAGGCAATCTGTGAATTCTTTCAATTGTAACTTCATTTTCTATATTCAAAAGTTTCTATGTTCAAAAGATCTCTTCTACTATTTCCTTCATTGTGGTGTTAACGTATTTTGTCCTGTCATATTCTTCTGGGAGATCTATGACCCTTAGGTTGTCTCTACACATCCTATCTTCAAGATCCATGTTTTGCTTGCATAGTGAGCATATTTTCTTTTAATCTTCTTGTTTTTTGCTTCTCTTCTTCTAGGTTGTCTTTTACTTCTGTGTATTTGTATTCCCAGTCCATTTTTTTTCTTTTGCTTCTTTGGTCAAGTTTCCCACTACACATTAAAGTTTTTCCTATTTTGTTCAACGTTTTTGTTGTATGGGACATAAATTTTCATAATGCTCATTTAAAAAAAAATCACTCAAGAACAGCATGTAGTGCTTCTATGTTTTTCTCAAATCTCACAAGGTCTTCTGTCTCAGGAAGTATTATATTTTTTTCTTGTGCAATATTTATTCATAGATGATTGAACTAATTTACTATATTTGGAGGTTATATTTCCTTCTGTTATTAACTTTTTTTTCCCTGTTGGTTTATCTGTTTATGTTTCAGGTCTTAAAATTTGTTCTTTCTGGAGTGGTATTTTCAGTCCCAACCCCCACCCCATTTTCCTTATCACTACCTTCTGACTTATTCCTCTTGTGGCTTCCTTAAGGGCTGGATCTCCTCCCACATTGGGCAATTCATTGGTCTGGGTCTCTGGCCCCAGCTGGATGCTATGCTCTTCCTTCAGGCTTGTGGAATGCTACACAGCTCTCACATGCACAGAGTCCTATCCTGTTGACCTGTCATGTTCTCAGTGTTCTTTAGTTCTCTGGGCCAGCACTTCTTTCTCCAGTACAGCTTGCTTTCCCTGGCACTGTCATTTCAGAGCTACCAGCAATTCAAAGTTTCACATCATTGGTGTTTCTGGGTTGCAATCCATGGTAGATTTTCACTCCTGATGGTTTGTGGGCGTCAAAGCCTGCAGAAACTTCCACAGGCTGGACTCACGATCTTTATGATACTGAAAAGAGGGAGGGGCATCATGGTGGAGGGGCGAGTTATGATGTAAGCCTATGTTATATCCTTGGGGATGCTAGTGTAGTCTCATTGCTAGTATGAGAGGTGGGGAAGGGGTGCTGTATCATCTCAGGGTCAGTGTGAGCTTTTTTAAATTTAAACCTTTTTTTGGATTTTGAGTGTCCTAGACCATGGAAACAGTTGGAGTTGCTTTATCTTTGGTGCATAATTTCTGTTTTGGAGAGGTCTGACAAGCCATGGTGATTGGATAAAAGTCTATTCTGCCATCTTGTTATTCACATGATCCATAAGTTCAGACCAGATGATTTTAAGGTCTCTACAATGGCTCCAGGATCTCATTAAAGTGAGTATTCCCACCATTGGTGAAGATTCCAACCTATTCATTCCTTCAAATACTGTGTAATTACTGTTCATTTTCTTCCAAAGATCCTCCACAGAGGATCTGAGATCTTCTTCTAAGTCTTTTTTCATTTCCTGGAGCTCTCAGACTGTTTAAAGGTTATTCTTCATTCCTACTTCATGACTATCCTATATCATTTCCTGGTCATACATTTCCTCACTGATAACTCTTATCCCACTTCTTGAGTTTAGGTCATCAGTGGAAATTTGCTGCAGCTTAAACATACCAGAATAATTTCTACATTCAACCCCTACAATATCCAATTCCTCAGAAATTGTATTCCAATATTCATGACAATATAATGTCATTGGAAGAACATTTGTGTTTTTTTTTAAAAGGCTGGCCTCCAGAGATATTACTATTAAACATATGCCACAAAGTGGTCTTTGACATAAAGAATATATGTCATATATTTATAGCAGTGCTTTGTGTTATTGCAAACAACTGAAAACAAAATAGATATACATCAATTTAGGAAAGACTAAATAAATGATAGTACATGAACGTAATGGAATATTACTGCATTGTAAGAAACAATGAAGGTGAAGAATTCAGAAAAGTACAGGAAGATTTATATGAACTGATATAGAATGAAGTAAGCAAACTCAGAAAAACAGTGCAAAATATCTACAGTATAAAAGGAACTTGTAAAATTAGAATCACCAAGAAAGTAGGGCCTACAAAGACGAGAACTATTGAATAGAATAACATATATGCCATCAGAGTCAACTAATATATTGGTTTTACTAAATGGCCTTTTAAAAAAAATATTTACCTTTTAATTTTGGGTTACAAGAGATGGCTCACTGGAAAGGAAGAGGGAAAGGGACATATTTGGAAATGAAAGTAATATAAAAATATATAAACATGTCTGTTAGAAACAGGTAGATTTTCTGGTACCTCAGAGCAACTAGGCACTCCTAAAAGCACTGCACAATTTCCCAAATAAAAAACTACTCTCTTCCTCTTATTCAATTATGGATCCAATTCAATGTACTTCTGAAAATATTTGGCCTCTGGGGTGGCTAGGTGGTGCAGAGCACTAGTCCCGTGAGATAGCAATCAGCACAATCTTATATGTAAACAAGAATGCCTACAAGACTTCACAATTTATGGGGGAAATCCCTTTTTTTATCTGGCCCTTGTGTAAGACAGATTCCATAATTGTGTTGAAAACCTTTGTCAAGCATATATCTCCCTGTTTTATACTTCACATAATGTTAATAATTAGAGGTTCATTTTTGATAAGACTTATCTCTGTGGCTGCATTTCTCAAGGAACCTTGTAAGATCTTCACATATGTGCAGGAAAGCCTCCTTACTGGAGGCAACCCTCCAAGGGAGCATTTTGCTCACCAAGTCAAGTGTTTGGGGCTTTTTGGTTTTGGGGTTTTTTTTTTAATCAATCAACAATAAATACAGTGGGATTTTGTATTCTCTATACCCTTCCATGAATTGTTACGTCTGTAAAAACAGTTTGCTGAAAAATATTGTTTGTGAAGGTCTGCTGTTCCCTTCTCATATTTTTAACAAGGAAACCTTCAATAGGTATATAGATAATTTGCCTAATAGTTCATAAAGATGAAAAAGTAGGCATATGAGTCAATAATTTTCTATATTCTTTTAATTTTGGGGGCTATTACTACTATTTTTGGTGTTTTTTTTTTCTTTTGGTATATTGTTCTGGTCAAGGTTCCATATCGGTATAAGGGATCACTGAGCCTGACGGCTCAAACAAATGATCCGTTTATAAAAATATATTCAAATACCCTAAGGTTAAAACAATGCTCAATGTGGTTAAAAAGTAATTTGGGAAGATAAAAACCGAAAAAAAGGCTAAGAACAAAAACGTTAAAAGCAGTCAGCAAAAAGGTTCCCTGAGTTTCAGGCTCACTGACAAAGTTCTAAAAATTATTTTTATATTCTTCCTGTCCAAAGGGCCTACTAGCTGAATAGATCAATTCACTTGGTGGGGGGGGGGGTGGTGGTGGCAAAATTAACCTAAACTGTTCCAGGTCTGTAACACAACTTCTTGCTCACTAGAGCCCCAGATTCTGTTGCCAGAGCACAAGGAGTTAACTCACAACTTCCTAGTTCCACTACTATCCTGGCCCACAGCATTTCTCCCTAATATTGTCCAAAATAATATTTCAATGTGTTTCTGGCTGTATCATCTTCAATATAGGTTTCCTGCAGAAAGAGGATTTGGTCTGGTATATCTCCTCCGCCTGATATTGTCTCGTTAGGTGCTAGTTCTAATTCTCAGGATAGAATATTGAATACTGAGATGTTAATGTAAAAATTTGGTGGTTCCTCTGTGTCTGATGTTAGGCCTAGATTGTTATGGGAACGTTAACAAATTTATTCAATTTCCTATTTTGTTGATTTCTTGCCAGTTTCATCCATGAATAGTCTTGCTATGATGTGGAGCACTTGGGTCTCACACCAAGTTTTCAGGAAGCTTGTTTTTACTTCCTCTGCTTTTTGTTGTTTTATGAGAAGCTGTTGACAATATTCCACCATTCTTAGTACCATTTTAAAATCAGTTTGCATTCTAAACTGGTGTTGACCTTGGCTGCCATCTCTTTCCATTTGGCAGTGGCATCATGTGCTTGCTAGTTAAAGGGTTTCTGGGCTTTTTTGGCTTCCCTGTAATGGCAACTGTTTTAAATCAGTTAAATATTTGCAATAAATGATATCTTTTTCCATTTCCTATCCCCCAGTTTTTGGGTTCTGAAAGGTCATTATATAGTTCTGACTGAAATTACTACAAATATTCATGATACCTCCTTATCTAATGGATTTCTTCTAATCTGAAGTTGATTTTAGTATTTGCTATAACTAGATGATGCTTACACATAGAAAAGCTGACTCTGATGTGATTCCTACACCAGCAAATGTTCTATTAAGATTTTGTCTATTTCTTTTTCCATCATGTTTTCTGATGATTAATATAGTCAGTGTCTTCCAATTTTCTTCTGGAGAAATACATTTATGGTATAGAGGCAAAGCTTCTATGTTGTCTACAAGCCTTTTCTTTTTCTCGAACCTGGGCCATATTTTTCCAAAATATATTTTAAACTATTCTCCTATTTATATCCATCTTCATATCGAAGCTACTGAACGTCAAATTATTTGTTGACTTGACTTGCAGTATCTTGTCACACTCTTCATATAATTGATCTAACTCTGCGCTCTGCAGTAGATACTGAAATTATTTTCATGGTAGTCTTTCTGCTTATGTTCCTTATGAGCACTAGAAATGTAGCAGGGATGACTAGGGGAATCCCCAATTTGCTGGCATAGAGTACCTCCCATGAGACATGATGCATATTACTCTATAAAGGAATCAGAGGGCATGTCCAACTCTGTAAGACTTGCCTCAGGCTAGCAAATCAAGAACACCCCAGATTTTCAGGGGTGGGGAACCTGCAGCCTCAGGACACATGTGGCCCTCTAGTCCCTCAAGGGCAGCCCTTTGACAGAATCCAAACTTGAAGGGCCACAGCTGAGGAACTAGAGAGCCACATGTGGCCTCGAGGCCAGTTTCCCCACCTATCCTATGAAATTATGTTTCTTGTTGCTTTTGGTTGCCTTAGAAAACCATTCTGCCAACTCCTCTGCTTCCTAAATATAAAAATCCATGAGCTATCTGAAATGATTATTTCTCTCTTATATTAATAACCAATTACTACTAGGGAGATTCAGGAATTTTTCCCTTATTTCTTCATTCTTTACTAGGTCAGATCAGCCCCTAAAGAATAGGACCAACAATGAGATTGACTTAACATTCTCCTTAATCTTGTTCAGACCCTACCCAATTGGGGAGCCCATTGCGTTCTACTCAGGTTTGGTTGGGGTGGGGGTAGATCTAGACAAACTGCCAGAGGCTTGGGATGGTCTGGGTAAAGATAAGTAAGAAAGGACCCCCAACTCCTCATTAGAATAGTTCCACCTCTCATTATAATATCCATTCTCTCATTGTATACCAGAGTTGATTGCTACCTGTCAGGAACACCTATTCTGCCAAGGGCATCTAAGCATCAAGAGGCTACCATGAACCATCTTTGATTTAAGAAGTCAAATGACCATCCTTTTATTATTTGTTAGCTATAATTAATAAAATGATTAATTACCTGAAATTATGTCTTTCAAACTTTATTCATCACATATCCTTACATTTACTTGTATTGAAAAAATCTTCATTCCTCTGCATATTGGCCATTGAATATGTAAGAGACAAATCTATTATCTTCTAAGCATAGATCTGCTTAAAGAATTTCATAAAGGAGGAGGATCTGCCCTTTTTCTCTGTATCCACTGAAATCTGTCCATTTCTGCCTCTCTCACCTCTACTTAGAAAAAAAACTGCTAAGTTTGTTTCTGATGCTTCTACCCTCGTCTTCTGGTTTGTTCTACTGGAAGAATATAAATACTGATAAGATTGAATTCTTCCAACAGTATTTTGATTTGTTGGCCATTAGAGAAAAATCTTACACTGTACCTCTAGTTAAGGCTTAGTCTAAAAACCATAGGTTTTCGAGTACCTTCTGCCCATCTACAATTCTACCACCATCACTATGGAAGTAGAAGGGGTCCACACAACACTGTAGACCATTTAAAATTTTTTGTCACTTTTATGTCACAATGGGATAACAAATCAAGACTTTGTGAATCTCTAATGTCATTTATAAAAACTACAATCAACATTTCCAAGAGCTTCTACACACGGAAGTGATTCCCTAACCCTCTCCCAACATCTGCTAGCAAAAGATCAGCCAAAAACAGCTGCTTCTATATCCTGAAAGTATTACTCATGGAACAGAATTTACAGGAGTTACAAATGTTTTTATCAAGACAGGCACCCAACTAAATTTTTTTTCAGAGACTGAAGACTTTGGAGGAGCGGGTAGGCAGGAATGGAGGGTTTCAAAAGTTTTAGTAATTAACATAAGCTGGTCTCCAAGATTCTGGAAACTGAGCTAGTGACTTTAGAGGTATCATTTTTGGGATAAGCCTTAAAAATAATCATGAAGCCTTGCTACGATGGCTTCTACTGAGGCCAAAGATTTAGATATTTTAGAAGGGAAATTTGTCAAAAGGCTGAAGACTGTGTTTTGAGAAGCCCATCTCTGACTGACAGAGATTCTGGTAGTCCAAGTTGCAATTTCTGGAGTTACAGCAGCTTGCATTAATCTTCTACCTGAGTTATTAAGGAAATGTTTTTTTTCCCCCCTCTAACAAAGGAATCTGATTTTTACTCCGTTCTCCCCTCTGCCCAACTTCTAGCCCTTTCTAGAAAAGTTAAAGGGCTAATATATTTTAATTACATTTTAAAAAATTTAACAAGCATTTTCCCCCTCTCTTCCATCTCCTTTCCCTTACTGGAAAACCCCTCCAAATTCTCACAACAGATATACATACTTATAGTCAAGCAAAACCAATTGCCATATTCATGTGTCTCATTTTGCACATTTAGTTCATCATCTCTCTGTCAGGCAGGAGGTAGCATAATAGTCTTCATTATCCATCCTCTGGAGTCATAGTTGATCATAATTCTTAAATCTTTCAAAATTGCTCATTTTTACAAACTTATAGTATTAAATCTCCTGATTCTGTTCACTTTACTTGAGTTCCCTCAAGTCTTTCCACTTTCTCTGAAGCTGTCCCCTCCTTTGCAGTTTTTCATAACACAACAGGGTTCCATCCAATTCATTTACTATAATTTTTTCAGCCATTCCTCAATTGATAGGCACCCCTTTAGTTTCTAGTTCTTTGCTACCACAAAAGATCTTTATTAATATTTGTGTACACAGAGTATCATTTCTTTTTCCTTTGTTCTCTGAGGGGTATAGACCTAGTAGTGGTATTGTGAAGTTAAAGGATATGCACAATTAGCAACTTTGGGAGACACAGTTGCAAACTGCTTTCCAAAATGGCTGGAGCAATTCACAGCTCTACTAACAATGTGCTTTTTCTCCTTTAGAATATCAACATTTGTCATTTTCCTTTTTTGTCAATTTGATAAGCATGCGGTAAAGCATCAGAATTGCTTTGATTTGCATCTCTCTTATTAGTAATTTGAAGCCTTTTTCCATATGGCTATAAATGGCTTGTATTTCTTCCCCTGAGAATTGCCTTTGACTATTTATCAACTGGGGAATGGCTCTTAGGTAAAGGGTTAATCTTAAACTGGTGAAGAGGACTTTTAAGGGATGGCAACATAAGCATGTGGATGGGTTCTGAAGTAAAAAAATAAAAAATAAAATTGCTTCTAAGTCTGCTATACCCACAGAATTTACAGAACTGATTAGAAGTATTTATCTTTGGGTTAGTGCTATGCTACATTGGATCTGTATGCTAAGGAATTTTAGCTAGCAAATATCCATTTAAATGCTACTGAAAATAGACAAAGTTTGATAGTGTTTTTGTTTTGTTTTAAAAGGAACACAATGTTAGTTGGCCTCAAAACTCACCTATCTTGAAAGCGGCCCCATCTGGACTGTTTTCTTGCAAAACCTGATCCAACCTGCTAGGGCAGAGATGGACTAAAAGTAAATGGACAAATGTACTTAATAACAGTTCACTGTAGGGGGAAAAAAGGCAATTTAAGTATAGATTCAAATAAAGTTAAGATCTTTTATAAAGATGCTGTTATTAAGATCAGTGTCAAGGTAGGTCAACTTGCATATTTCCATGCCTCCAGAATATCCCCATAAATTAGGTCAATGTGCTTTTCAAAGATTAGAAGCTTCTCCCTTTTTTTTTCCTTCCCCACTTTTAAATTATGCATGTTTACAGAAAACACAACAACCAACTTAGTGACTCCATTTCAGTTTATTAACTTTTACTGAGGTTTCTGATATAAAAAGTAATTAGCAGACACATTTAATTAGGAACTCAAAATATACACATACTCACAAACATACATACATTACTCACTTGTTGGAGAGCTATCTGTACTAATAAGAGTGGGTTTAAAGGAGAGGTTCTTAACCTTTTAGTGTCATGGACTCTTTTGGCAGTCTGATGAAGCCTCTGTATCCTTTCTCAAGAGTAATGTTTTTCAATAATTGAAGGAAATGATAAATTTCATTTAAAGGTTAGTGAAAATAAAGATTTTTTTTTCCCCATCCAAGTTCACAGACCTTTCGAATTCTATCCATAGACTCAATCTGTGGACTCCAAGTTAAAAACCTCTGATTTAAAATGCTATTTCCCAATAGATAAGTGGTCACAGGATATGAAAAAAACAATCCTTAAAAGAAATATAAACTACTAACATATGAAAGAATGCTCTAAATCATTAATAGGTTTTATCTCATACCCTGCAAATTTGTAAATAATAAAAAGATGGGCATAGTCAATATTATAAGGGTTGGGGAAAGATAGGCACACTATCTGTTGATGGAGATGTGACCAAGTACAACCATTTTGGAAAGTAACTTGGAATTAGGTAAACATTCTGACTGAAACATTCATATCTTTTGAGTTGGAAATTCCATTACTAGGCTTATACCTCAAGGAGGCCATTAATAAGAAGAAATTCATCATCATCAATATCACCAAGATATTTATATTAGCACTTCTCATGACAGCAAAGAATTAGAAACAAATTAGATGCCCATCAGTTAGGAAATGGTTAAACAAACTCCACTACATGAATTTAACAGAATGATTACTGTGCTGTAAGAAATGACAAATACAAAGAAGCATGGAAAGATTTATATGAACTGATACAAAGCAAAGGAAGCTAAGTCAAGAAAATACACAGTCACTACAACAATGTAGATGGGAAAAAAACTACAAAAAAATCAAAATGAATTTTCATACAAAGAACAAGCATGACTCCAAGAATTAGCTAGCTAGCCTTTATATAGACTTTAAGGTTTGCAAAGCATTTTACATATATTATCTCATTTGATCTTTACAATAACCCTGTAAGATAGGTGCTATTATTATTATTCCCATCTTATACGTGAAGAAACTGAGGCAGACAGCTTTTAAATAACTTACTCAGAGTCATATAGCTAAGTGTCTGAGGAAGGATTTGCACTTGGATCTTCCTGACCCTAAGCCCAGCATTCTATTCTCACCCCACTCCTTTGCAGAAGTGGGAAATATAGTACATTTCACATGTTTTTAGACTTGTGACCTATACTGGTTTTGCTGATTTCTCACTCTCTCTCTCTCTTTTTTTTTTTTACTAGTATTTATTATATGAGATGGCTCTCTCAGAGGGGATACAGAAGAGTCACTGAGAAAAATTCGGATGACTGTAAGAAGATATCAATAAAATTTTCTTTTTTAAAAAAGGGCCTCAATTAACAGTAAAAATATTGCCTGAACACAGCGCCAATGCAATATTCATAGCAACTACAGTGACTATGAATATGCCAGCATAGTTCTCAATTGCAAAAATATAACAGACTCTCCATAGAGAAGGCTGAAGCAAAACATTTATTCAGACATCAGAAAACTGAATCCCCAAACAAGAAAGCCACATTCATCATAGCAACAAAGAAGTTAATACACGATAGCACTGCAGGGAGCCACACCATCCTCTAGCCTTCCCACCAACAAACACTCACAAGCCTAGCTGTCTCCTTGGGTGCCTCCTCTCCTCCCTCCAGCTCTACCTGCTCTTACTCCCAGCTTCCTGTGAGTTTTGCTCCAACCTTCAGCAAGTTCCTCCCATCACAGGATCCATGTGATTACATTTGGCCTATTAGGGGGCAGGGAAGATCTCCAAATTCCCTTAGGTCTTTTTAGGGGTGGGGACGATATTCAAACACCCATTACTATTACACCATGTGGCACTGGAATGATGTAACTTATATAGAACAGGGCAGGATTCAAAACCAGTAAATGTTGTATGGCTTTATCAAATTATGGTAGAACTGGGTTCTTAAGAGTTTTCCTTGGAGGCTATGGCAATACCCGATCATTTGGTCCTTTCAAGCATTGTACTTTATCCATTTGTTGATACAATTCACGTCATGCCTAGAGAATATCCTGACAAGGCCAAAATAGGTGAGGCAACTGAAGGAATATATGGTATTAAGTTGTGGCCAATGACCAAGGGTAGTGCAGGTGCCTAGCTGGGATGTTCTGATTAACAGACTGAACATTTTGAATATTACAAGCACAAAAGAATAAGGGTTAAGTTACAATTACCCAAATTTTTCTCAGTGTCTCTCCTGCATTCCCTCCTGGAAAGCCACCCCATATAATCACCTGTTTAATTTATTTACCTGATAGAAACTTGGGACAAATTTTGCTTTTCAGTCAAGTATAGAATTCATACAGGAAGTGAAAGAAAATCTAAATGCATAATTAAAAATTAAGCCTGTGATCTCAGTAAGGAAATTCCTCTACAAATGCTGATTAGAACCTCCTCTACAATCTCTTTTATAGAACTGCCTACAGCAGCAATGAGAGATTAAGTGACTAGCCCAGGGTGACAAAGCCAATATATGTCAGTGGTAAGACACTCAAACCCAGGTCTTCTTGACTCTAAGGCCAGGGCATTACGGATTATACCATGTTGCCTCCGAAAGGCAAATATGGGCATATCTTGTTATACTGATTTTAAAATAGCCAAAACTTTAAATTATTTCAATCTTACTATTCCTCATGTGAGGGGAAAAAAATGTACTAGATGCGCCAGATACTAACATGATAACCTGTACAATTGTGGGGCCTTCCATCATGAAAGTCTGTCTTAAAGCATATAAAAATTGCTTCTATAACATACCTGAGTCATTCATCATTTAAATGCAAGGGGAGTAAACTGAAGCTGCTGAAAAATGTTTGGCAACACTAGACCACATATTAAGAGAGGAAAAGAATATTATATTCAGCAGAAACGGTTAAGGAAAAATTCAGGGCATGTATAAACTTGTATAAATTTTGTAAAGATAATGTATGGTTAGCTATCCCTCAATTCTATACAAAAATTCTGGACTTTGCTTTTATTGTTCATCTCTAAAACGTCATCTCTAGAAGCACAGAATCCCCTTATTCCTATTAATTAATTGGATACTAGGATAAAAAGGTCACTTAGTTCTATGAATTTGCAAAATGAGAAAACTGAGGCCTGTAAAGACATCATGTTTTGCCCAAGTCCACAAAGCTGTGGAGTGACAAAGTATGGACTTGTATTCAGTTTTCTCTAAATCCAGCGCTGTTTAATATGGCCCATAGCAGAAAATGTTTCTTGACTAACCACTTTTTAAATAGCATACTTTGGGTCTCCTTTGAAAGCACTACATATGGAATAATAAAAAGCAAAATTCAGTCTATTTCATTCAACCGGCAAGGCAACACCTTCTTGATAGAGGTCAAGGGCTCAGAGAACACAATGAGCCATATATTTTTTTGGACAAGGCCAATGCAATGTAGAAATAATTTTGACTATATGTGTTTGTAATAAGGTTTCTGTTTCTCTTATTCTCATTTAATTGGGAGAGGACATAGAGGAGAGGAAGAAAAGGTGGACTTTTGCTGTTTGAAAAAAAATACATAATTTTTAAAAATGAGTTCACAGGGCAATTTTGGGGGCTTGTAAATTGTTGGGGGAGGAGAGAGAGAAATATGTTTACTAACACCTAGCAAACAATCAACATAAAACAATTTTATTTTCTACATTTTTTTGGTGACTTTGTCTCACCTGAATCTGACGAGTAATGAGAGAAGGGCCTGCCAGGGAAGGACAACATCCTAGCCCCTGTCCTCCCTGGGCCAGCCATTCCATGGCTCTTCCTGAAAGCACCCCTCCACTCCAGCCTCCTCAACTCCATCTTCACCAAGTGCTTCAGCTGAGTGTCCCCTCATTTTCGGCTGATGCTGAACATCTAGGGATCATAACCTACATGAACTCATTCCTTCACAATGAACACATTCCCACTCTCAGTCAAATGATTCTGAACTACTGGTGGTCTCCACCCACACCGACCACTCCCATCCTCCTCAACCTAACCCCTCCCCAACACAACATCCCATTCTAAAGCTCCCAACCTGTTCCACTGTGCTCTTTAGAGCATCTGCTCCATTAGGAACAAACTTACTTCTCTAATTTTCCTTTATTAATCCTTCCATCTTTTTGAGCTCCCTAAGACCTGGCTCCCTCCTGAAGATACAGCTTCCCTGGCAAGCCTTTCCAGCACTGATTGCACTGTCACTCGTAACAAACCATCCTCTACCCCCTCAACTCAAGGATCATGGTGAGAGAGTTGGAATACTTCTTCCTCCCCATTGCTCCTTCCAGGCCCCCCTACCTTTCTTTCTTTCAAGTTCATTCAGTCCATATTTACCATTCAGTCAAGATGCTGGAAGCTGTTCTCTTCCAACCTGCAAAACACTCACCTTTCCTCAAAAATTTCAGTGCTCGACTCACAGCCTTTTCCTCGTCCTCAGTTCCTGCCCTCATACAAGGAGCTTTCAATATACAAACAGCCTAAACTTTCAGTTTCTCAACTTACAGGGCCTGGTGAATTTGCAGACTCTAAGCTTAATATTAATTGATTTCCCATGGCCTGCTTCTTTAATCCACCTAGGCTACTCACTTTAATCTTGCCATCACCCACAGGTGTTCCACTTTGATGTTCATAAACTGAATTTCCCTTATCTTATCACAATCTAGTATTGTTCTACTGCTGAGGGCTCTCCCCACTTCTTTCCTAGGCCATCAACCTTACATTGGCCACAGTCTTTAATTTTCTCTATTCTCTACTCTGATGTTACAATGCTTGATCCATTGGTGAAACAATTCAACTCATATACTGTCCTCTTCTCTTAAACCAGCTGTTCTCAACCTGTGGGTTATGTTTTTTTTGTAACAATGAAAATACATCCAGCATATCAGTTAGATTCATAACAGTAGCAAGATTAGAGTTATGAAGTAGCAACGAAAATAATTTTATGGTTGGGGGTCACCACAACATGAGGAACTGTATTAAAGGGTGGTCACGGCATTAGGAAGGTTGAGAACCACTGTCTTAAACCCTTTGTCCTCTTATCTTATTACCCATCTATTCCTTCCAAACCTCAGCCTCTAATTACTCCCACCCACCATCCCTAGGCTTCACTCCTATTCATATTAAGCTGGAGAAAAACATGATACTGCTAAGGAGGTCTATTACATATTTATGTTACATAACTTCAAGTGGTCCCTCATTGCTACAGGGCAATCCTTTTATAATTCCTTAATCTATTCCTTCTCTCTTTCACTACAGCACCTTTCCAAACCTTTTCATGACTCCACAAACCTGGCTTCCCTTCCTCTACCCTCTCATCTAAGAACCTTGCCTCATATTTCACTGAAAAAATTAAGGATATCTACCAAGATATGCTTCTTATTTCTACTTTTACATCTCATATCACTTAAATGCCTTTCACTACTCTCTTCAAAAGATACAACAATGGATGTAAATTCACACACACAAATTATAGTTCTGAAGGAGGTTTTAATTCCCTATGGTATAAGTGGATTTAGCAGATTAAATACAGCTGTATTCAATACTGCTTCTTGGTTTGCATATACCAATGGAAGCATCATGTGTGGGGCTAAGGAAATGCTGACAAAGCATTTTCACAATTTAGAGGTCTTACAATCTGGGGAAAAAGATCTAGACAAATTTAATTTCTATCACTTTTCAAAATCATACTCTTGGGTAATGACAGCTGAATATGCAAGCTATCTATACAAATAAGGATTTTCTCTAGGAGGTAAAATAATAAAAATTCTATAATTCTTTTTAAAATGGCATATGGAAATCAAGGAACATATTTAGGATGGCATACTTTGATAAAGCTGTAAAGAATATACCATTCTGTGACTGTTACCACATCTTGTTGGCTATTCGCTTTTTCTTGAAGTACACTTGGACCAAACTGTCCATCTTAGATTAAAAACCTACTAGGATAGGAAACATAGCTTTTAAAATGGACTTCTATATTCCTTTTCAGGGAAATAAATCTACCTTGAAATCCCAATAAGCAATAGTTTGCCTGACCAGTCTGCCATTAAATGGAAACTGGGAAAGATCAAGTTTGAAAATATTTCTCAAAGCCTGACGCCACTTTTAAAATCAGTTTGAGGGGCTGCTAGGTGTCGAAGTGAACTGGCCCTGGAGTCAGGAGGACCTGAGTTCAAATGCGGCCTCAGATAGTTAACACTTAGTAGCAGTGTGACCTTGGGCAAGTCACTTAACCCCAATTGCCCTGCCCTTCCCTCCTCAAAAAAAAAAAAAAAAGAAAAAGAAAAAAGAAAAAAAATTAAAATCCATTTTAAGAGGCTGCCAAAATTGGTGGTATGGGAATTTTGTTGTGTAACACAAGAAAATAATTAAAGTAGAAACTTCCTACTTTGGCCATCTTCCCATCTTCAAATCAACTGTTTGACATTGGGAACTTTCAGAGACACTTTATAAATGGTATTTAGTATATAAGGCTGGCCCAAAGCATACCTGTATACTAAATACTTACAGTAACAAAGTCAAAAATAATGTTACAATGCTTGAAATTCAAATATAAAAACAAATAAAGACATCTTAAACTCACTATGTCCAAAACAGAACTCGTTGTTTTTCCTCTTAAGCCTCTCCTAGACCCTCCACCTTCTCTGCTCCTGCAGAGGGCGCTAACATCCTCCAAGTTCCTCAGACTCGGTCTTGGAGTCATTCTGAATTGCTCACCATCACAGACCTGATCTGCCCATCCAATCTGTTACTAAGGTCTATTAATTTCATCTTTTCAGCATCTCCCCACCACGTTCCCTTCTCTCTGACACTGGAACCACTCTAGTGCAGGTCCTTATCACTTCATGCCTGAAGTCTCTCCCTATTCCAATCTCGCCTCCATTCAGCCACTAAAGTGAGTTTCCCAAGTGTAGCTTTGATCATGTCATCACCCTAACTCAAAAAACTCCAGTGGCTTCCTACAGTCTTCAAAAGCAAATACAAAGGGGCAGATACATGGCACTGGCCCTAGTCAGGAGGACCTGAGTTCAAATTTGACTCAGACACTTGACACACTTACTAGTTGTGTGACCTGGGCAAGTCACTTAACTTGCCTTGCCTTCTCCCCTCAAAAAAACAAAAAAAACCACAAATACAAAATGATTAATGGGCTATTTAGCATTCAAAGTTGAAGTTCATAATCCAGCCTCCTCCTATGTTTAGTCTTCTTAGACCTTATACTCTTCAATCCACTGTCACTAACCTCATGGCTGTTCTAGGGACACTCTATCTCTTGGCTCCAGGCATTTTCCCTGGTGTCCCCCATGCCCAGAACTCTCCCTTCACTCTTACTACTGACTTTCCTGGCTTCCTTTAAGCACCAACTAAAATCTCACTGTCTACAGGAAGCCTTCCTCAACTTCTTTAATTCTAGTGCCTTCCTGGGTTAATTATTTCCTATCTATCCGATCTGTGGCTTGGTTTGTATATATGTGTTTGCATGTTGCCCCCCCCCCCCCCCCCAGACTGTTAGCTCCTTAATGGAAGCAACTATCTTTTGCCTCTTTTTGTACACTGAGAGCTGACTTAGCACAGTGCCTAGTACATAGTACAGGCATAATGAATGTTGACTGATCTAGTGCTTAAGGAAAAAAGTAAGTTTATTTAAAAGAGGATAAGAAATTAGTTATCACTGAAGATTCCAAAGGGGATGATGGATCCTTTCAGAAAACTTTAATGGTTTGACCTCTAAGTCCAGATTCTCAGTATGCAATGACATTTGTTAATTATGCTATACTGCAATGATGTAGAGAATTATTTAAAGAAAAAGGACCACACTATTATGGATACCTAATGTTTAAGAAGAGTTATCAATCCAAAGCCCCCACCTAAATGGTGTAATCAGTTACTTAGCAATATTGAAGCACTGATATAAAGTAAACTACTTGCATCTATTGTGAGAGAAGGATACGGGATAAAAGGCATTTTGGGGAAGAAAAATTTGGAGATATTTGGGAAAACTTGAGGATAAGCTGAAGAGTAATAACTTGGGTTGGAAGAGAAGAGCTCAGAGTGAAGGAGGAAGCAATCTGAATGAAGGGAACGATTAGGAGAAAGGACCTGAGGAGAAGGAAGGAGAAGGTGGTTGGCAAGGGAAATAAGAAAAGGTAAATAAAACAAACTGATGGATGAAGCATATTAGTAAAATGACAAGTTAGTGATAAAAAGGAACTGAATCAAAACATGGTTATAAAACTGCCCCTGAGACAAAGGAAAGGAAGTTGGATGCGGCTGACAAATTGCTTAGAGGTGACTGAAAAGTTGCAAAGATCTTAGATGTTGAAGAGGTAAGGAATAAACACCCACAAATAATTTAAAAAACAAGTCTGAGACTCTCAATAATTATGGAGCCATCAAAATTTTGCACTGAATGGATTCAGCATGTTTGTAGTTTCGCCACAGCAGATAAGTAAAAATCTATTTCATAAATATGGTTGCCTGTATAATAATGATAACAATTGATTTATATAAAACTTTCAAGTTTGTAAAGTCCTAACTAAGGCTCACAATTCTATGAGTTAGGTTCTAGCATAATGACTATACCCATTTTAAAACGATGTAGCACCATACCTCAACCTCAGTCCTCAGTAAATCAAGGATTCGACTGGCACATATGTCTGCATTTGCAATTCTGGGAAGATCTCTGGCCTCCAGAAGTGGATCAAGCGTTGTCCTTTTAAGTACCTCCCCTAGCATTCTGGCACTAGAGTCCCTAAAGATCCAATGTGACACACTTGTCAATAGTCTCCCAAATGCCACATTAAAAGTCCCAAGTAATTCCTCTAGCCCAGTTGTAGACATTTCAAAATTCCAATCTTTGGGGAGGGCCCATTTCCACCACAGCAACTGGTCCTAGAAATCACTATCTCGATCACTATCACCACCAATACAAGAGGTATATCAGTTCAACAACAGTCTACAGCATTATCATGATATGTTTCTTAAAGGCAAAGAGCTTATACACATGTCTCTAGTTGAGGACTGCCCACATACAATTTATCCTCTAATATCCCTGAGGCAATTAATAGGTGGATGCCTCCTGTATGTGGCCAGCACCACCAGAAGCACCCCCGGAGGCCACCAGGGGGTTCATTCACTTTCCTCTGCACTGCTCTTTCCTTACTTCAGGGTGGTTATTCTGATCCAATACTGCTGACTATACCAACCGGTACAGGCCAGTCCTGATTAAGGTCAGTTTGAAGCTGCAGGTTCAGAATTGGAATAAAAAGAGCTATTTGTTTATCATCTAACAGTTAATGAAACATTTACTTAGCCACAACATAGAAAGGATACTCAAGCAAGGAGACAGTATTGGTTCAGCCAGGCAGAGCACACAAATCTAGCCTAACAGACTCCTGCATTCTTTGGGCTGGTTTTTGTACTTAGTTCACAAAGAAGTTCCATCAATAGCCAGAGCCTTAGCACTCCAAACCAATTAAGGAAAAATTAGACTAGCCTACATGGCACAGACTGCTCCTACCACATAAGCCCTTGCTGTCCTTCTACCCAGGACACCTTCCAGTTCAAATCATTCTTGAAATATTTGGTCCTACCCTTAGCATAGCCTGCAACTTTAATAAGGTCTTTACACTCACTATGTAGCAAAGCTAAAAATTATTTCATTGTTCTTTCATAGCATATGACTGTTCTAACACTAATTTACTGGAGTTATATGTTAGTTGGTAACATTTTATCTTGGATTCATTCGGTTTGCTGTCTATTATGACACTCAGGTCTCTTTTTATTGTACTTAATCTGAACAAATCATTCTTTATCTTGTAACTATATGCTTTCCCTTCTCAACTGTATTGCCTTATATTTCATCCTACTGAATTTAATCCAATCTAGTACTGACCATTTCTGTAACTTGTCAAGGTCATTTTGAAGACTAATCCTATTTTTTGCAAGCTACATATAACCTAGTGTATTCCATGAATTTAATGAGCATGTTCTCTAATCCATCACCCAAATCTTTTAATAACACAGAATAATATCTAACCCAGGAGATACTCTGCAGAAATTCAACATACCTTTTAAATAATCTAGAGAAACAACAAAAAAAGAAAGAAAACAAAAATTTTTGTAAAGCAGGGTTTAATATCATTCCACAAAATGGTTTTCCAGGAAAATATTCATTGTACGACAGGAAAGGACCCTTCTAGAGAAATAGCTAGAGAGAGGAGGAAGAGTACTGAATAAGGAATGAGGTTAACAACTGGAGAGCTGAGACCATTTGGATATGGCTGTTAACAGTTGCAAATAGGAAAAAGAGACATATGATGGTATAGAGAAGAGAGGAGAGGAAAGGACTGAACAGGCAGGATTTAAGAGTGAGTAGGGCAGGTGGGGCTGGAGTAACAGGCAGGGTTAGAGAAAAATTTTCTTTCTGCCATAGCTTCTAGAGAAGTGCTGCCACCACCTGGATACTGGGTAATTGTGAAACAATGGGTTATTCTAATCTCAGCTATCAGTCATTTCACAAGTCCTGCATTTGTTAAACCTGTATTCTATAAAACTAGGTTATAACCATGTTGCAATTCCTTAACAACAAACAACTGCAGAATTATACCAGTGTGAACCTCAGCTGCTTACTGTGTGACTATGGGCAAGTCAATTAACCTCTCTGGGGCTCAATCTCATCATCTTTAAAATGAGGGGACTGAAACTGATGCCCTCTGAAGTCCCTTCCAGTTACAAATCTGTGACCACAGGGTCTGTTTACCTCTGATGGAAATATTCTGTTTGTAGATCAGAGAAATTTGGTCGATGCCCAATTCCAGCAAGATATTTGATCAGATCTTTCTTGATACCTCTACAGGACAAAGAAATGGGCAGGATGATGATAACACACAGTGAGGTAGAATGGGAACTTGAAATCACACTTGATAAGCATGATTAATTAAGAATTATAGTGGTATGGGATCCTGGCTTTCCTCAGTCCTATTAATTCAATCAATAATTCTCTTAAGTCCACTTGGGGGCAGTGTGGCACATCAGAAAGAGTACAGTGCATTTGAAATGAGGGGATCTGGGTTTGAATTCAGACCATCACTTACTACCTGTGACACCTTAGGCAAATAAACCACTTCACCTCTCTGCCAGGCTGTGGGAAAGTAGATGAGTAATGTTCAAGGTCCCGATCTTTAAGGAACTTACCATCTAATAAGGGAGAAAAGACCTGGGGACAAATAACTCTTAAATACTCAAATGGATCTATGATCCATTCTCTTCTTTCCACCCTCTCAGCTGTGGACCTGGCTTCTTCACAGAAGTATCTCAGGCCACTTGCTGTGAGATCCCTCTTCTTTACTTATGTCCAGCCCCCACCCACATTCTTCTTTTCTCCGGTCTCTAATGAAGAGATAGCCCTTCTCCCAGCCAAGGCCAGCCTCTCTGTATGTACTCTTCATTTCATCCCCTCTCATCTTCTTCAGCAGATGACTCCCACAACCCACACTTCCCCCATTCTCCCCTTAACCCCCTTCTCATATTCGGGTTCCTTGCCTTCTACTTATACGTACACCCAAATCTCTACCATTGGAAAAAAGAAAAAAGTCTTACCATCACCACTAGTTGTCATCGTGTATGTCTCCTCTGCCCAGCTGACCCCCTTGAAAATGTGTTTCCATTTCCTCTCCTTTCAATCTCTAAACAAACTCCCTGCAACCTGGCTTCTAACTTCTTCTTTCACCTGAAACTGCTCTCTCCAAAGCTTCAATGGTATCTGGTCAAAACCTATAGGTTTTTTTCAATGATCATGCTCTGTAACATTTAGCACTATTTACTTCCTTCTCCAGAATACTCTGCTCTCTGGTTTCCTGAATGCTGCCTTCTTGGGTCTACTCCCGACTACTTCTCATTTTCTTTGCTGAATCTTCAGCTATATCATGTCCACTAACTGTGCATATGGCTGGCAGTGTGCTGAAACCAGCTTTTGAGTCAAGTGCTAAATTTTCAGTTCAAGCATTTATACCACAGAAATTGGCAAATGCTACAAATTAGGATTTGATCTGTTTTGCTGATTGTCTAGCCTTGAAAAAGTGATGAAGAAAAGGTTAATGATGACGATTAAACGTAAAAGTGTGTCCTGAAATGTTTTGATTTTTTGGGGGGGGGAGCTGATTGTTAAAACATTTATCAGCATATGCCAGGGTATACCTCAATATTCTGTCCCAGACTTTTCTCCTTTTTCTTTCTATATTCTCTCCTGAGATCCAATACCACATTACCAACTGTTTACTGGACATATCCTAGAGGTATCTTAAAAGTCTCTAAAACAAAACTGATCTTTCCCCTAAAATGCTACTTTTTCAAATTTCCCTGGTTAGTATTGACAGCACTATCTCTGTCACCCAGGCCTGAAACTTCAATGTCATTTGACTCTTTACTCTTACTTATCCTACCTAATTGCCAAATTTTGTCATTTCTACCTCTACAACATACTTTACATAACTGGGGGGGAGGGGAGAAGCTGTGATCTCAAGCTGCATTAACAGTAGTGTCCAGAATAAAGGAAATGACAGTCCACTCCATTTCATGTTGCATTGATGAGGTCACTTCTGAAGCACTGCATTTAGTCCTCAATGCCCAATTTTAAGAGAAACACTGACAAACTGGAATATATCCTGCAGATGACCAGAGAGAACTTGAAATTGTTATACAAGGAAAAACTTAAAGGGCATGGGGATGGCTAGCTTGCCTGGAGTGCTCTTCCTCCTCACTTTTACCTCTTGACTTCTTTGAAGACTCAGTTCATAGCCTTTCCCAGTTCCATCTTCCTTTCCTCACTTCATTCCCACAGCTGCTAGCTTCCATCTACTCTGCATATTTATCTACGTAGATGTTTGCAAATTGTCCCTCTCATTAGAGTGTGAGTTCCTTTATAAAGACTGGGTTTTTTTTGCCTTTCTTTGTATCCCTAGCTCCTAACACTTGTGTGCCTGGTACATAATAAGCACTTAATGCTTACTGGTCTCTCTCTTCAAAACATGTGAATACTGGAAAGACTGGCTGGGGGGGGGGGGAGAGGGAGGATGGGACAAATGGAATGGCAGGTTTTGACTCAATATACTTTAAAATTAATTTTTGAGTGTTTTCCCTCTCCTACTACTCCCTCCCCTCTGATTAAACAAAAGAAAAAAGACAAAAAGAAAGCAATCTATAGCTCTACAGACAGGAAAACAAATTCCCACACTGGCCATGTCTGAAAATGCTTTTTCTTTCTGCATTATAAGGTCATCACTTCCCTGTCCTGAGGTGAGTGGAACTTCACCTTGTTCTTTAAATTATGATCATCACTGTGTTGATCAAGAGTTCTAAGGTTTTTCAGAGTTGTTTTTCTCTTTATTATCAGTTTTCCTAGTTGCGTCAGTTCATGGAGGTCGTCAGTGTCCTCTAAATACATCCATTTCATAATCTCTTATGGTGTAATAATTTCCTATTATATTTATATGCCACAATTAGTTTAGCCATTGCCCAGAAGGATATCTCCTTGGTTTCCAATTTCTGTTCTTTCCATGAAAAGAACTGCTATATTTTTGTACATATAGATTATTTTCCTATTTCTTTGAGGTATAGCTCTACCTGGGTCAAAAGGGCATGCACATTTTAGTAACTTTGGGGGCACAATTCCAAATTGCTTTCCAGAGCAGCCAGACCAATTCACAACTCCATCATCAACACTGCACTAGTATGCTTGTTTTCCTGCAGCTATTCCTAAATTTGTCATCTTTGTTAGTCTAATAGATGTGAGGTAGAACCTCAAAGTGACTTTAATTTGCAATTCTCCATTAGTGATTTAGAGTATTTTTTCCATGATTATTGATAGGGTGGAATTCATCCTTTGAAAACTTCTGGTTCATATCATTCAACATTTATCTACTAGGGATTATTCTTAGCATTATGAATTTGAATTAGTTTTTTATATTGATTATGAGACTTAGGGAAATTTGCAAAAATATTTTTTCCCAGTTACACATTTCCTTTCTAATTTTCACATTAGACTTGTGTGTAGAAAACCTTAAATTTTATACAATCAAAACTGCCTATTTTATCTTGTGTAATCATCTTTATTTAGACATGAAATTTTCTATCCATAGATCTGAAAGGTAATTTCGTTAAACTCTAATCTGTTTATGATGTGACTTGTTATATCTGGGTCATATATCCATCTGGAGCTTTGCATATAGAGAGAGGTGTTGGTCTAAACATAGTTTTTGTGGTTTTGGCTCAATATAAGGAAGAACTTTCCCATAATTAGAATAATCAAAAAATATAATGCACCATTTCATTGGTACTGTGTTCCGTTTTTTGGGAGCTTTTAAATGGAAGCTAAATGACTACTTTCCATGAATTTTTGCAATTAATAGGCCAGACTACTTGGCCTCTAAAGCAGAATGTAAGCTCCCTGAGGGTAAGAATATTTAAAAATTTTTTTCTTTGTATTCCTAGGAACTAATAGTACTTTGGACTGAGCAGATGGTAGATAAACGTTTGTTGAATTAAATTTTCTCCTAACCACAAAACAGCCTGTGTGGTAGGGACAGGATTGCCATGAAGAGCTACTAGTTTTGTCTCTTCCCAGTCTTCCTCCCTTCCTGTATGTCTAGTGCTTTCTTGAGATTTTTCCAAAGCTCAGAGTAATTGGCAGAGGGATCAAAGAGGCAAGCCTATCTTTCTCAGGCTCAAAACAATTTAGTGAGATGTGCTGACTGTCTGGAGAACACACTTGGAGGAAAAGGAACTCAGTTCTCTTGACTGTCAATGAGAGGGCCAGAGAACTTTGAGATAAGCAGGCTTCTTCACAACATCTGAGGGGTTCTTTGGGTTAACTAATTCAGGCTTTGACTTTCTTACTGCAAGATACATAGGATTTTCCTAAGAAAGAGTCTGGGAGAAATATCAACCACAGAGCACTGAGGAGTTCCTGGACCAAAGTAAGGTGTTCCTGTGTCAAGTTTAGATCTATAGGAACACAAGCAGAAGAGGCAGTGAGGCTGAAGTAGAGTTATAGAGCAGTTTCTTGATCAAGCCAAGGACTTGTTTCAAGCCAGAAGCTGTAGAAGGAAGAGACAAGGAGCAACGCAGCTTAGATCTATGACACAAGGACCAAACCCAGACCTCAGCCTTCCCCAGTACTATGAGTCATGTGGCGTTTGCAGGTCAGGAGGAAAATGTTAACTCCAATAATCCTAAATATTTTCCCCACTTGTGAAGGATTAAGCCAAATGTGTAGGTGCCACAGATTTTTGCTAAGGATGCCAAAGACTGGATCTGGTTTCTGAGATAACAGTTTATTTTCGAACTCATTCCCTAAAATCTTATAATTCCATAATTCGTACTTGTAGTTCTAGAAATTGTAAGGTAAGTGCTATAATGTAGCTCTAACCAATTTGCCTGATTGAAGATGTGTACATTTGAATACTTTTACCAACTACCATTTTTGTTTTACTATGATAAGGCTGAAGCACAAATCAAATTTAAGTGTGTACAAATTTCATCAATTTCATTAACCATTACAAAGTTTCCATCAAATGGAACAATACAAAGTATTTCATAGGATCATAAGATTTAGAGCTAGAAGGGACCTTGGAAGTCATCTTGAGCAGCTAAAGCAAAGGTCTTCAGCTCCTTTGGTCTATCCTAATTACAACTAATCCTCATTTATTTGGCATCCACAAAATCATAATTCTGACAGGGGCCTGGTTGACATTTAAATCCATGACAAAAAAAAAATGAAAACAGAAGAATATACAAATAGAGGGGCTTGCTCCACCTGAAGGTAATAAACTCAAGAGTTTAAGATCATAGCATTAGAGCCCCAAGAGGACCTTAGAAATAGTCTAGTAACTAGTACAATCCCTTTAGTTTACAAGTGAGAAAACAGGCCCATCAAGCTTTTATTCCACACTATCCAAATTGTAATCATAATCAATGAATACCTGGTACATATTGACCTAGAGCTCTGATAAACCAATGGTAGTGCCACGTCCAGAATTTCAGTCTATGGATTCCAACTTCGATATTCTTCCTACTAAAGCCAAGATTCTATGATGACTGGGCGTGAGATTATCTTGACATTATAAGAACCAAGATTTTTGGTTTCTTACACTCAGCACAACCATGTCTCTCCCTCTTCCTACCCTCAGATTTTCAGTTCTCCACTAAAACAAGAAGTCTAGAAAGTGGATATGGCATTCATGCCACGGACAACATGGATTTAGTGGTCTCCCACCTTTTCCCCAACCCAGGATACCTTATTTTTTTTAAGAAAGAAGGCACCAGGGTGGCCCAGATGGGAGATATTAACTAGGTGAGAGGATCCATGAGTAAAAGGTTGCTAGTCCATTGTATGTTAAAATAACAAATACTGACTGCCCTTCAGAGACCATTACAAAAGCAAGATAAAACTTATTTCAAGTGCACAAAAATTTAAATACACACAGTCAAGAAACTGAGACTTTTTTTATGGAAATTGCAGGTATAGCCATGGCAGTTGCAGCTTAGACACCATCATTTGAGTTTTCAAAGTGTAAAAATACATCTGCTAGTGAGATAAACTATCCAGTTAAAAGAATTTTTATTAACTTAGATTAGTTGCCAACAAACCATTTCCTGGTAAATAATCATTACTGCTGTTAGACATAGACTAGTTATACACGCCACTGCTTGTTCCTCCTTTAAAGAATAAAAACCGGCTTTAAACTGGAACAGAAAATCAAGCGGTCTTGCAACACTTGCCAGACATAGTCAAACAGAGCTATTCAAGTAATTACAAAATTTGCTTACCAACCAAACCAATGTTAATCTTTTATGTCCTGTAGATTCAGCTACATTAACTCACCCTTTCTGCTTGTTGATTTTCACATTCCTTTCATTTGTGCACTGAAAGATCAGACACTGTTGGAACTCTTACACCTCTCCCCTCCCCCCCCAAATGTTCAGCAAAACTTACTTCGTGGAAGTAACAACCATTCTCTAGTAAGACTATTTCTTTCCAACCCATTTTAAGGCAAAATGTGTCAGTAAGTGTTTAAATTATTTTTTTAAACTTCCCTTTCACGTAGAATGGGAATTCTACCCAAATTTATCACTGATTGGCAAGACCCTTCTGCCTCCTTTATGAAATTTAGGTACTAAAGTCCTGCATAGAAATAAGGAAATTAGGAGAGGTAGTTTAGGCTAGTCGAAGAAACACTGGGCTTAGAGATGGTAGATCTTGGAGATCTTCAATCCCCTCATTATTTATATAAGAAGAAACTGGGGCGCAAATAAATTAGGGTCACACATAAAGTAGTAGCGCTGTGAGTCACACCCCACGTCCTTTGGATTTGAATCCAACAAATCATGTTTTCTTTCCACATGGGTACACGTTCCAGATCGGACTCACACCTTTAAATTAGGGATAATTTAAAATGTCTTTCATTTACCTAGAACTTTGTTTGCCAAGGGATTGTATTTACATGATCACACTGGATCCTCGAAACTACCCTGCGAGGAAGTGGTCTTATCATCCCCACTTTACGGAGGCCAGGCTCGGAGAGGTTAAGGGCCAAAACTGAAGAGAAGGGTCCGAGGCAGGATTTGAACTCAGCTCGTCCCAGTTCAGGCGAGGCCGGTTGTGGCCTCCCGAGGAGATTCTGCTTTTGTAAACCAGGCAGCCTCGTAGGGGATCGCGCTCTCTCTCAAAACCCCCTCCAGGGATCTCGGAGTCTTAGGGACCCAAATGCCCACCTCCGGAGGGCCCAGCAGGGGGCGGGGCCGGCCCAGTCCCAAGGCCCGGGGGAGCTGTTTCTCATTCCGTCCGGTTCTTTGTTCTCAGGCTTCAGCCTGGCTTCTCCCACCCCCGGGGGGGGGTTCCTAATCAGAGACCCCAAACATCCCCCCGCGACTCCGCCTCTCCTCTGCGAGAAGGCTGGGTCCGAAGGGACAAAGCCACGACCCCGAGGGCCCTCGCTCCGGGCAGCCGCCACCTCCTCTAGCGCAGCTCGGGGCCCTGGGGAAGGCTGGCAGCCTCTCCCCTCCCGTCGCCCCCACCTCTTCGTCTCTGCCTGGGCAGGAGGAAGCCGTTAAGTCGAAGGAGGACACGCAAGTGGCATGAGTCCCGGAAGTCACCAAACCAGCTTCCCTCACTGACCCTGGACCTGAGGTCGCGGCCCCAGCGTGGCCTCCGTTGAGGCCGGAAGTGAACCCGGTGCGCCGGTCCCGGCGTCCCCTCTAGCCCTCTCGGCACCTCGGGCTCTCAGCCCAGCCCCGGCCCCCGCCCCTGTGTCCCCGCCTCCGCTCAACTCTATGGCCGAGCGGAAGGAGCCCGGGCTTCCTTCTTCCCGTTTCCGGTCGGTCGGCTCAGCCTTGGGGGAGCTGGAGTCCTGCAAAGAAGGTGGGGAAGTGGGGAGGGAGTGGGGGGGGCGCACGCCCCCGAGGCCTGGGCGGGGGTCAGCGGGAGCGCGAGGGCCGCGGGCTGGTGGGCCACGAGCTGGAGGTGCTGCCTCCCTGTTGGGCTGCTCGGGGGCCGTGGGTGTGAGGGCGGTGGCGCCGCGGGGAGAGGACGGACAAGGCCCGACCCTTCGCCCAACAGCTTCCCTGCCTGGAAGCTGTCTCGTGTTCCGAGGCCCTGTTGGCTTTCTTGGGCTCGGCCCCCGGTGTCGCCAGCCCCTAGCCCACGAGGCTCCTGTTCCAATCTCCCGATCAGGGCTGAGGGGCTCCTTCCAGCAACTTAAGTCCTAAAATTAGGTCTCCAAGTGGTCCCTTAGGCAGGGGCTCAGGGCGGGTGGGGCAGTTAGCTACAGAATAAATAGAAAAGGAGGCATAAGTGGTGGGAGGTGGGACAAGGGGGCCCCAGTGGAGGGCATTTCCTTTTTTACTGTAGTGGAAAACCTCGTGGCAGGGTGGCCTTAGTGGATACTCTGGCCGGATGATATAGATGGGAGTCTGGCTTCTGATACTGACCCACGCTGGCTGTGTAACTGGGCGAGGCACCTACTCGGGGCTGGACACGCTTAGATTCCTAAATTGCAAAAAACATTTCAGTCTACCTTGCAAGAGGAACTTTCTTCATTGAAAATTCCCTAAAATAAATGAGATTACATGTTTCAGTGGTCTCTTTTCATTCCCCCTCTAGGAACATACAACTTTATATCATTTTAAGGCAATTTAGTAACTAAGAAAGACAGATAGGTGTAGCAGAAGGCACTGGAAGGTCCCGCCACAATTTACTCAGTCTGTTGTCTACATCGGAAGGGGTTGCTAATAAGATAATTTGTGTGAAGGCACGTTGTGAACTATACAGGTGTTTGGCATTATTATTATTATTATTTTAATGATATCATTTGGAAGATTTGTTGAATTAATTAATTTGACCTATTCTTTCCCTTGCATGTCTCATCAAATCTGCTGGCTTAGTATTTTTACCACAATTACAGTGCTCACATCTCACTTTTGCTGGTAGTACCAGTTGGGTGCTAGTTTATAGTAACATGTTAGGTATTGTAAAAGTTTGCTAAGAGATAAAAGGGACTGGAAGCTTAGTTTTCCATGGACATGGCTAATTTAAATTTTTTTCATTTTTCACCATAATTTTTCTAGTGTAAAACCTCAAGGTCCTCAACAGTGTCAGGAATGGTCCTGCTGTAACATCTTTGGAAAGGTAGTTACTTATTTTTTAAAAGATATTTTAATGGCTAGATAAATAATTTACCAATAAACTGTGTGTACTGAATATATATTCATTGGAGGCTTTATTCGTGAGTGTTAAATATAACTAAGGACAGAGATTTAGATGTAGTTGGTATATCAAGTATGCATATAATGAACTTTAAAATTTGTTATGATTACCCTGAAAGTTTTAACTGATTTTATTTTGTTCCTATTTTTAACTACCTATTCTATAATAGTTAAATCTTCTAAAATCCTGTTATTCCAACAAGTGTGTAACAAGTAGTAAAGATAAAACAAAAACTAAGAGAAAAGAGATGGGAGTGGTCATCAGAAACCTATATTAGACCACCAATTAATGGTCCTTTGGGCAAAATTAGGAGAGTATGTATCCCAATTGAATTCTTGTGGCTGTACATCTATGACTTATTCATACAAGGATATGTTCCCCCACCCCAGGTGCATAAATAATGAAAGGTACAACCCACTCTCTTAAACTAAATGGAAACTAAAAACACAGATCAACTACAAACTGAATTCTCTCCCAACAATCCTTAAGTGTTTAAAATGCTATCGACGAGCAAAGGACTATATTTGCTTCTATTGCTACTTGTCTCAATTAGTGGAGCATACTTAACTTCTTGGGGAGAAAAGAAAAGGAAGTAATAAGTATGAACCAGGTAGGAAACAGAATATTGTCATCTACCTGAGAAAGAAAAGAGCCCTCTAAGTGGAGTCAGATGAACTGGATTCAAATTCAACATCTAAACCTTAAAACCTGTGTGACCTTAGGCAAAACACTTAACTTCCCTGGGCTTTATCTTTAAAATGGCCTAGATGGCCTCCGAGGTAACCTTCAAGTGCAAAATGGATAATTCTCTGACATGCTGTAACTGGCAAATGGTTATGGACATTGTAATAACCTTAACCTTTTATTCTCTCAGCCCCAGACATGGAGCTATACTGCTATATACATTGTTCATTGCAGCTCTGGGATCATATTCATGCCGAGCATACTTCTGTTTTCATACAACAGATTGGCCATCTTTTGTGATTTAGTTATTGCCTGCACCAGATAGAATTTGTTTTCAAATTGACAAACTATATTCAGATTTTTCTTGGGAGAGCTAACTGGACCTCAAGATTCTTAATGGCAGACTGCTGCCAGACGGCTTTGTCTTGAATATAGCAACCACGTGCGAGAATACTTTTAACTTTAATAAAAGTTAAAACAAATTAAAATGGTTTTAGAGTGGTGTTGCTGAAGTGAACTTCATATTCTCTAACTTTATATCCAAATGCCCAAAATAAATTATTTTATACATCTTTAAAAATCTTTAACTTAAGTATAAAATTTCAAAGAGATATTTACTTGATGTTCATTCAGTAATTTGTCATAATATGGTAATAGGAATAATGGGGAATTTGAGGGTTAAATAACTGCCTGTGTAGTTTTTTGTTTGTTATTTTAATATTTGGTTAACCAAGCAGACTTTCTCTGATTTTACATAGGATTTTTCCAAGGACAGCTACAGAGATGATTGATGTAAAAGCTTGGGCTGAGTATGTTGTGGAGTGGGCTGCAAAGGATCCATATGGCTTCCTTACTACAGTGATTTTGGCTCTGACTCCACTTTTTCTAGCAAGTGCAGTACTGTCTTGGAAACTGGCAAAGATGATTGAGGCCAGGGAAAAGGAGCAGAAGAAGAAACAGAGACGTCAAGAAAACATTGCAAAAGCCAAACGGCTAAAGAAGGATTGAGAGAAAAATTAGGTTAAGAAGAAAACCCTTCTCCATTAAAGAATCTACAGTTAGAGAAAAAATCATTCAAAATTATGCAGTTCTTGAAGAAACACTAGGGTGCTTTTGTTGTATTTTATAAGTGTTATCTTATCCAACTAAATTTGACCATGGGAGAAAATTTAAACTAACCTCAATGCTATAACTAGTAATTTTTCAGCTTGGGTACAAGAGCTTGTTGGTGCCTGTCAATTTAGATTTATACTGCAAATTCCTTATAACTCATTTTGCCGTTGCCTTTTGGTAGCTCAGGCACTAAAGTGAATCTTATCTTGGAGAAGAAAATGTCTTAAGAATGTGAATTGTTGTCTAATAATAGCTTGAATTTGGGAGCCTATTTATGGACAAAGATTTGGAATATTGAAAATTAAGATTTTTTTTTTCCACTAGAGGACAGGAAAAATAATTCAGTTATTTTTTTTTTAAACTTTTCATGACTTGAATGAATTTATAATTCATTGGGTTGAATAATTTGCTCTGCTAGGGCACAACACTTCCTTTGCATGTTTTCTTCATCCTCTGCAGTTGTTGTCATTCCATAAATCTTTCAGAGGATCCACTCAATGCGCTAGCTATCTTCCTCTAGTTCTTTTAATATTGGTGCTTTGGAGAATCAATGTAAAGTTGGGCTGTCTGTCTTGTCTCCTCACTATTAAACTAGCCTACCTCCTTTTCTAATCATGCATGTCCATATGATGTACTTTATGCTCTCCTACAGTTCTTACTCACATTTGTTTCTTTGATATGGAATCATTTCTGGGAGCAAAAGCAAATCTTGATCAAGTAACAGTTCTGATTTCTGCATTGTTAATGTCAGCTACACTTGGAAGATACTGGCAGTGTGACTGTAAGACATTTCATATTTGATTAATTTTAACACACTGTAGAATTGTTCCATGCTTTCTTTTTTTGACTGCATAGCATATTCTGTATTGGGCAGATAGAATTATGTGCAATTATAAGGTCTGCTGTCCACCTTAGAAATCACCTGCAGAGAAGAATTTAGGATTGCTGTAAATATTCCAAACTTCATAGAATCCAGTTTATTCATGCTCATATTGTACATAAGAGTGAAATAGTCTAAAAAAAAAAGGTTTTGTCAGATGATTTTTCGAATACATACTTTTTTTTTATCTATTATTTCATTTTAACCTATGTGGTAGCAGTCTGGTAACTCCATTTTAAAGGTCAGTTTCTTGAGACATCTTAACACGTCCCAAAGACACAAAATAAAACCCTTTTTCATTTGCTATGTGTTGGAATGGAAAGACAGCAAGGTATGCAAATTAAATTGGAATGAAAATAGGTTAATTGCTATTAAGTTTCAAGCAAAAGGCTAAAAATAAGAGTATTTTTCCTTTTGTGAAAAATAATTGTTTAATTGATTAAACTTTGTGTATGCTTTTTATGACCTAGTCTACTATTAAACTTTAATGGCTATGATCATTTTTTCCTTTTAAATGAATTTTAAAAATTTTAAAGTATGTTAATCTAATAATCCTAATTTAAGAAATGAATTAGTTATATAAATAAATTTGATACTTTTTTAATATGTGGATGTCTTCATATTTATTAACTGATAATAAAAATTGTCTTTATCAAAATACTGCACAAATTTCATCAGAATGAGAAATCTCTGAAAATTTACCACATTTCTGAGAATGGTAACTATAGACCATTATAACCATTGAACTTCCCTTAGGAAGTAGCATTTATACTAACTAACCTTTTATATGGTGAGGTGTCAAAAGATCATTTTTAAAAACCATTAAAGAACAACCTCTCCATTCTTTTACGCCGTAACTGATGCTCATATTGAGTGATTGTGTACTTTCTTGTACTCTGTTAACACTATCTTTCATAGGGAACAACATCTGGACCACCGGTAGGGCATGTGCTTTGAGTTTTCATTGGTAATGCTTTTTTGCTTCTCTTTACACTTTACAAGTCATATAACTTGTGACAAGAATCTTCTTAGCGTTGATGAACTGTTTTATTAGCACTGGAACATTCTTTCAAAGCAAGTTTTGGGGTTTGTTTCTGTTGTAATAATTCATGATATTGGTGTTTTGGTCAGTATTTCCCACTAGTCTTCACAGATGAAACGTAATAAATTCCAACCCTGTGTTCCTTTATTTGGAATTTGGGCTCCCAAGTTAAAGATCCATACCAACTGCTACAGTTCCCTCATTTTTGTCTAAGACTTAAGATGCCTTCCTGTGAAAAGGAGAGAACTACAAAGTGCTATCCAATTGCTAGAAAAAAAAATTTGATGTATCATTTAAAAATAAGCCATAGAATGACTCCAAATGTTTTCTTGAGAACTCTCAATACATCAAATATTTACTCTGCATCTACTATGTGTGCAAGGCCAAGCTGGAAAGCTAGGCATACAAAGAAAAAAAATGAAAAATTCTTGGATCAAGGAGCTTACATAAAGGGTGTGGGGGAGAGGTCTGTATGCTACAACATGGCATGTAAATACAGGTAATTTGAGGAGAGAAAACCTTAATCACCGTAGGTGCCAGTTTAGACTTCACAGTCCTTCATAACTTGGTCCCTTCCTACCTTTCCAATCTTAAACCTTAGCTCAATCTCCATCCCCATGTACTCTTTGATCCAGTGACACTGGCTTTCGTGCTGTTCCTTGAATAAGACACTTCAAACTCCTACTTCCAGACGTTTTCTCTGATTGTTCCCCTGTGCCTGGAATACTCAGCCTCCTCACCTCTGTCCCCTGGTTTTCCTGGCTTCCTCCAAGGCTGAGCTAAAATCCAGCTTTCTACAGGAAACTTGTACTAATCTTCCTAAAGCTAATGCCTACCCTCTATACACACATACATACACAGCTTCCTGGCTCCTTATGAGACAAATGGGTTATATTTTATTGCCATCTTGTACCCTTCTTGAGAAGTTCCCTGTCTTCTATTACCATAACATACAAAATGTCTATAACAATTTATTAGCTACTCTGTATCCCCTTCCCACTTTTATCCATTCATATCTATATCTGCATACCCATTTTTCTTTCATGACGTATATTGTTCTTCCAATTATTTCCTTAGCAACACTTATGTCACTCCAAATTCCTCTATGTTCTCTATATTTGTAATTTTACTTACAGCACTGAATTCTGTGAACATGCCATAATTTATTCTACTCTTCATTGATGCTGGACATTTTGATTATTTCCTGATCTTTTCAATAACAGTGCTTTCTGCCCCCCCCCCCCATATATCTATGTCTAACCAACTGTTCAGTATTACTGAATGATGAAATAAACTGTGATAATAAAATGCAATTAGAGTGACAAATATGGGGAGCATAAAGAATTTGGAAAGATAAGTGAGTCATAGCTGTATCTTGATAGATAAAGGGAGCTGTACTGTCTGTCATTGAAAAGAGAAACAATCCAAATGCCCTGCATTTGTGAATGTCTGAATAGACTATGGTATATCAATAAAATTTAATAGCATTGGGCAATTAAAATGATAGATAATGGGAATATAAAGGAATTTGGAAAGATATATGAAGTAATGCCAAGCAAACAATAGTAGGAAGAACAGTACGGACACTTGATTATAATGTATAAAATGAAAAAAAGTATATATGCAAATACTGGTGAATGGATAAACTAGGGAGATTCAGAGTAAGTCACAAAAAATCACAAGTTGTTACACATATGAATAGGTATAGAGATTGCCATGTTATATATTACATATAGTATATGCATGTAGCTACATAGAGAGTAGCGTTATTTGTCCATATAATATAAACATACACATATATCTTTAGAGAGAGTGCTATTCTCTTTCATTGAAAAAAGCTGGAAACAATTCAAACATTTAATACTTGTGAATGGTTGAATACATTTTGGTATATCAATAAAATGCAGATATTAATATAGAAGTGGGTGCACACAGGCATGTGCCCATGTGGGCACGTGTGTATGAGAGAGGGATGAAACGCACGTGTATAGAATTTAATGGTAGCCTGCTTCAGGTAGAGTCATAATGATGAGTAATAGAAATGTCTTGGAGAGATATTCCAGCATCCTATAATTGGTTGTGGTTGCCTATCCATATGTTGAATTTGTGGTATATTGGCAAAGAGAGCTCGATTTGGATTCAGGAAGATCTATTGATTCCCATCTCAGGTATAATAGCTATGTGACCCTAGGCAAATCAATTTCTTCATCTGGAAAATGGGGACAATGATGGCACCTACCTCACAGGATTGAGTTGTAGTCTTTAGCCCATTCACTTGTTCTTTTCAATTTTACACAAAGGAGTTAAAGACTGGGCATCCGAACATCCCAGTGTCCCAGTATCACAGAGTCTAGGATGGTTTTATGGACAGCTTCAATGCCGCCCTAAAAGGAACAGGGTCTGCCCTTTAGACCAGGAAAACATGAATTCAAATCCATTCTCAGATACAAGCTGTGGGACCCTGGGCAAGTCATGTAATCTCCGTCTGCCTCAGTTTCCCCAGTTATAAAATGGGGATAATAATTGTGCCTGCCTTCCAGGGTTGTAGTGAAGATCAAATGAGGTATGTGTAAAATGCTTGGTATAACGGTCAGAACATAGTAGGTTCTAGATAAATGTTTATTCTTTTCCCTCTTTTCCTTTCCCTTTCTCATCTCCCAAACCCAGTGACAAGGACCAATTCCCCTGAGGCACAGTGGAGCTTTTAAGATAACCCTAAAAATACTGAAGCGTTGAAGGCAGAGCCTGTAAATCTACTATAAATGCTAATGTTATCTTTAAAATAGGCAGCCTTTTCCTATCAGTTCTGTTACTTTTTAGTGAACACTTAGATGCAGAAACTCCCTCTATCAATTTAGGTTGGTATCTTCTTTGCAATATATAGTCTTAGAAAGTTACCTAGGGTAAATTCAAATAGAAAGTGATCCTTGTGGACAGTATATTGACTTGGAAAACCACAAATTAACATTATCTCTGTTGTATTGTGTTTTTATTTATTTTGTTAAGTATTTCCCAATTGTATTTTATTCTTATTCAGGCTGCTTTTGGATTTCTGCCGGCTGCTTAAGCCTGATCTCAGCCAGTGCCCCTAGAGCACTGAGGTCAAATGATTTGCCCAGGGGTATATACTCGTGTGTATCAGAGAAGGGGCTTTGAACATAGCCAGCTCTCTATTCAGTACATCTTGCTGCTTAATTCTATTTGCTACGCGTATTTCCCCATACATTATTTTATATCTTGATTATATAATTTATTGTGCAGAAATTTACCTCATCTCCAGTATTTTTTTCAATTTGTTTAAAAATGTGTCCAATTTCCATAATTGATAAGAACATACCATCCCATTTTCTTTAAGTTTTTAATCTGCTTTTCTGTACTTCTGTGATCCATCTGGGAATTATTAATGGTATATGATATGAAATAAAGATCTAAATTTATTTTCTTCCATATTGTCACCCAGCTTTTCTAAAATCTATTAAATAATGAATCCTTTCCCCAATTTGTATTTCTTATAGATTTATCCAACAATATTTTTTTGGTATATATTTAATCCTATTTCTTGTGATCTCTATTCTGTTCCACTGTATATTAGTGACACCTACTTTGTAAAATCTGGGATGACAAGCCTTTTAAAGAAAAAAGTCACACGAACCCTTATTATTATTTTGTTTTCCCATATAAACATCATGATTGCTTTATTTAGCTTTGCAAGAAACCAGTGGTATTTTGGTATGTTATCTTAAATGCTACTTAATTTAGGGAGTATTGCCATTTTCATTATACTAACTTAAACATTTCATGAGCACTGACTTTCCTTCCAGTTAAGATCTTTTAAAATTTCTGTGAATTCAGTTTGAGTTATCTTTATCTAGTGTATATGTGTATTTAGGTAAGCCAATTCTCATATATATATATATATATATATATATATATATATATATATATTTGGTTGCTGTAAAGAAACCTTTTAAAAATGTTATCTTTTTCTTGCTTTTTTGGAGGGGGGAGGGCAGGGCAATTGGGGTTAAGTGACTTCCCCAAGGTCACACGGCTACCAAGTTTTAAGTGTCTGAGGCCAGATTTGAAATGAGGTCCTCCTGAATCCAGGACCAGTGCCCACCTAGCCTTCCCTAAAAATGTTTTCTTATTCTTTACCAGTAGCACATATGAATGCAAGCAATTTTGTGAATTTGTCTTAGTATAATGTAACTTTGCAGAACTCAATTTTGTATCAATTGAATTTCTTAATGAACCTGTTGAATACTCTAGGATGCCGTGTGTCCTGCAAACAATTTTATTTTGACCTCTGATTTTCTCATGTTAATCCCTCTAATTTATTTTTTTGTTTCTTATGATGATTGCTTCCATTTCTAATATATCAAGAAGTAGTAAAAATAGGTAGCCTTGCTTTGTAACTGTTTCAAGTGGAAATGTTTCCAATTTTTTCCCATGATGTGATATATTGCATTTGACTTTTGAGTTGACATATATTACTGTACTGAAGAAAATATTCATCTATTATTATTCTGTTTAGAATTTCTGTCATGGAAAGGCATTATTGGTCAAGACCTAGGTTCTAAAACCATCTTTGATATGTCCTGGCTGTGTGATCCTAGGCAACTAAATGTAAAATGCTAAGTTGCAGAACAGGTGCTGATCTGCATTGGCAGAGGAAGTTTATTCACTAGTGAAATCACAGGTCTAAACAAACAAACAAACAGACAAAAATAATTATTCACTTATTAATGTAAGCCCATCAGGTAAATTAATATGGAGGAAGGGGGGGACACATCAACTCCAGCAATGAACAAAAATCCAAAATAACCTTCAGAGTTGGGAAATCTCCTTTTACATCTGCTAGAATATTAGCAGAGTGGCATAAAAGGGAGGGGGAGCACAAGATGCCAAGAGTCATAGAGCTCTTTTCCTTAATTTAAGCATTGTTACCTTTACCATGGGATCATTGGTATTCTTACTGTGAGAGACTGTATAGGGTAATAATGAAAAGAGGGATGGATTTAGAGTTAAAAGATATGGTTTCCAATCCAACTCCAGTTTTTACTACCTGTGTGGCCATGGGTAGGTCACTTGAGGAAAAAAAACAAGAAAACTATAAAATCACTTAAGAATATTGATGCAAAAAAAAAAATAGTGGATAGAATATTAGCAAAGAGGTTAAAACAATATAGTGAAAAAGGTTATTTACTATGACCAGAATGGACTTACCTGAGGAATACAGGGATTGTTTAACCTTAGGAAAACATAACAGACCACTGAATGATGTGTATTAATATGAGGCACAAGGAATGATAGACTTGTGAAGTCAGGTCCAATCTAATGCTATGTCTGTCTGGATATTATCAGCTCAGTTCCAGTTGCTTGTCCCTAGAGAAGAGTGTGTGAGTTTTTGGCAATGTAAAAGCCATCTATGTGAATGAAATTAGACCACTGACTAGTCAGAGCAAAGGTCCAAATAAATATCAAATGCAAATAGAGTAGTTCCAACCCAACGTACTTAATCAAGTTGTCAACTCTGAAAAATGGGAAGTCGACAAAGAGAATCACATTGCTCCTCTTTACAATTCTAACAAAAGTATGATGTGTGTTGTAACCAGGACCTGGTCCTTTATCAGCAAGTGGAATCCTCTATATAAACTCAAATGCTCTGCCCCTTGTTGTTACTTTCCTGGGATCTTATCCTATGTCTAGTCCAGGAGTATAATTCATTTAATTCAATGGCTCAAGTCTCCATCCTGTTGCTATACCCTTGTCTTCTACTCACAGCAGGACCATTATTTTGGTAAGCAGTTTAATTGGATTAGATAAAAAGGTAATAAAATGCAGAGCAACAGACATAAATCACAGAGGTCATCTTCCACTCATGCCCCAATCCTTTGGATCTACCAAACAGTAAAATTATAATTTTCATTGAGATCTGTTTCCCCTACCTATACCCTCCTCAGCTGAAGACTGGGTCATGAGAATTTAGGAATAAATACTGGGTTATAAAACTGCCTCCCAGCTACGGGGGAGACAGCACTGACAATAAATACAAGCAGTTTGAAGTCCAGCAGGGAATTATCATGTTTGTTGGGGGTCCAACTGCTACCTCCTTTGCTGCTGGCAACTTGAATTCTCTTTCTGCTCTTGATTTGGTCATTTTGGGTCACCTATATGGTTCAAAACTTTATCTGTCCTTGAAACCATACTTTCATAGGAAAAATTTGACAGACAAAAAGTGCAGCAGGGCTAAAATTGAGTAGTAGGAAGCAACTGGACTGAATTCAATTTACTAAGCTGAACAACATTTTCAATGATTATTAGCTCTTAACTGATACAAAAGTCCATCTCTTCAACACCAATATTTTTTCCCAGTGATACAATATAGCCACAAATCATGTAATGCTACATTCTTGGAAGGATCTAACTTCTAGGTGACATAAAGGGAAATGGGAGGTTGTGGTGTGAATGGAGAAAAGAAATGAATGCAAGAACTGTTGAGGTAAAATTGACGAGACTTGGAAATTGGATCAATATGGGGGAGCGAGGTAGAGTCAAGAATTGATAAATATGCTACTAGTTGTAAATATTTATTATGTCACATAGGTACTCACTAATGAAACCATTAATGGCCTAAAATTTTCATTTTTAAGGTTTTTTAAGGTTTTAGTTTCAAGACCACATTTGCTCCGTTAAAAAAAAACAACCTTAGAACTCCTTTCTTTATATTTAAAAATGATCTACATAATGTAGAAATTATTTGTTCTTTGAAGGTTTAGAAAAATTAATCTGTGAACCTATCCACCAATGAATTGCTCAACAAATATTTATTAAGAGCCTGCTATAGGGGCGGCTAAATGGCAGCAAATAGAGCATGGGCCCTGGAGTCAGGAAGATCTGAGTTCAAATCGGGCCTCAGACACTTAACACTTATTAGCCATGTGACCTTGGGCAAGTCACTTAACCCCAACTGACCTACCTTCCCTCCTCCAAAAAGCACAAAAAAAAAATGGAGCCCACTATATTCCAGGTACTATGCTGGGAGCTGGGAAAAGACAAAAGAGATCTAGTCCTTCCCAGCTTTCACAGAGCTTATATTCCAATGAGGGAGAAAACATGCATTTATATGTAGATATATACAAAATACATAAGAAATATTCTAGGTACGGGGTGGAGTGGGGGGGGGGGCAAGGAGGGGTGATGCACGGGAAGAGCAGGAGAAAGAAGCAAAGCAGCTGGAGGGGACCAGGAAAGACCGCAAACTCTGGGCCAGATGTTTGGTTTTGCATGGTTTCTTATATATTCACTTTACATTAGTATTAATGACTTCTCTAATGATAGTCAATTTATTTTGTATTTGTTAGCTCCTCAAAGTGCAGGGATTGTTTCATTCTTTGAAACTTTATCCCCAGTGCCTAGCATGGTGCCTGGCTATAGCAGGTGCTTAGTAAATGCTTGATTGATTGTTATAATCATTTTGCATTTCTAATTTTAAAGATTCATTTTTATCTCCTTTTGGGTTTCCTATGTACTAATGGCTTATTAATTTTGTTGGTATTGTCAAAAATAGTTCTTGGTTTTATTTATTAATTCATTTAAAAAAATTTCTAGTCTACTTATATATTATCCTACAACTCTCCTTTTCTGTTTTGCTTTGTGCCAGTACTTTGTTTTTTTTCTGTCTTCAGGTAAAGAATGAATTTATTTAGTCTCTATTTTTATTTTTTATTAGTGTAGAAATAACATGTGCATTAAGAGAGGAGGAAGGAAAATAATTCAAAGGAAAGAATGATGGAATTGGAGTCAGTCAACCTCGTTTCAAGTCCTGGCTTGGCTACTTGCTACATATGACCTTGGGCATGTCACTCCACCTTTCCTGGTCTTAGGTTTCTCATTTGTAAAATAAGGGGGTTGGATTTTGTGACCTCTGAGATTCCTTCTACATCTAAATCAATAATCCTATAAGAACTTCGCTGGTAGGATTCCAAAGACACTATTAAATGATACATTGGTGCTATTATCATCTTTAAAGAATTCTGTTATTTTAAAACATCTTTTAATCCAATTATTGTTTTTCATTTGTTTCATCGTGGTCATATACTCCTACTCACGTTGTTATTTATTTCTAATTTCATTGCACTAAATTAGCATAGTCTACCTACTTCCTGACTTTCTGAGTCTACCTGGGACATCTTAGTGTTCAAGTAGGTAATCATTTTTGCGAGAGGTCTGTGTCCACTTTTTAAAAATGTAGTCTCCCAGCTTCTTTCACTTGCCTATTTGTATAGTTCAGTGGCTTAGGAAGCTCAATGATGTGGGCATTCCTTTCATCAGTACAGATTACAAACTATCCATGTGTTCTCATCCTGAGTTGTTCTTGTTCAGGTTCATCAATCGATTATCCACAGAGGATCCATCCAATTATTCCAGAGGTCTTCCTCTAGGTCTTTTTACATTTCATGGTTACTAGTGAACCACTTTGTCTATCTGTTGTCCTTTCCTCTTACTGTACAACTAACTCATTTCCTTTTGGAATCATGAATTTGCTCAATGACATTCCATACTCCACTTCTTGCACTTGGGTCATACAAATAAGTTGTAATATCATCACACTGACCATGCCTCTTCTCTCTATTGTCTTTTGGGTAACACACAACTTTGATTCTTTGAAGATTGTGTGTTCCAAGACAGCTAAACATACTGCTATCTTGAAACATTTTATTTAAATCATGTATCTTTTGCTCCATGGAGAAAGTTTGAATTGTTAAAATCATTATGTAGTTTCACAAATGCAGTCCAGTTCACTTTTTCTCCTCTTTGATACTGGAATCAACTAATTGCCCATCTGCAGTGGCTGTCTAAGATATATACTGATGTAATAATTTAATGGACTGGCAATCAAACCTCATGTCATAAGCTAGGCAATAGGCATCTTCTAGTCACTTGTAGGACTTCTCCATGAATATGGGAAACCTCTTCCATTCAGATCTTGCACAAGACATTGTATGTGACAGTGCCAAATATTTTCAGCAATCATAATCTCCCTATTGTATGCCTCCTTCCATTTTAGTAATCTAAGGGTCACTGAAGAGAATAACTTTTGTATTTGAATTCATTTTATCCACAAATCTTCCATGATTATGATGTATGTACAAAAGACTCCTTGTTGAAGGACAGCCTTCTGTTTTGCTTGGTTTGGTCAGAATTTTCTTTTTTCATAATCAACAAACAAAAATTTTCAGCAGAATTTTGTATTCTCTGTACCTCTCAGTCAATTGTAATCATAAAAATATGATCTGCTATACAGAAGAGTTGATGAAAGTCTCTCTGTTCCCTTCTCATTTTCACTGAGTACATCTACGATATATTTGCAGATCATTCTTATAAATGTTCTATGAAAATGAGTAAATAGGCATATAGGTTGGGAATTATTGATATGGTCCCAATTACATATGAGGAGGGTATTCATTTCTCCCATTGTTTTTTTTTCCTCTTTTTTCCTATTCTCCATGTTTTCCTTCCCCTTCCCTCTACCCCACTGCATCTTCTCATACCTATAGAAGAAGCATGGCATAGTGGTTACGGTACTAGGGAGTATAGTCAGGAAGATTGGGGTTCAAATTTCAGCTTCTACATATTAACTATGTGACCCTGGGCAAGTCATTTTGCCTTATGTGGTTCAAGCAAATTCCTAGGACTTACATAGGTTTAATCTATTTTGGTAGAGGGCCCTTCCACACTAGTATTTTCTGAGGCTGTTTGACAGATCTTTTGAGTGCTTTTATATAAATTCTTAAAAATTTAAATACATTTTTTCAGATATAATTAATATCACCAGAATTTCCCCGGTAAATGTATTATTCTAGTCTTCTACTTTTTGTTTTCCAATTCTGTTTTCTTATGTTGTTATTAATTAATTCAAAAAATTTTGGAGTTTTATACATTTCTAGGTATTTTGATTTTATTCTAATTACCAGTGACCCTTGCTGGATAACATTTATGTTGTTGCCATTTACAATGATGAAAGACAATGAATTGAATTGTGAGCCAGGACACTAGTGGAACTGGGGAGGCTCAAGTTAATGGCTACATTCCCACTAGACCAATCAGACTTTGTAGAACAGACCTGGGGCAGTTTGAGTTAACTTTACTCTTAGGTAGACTGCCTTTGGATCTAGTTGTGAGTCCTTTGGTCAAGGAACATATCAGTATTAAGACTCTTGGTGGAGGGGGAGAACTTCTGAAACCCCAGATAACTCCATTGTTTACTGTCTTCAATCTCTTTTCCAGCGGCTTTTTACCTATTTTTTTCTTCCTAGATTGCTTTTTTAAATTTTTACTGCCTTGGGGAATGCTTTAATGTGAAGGTTTTGGAATATGTTTTTATGAAAAATATTGCTTATTTGAACCCTTAGGGTGTGAATGGTCTGTTGTACTAAACGTGAAACCATAACAGGGACATGTAGAGGACAGCAGACTGGAATTGGAGTCAGGAAACTTGAGTTAAAATCTTGGCCCTTGTATGCTCATGGGAAAATGACAATCTCTCTGAGACTCAATTTTCTCATCTGTAAAATGGGGATAATCCTTATTTTACCTATCTCAATGGGGTGTAGTATGTAAGTTTTTTAAGATTCACATAAATCAGTTACTTGTATTATGCTTTAAATAGAAATTTTTAATCTCTTTTGGGACTGACCCCTTTGGAAATCTATTAGAGTTTTTCGATACCTTCTCAGAATAATAGATATAAAAACAGATGAGTGGAAATAAAGATGTAATTCTTTTCTTATCCAAGTTCACAGACCCCTAGGGAGTGAGGGGTGTCCATGGACCCCAGGGTAAGAACCCCTGCTTTAATTTCTATTTGCTTTATAATTTAAAAGTTATTTCTTTATTTCTCTCCTTGCTTTTTTCTGAATTAGAATCTTCCTTTAATGCATTTATTACCTCATTTGTCTTTTAGTATTCTTCCATCACTTAGGGTGCTGATTCAGCTTGCATTTCTGAATTCGTTATTTTTTTTCTCCCTTTGGTTCCTTTTTATTACAGAATTTCTTAAGAGTCAGAGATTTTCTTTGATTTGTTCATTGTCAGATAAGCTTCCCCTTCTCCCCCTTGTTCTATTGGATTTTTTTTCTTTAATATCTCAAGAGAAGTAGATGATGGGGGACTTAAGATGAGTTTTCTCCCCTCTCCCCAACACTTCATTCCCCACCTTCCTTCTGCAATGGAGATGATGATTGTAGAAGGAATACATGCTTTGTCCCAATGAATGAAATGAAGCCATAGAGGTTTCTTTTGAAGGCCTAAGGCTTGTTGTGGGGACAAGGGTAATGAAAAGTGATATTTTTTAAAATTTGATTTTATTTTTTTAATGAACAAAAATAAATTTTCTCTCCTTCCCAACCCTTCTACATTGGAAAAGAAAAAGGAAAACATAATCTATTTTTTTAACAAGTATGTATGGTTTAAGCAAAAATTCCCATAGTGACCATGTACAAATACATCATACATACATACATATGTACATACATATTTGTGTGTGTGTGTGCATATGGTCTTATTCAGTGCCCTGAGTCCATCACTTTTTAGTCAGGAGGTAAAAAGCATGTATTTGTTTGTTTATCAGTCCTTTTCATGGTCACTGCATTGATAAAGTTCTTATGGCTTTCAAAGTGGTTTTTTGTTTTTTACAGTATATTTATTGTATAAATTGTTCTTCTGGTTCTGCTTACTTCCATCTGTATCAGTTCGAACAAGTGTCTCTGAAGCCATCCTTTCATCATTTCTTATACTATGAATAGTATTCCATTACATTCATATTCCATAATTTGTTCAGCCATTCCCAAATTGAGGGGCATCCTCTTAATGACCAGTTCTTTGCTACTACAAAAAGAGCTGCTTCAAAAATTTTGGTACGTATGGGTCCTTTTCCCCTTTCTTTGATCACTTTGAGGTATAGGCTTAGTCACTGAATCAAAGGGTATTGGGACATGGTTCAAAATTGCTTTCTAGAATGCCTACCAATTCGCAGCTCCACTAATAATGAATTAATATGCCTACTTTCCTATAGTCTCCCTAACAATTGTTATTTTCCTCCTTTTTTGGTCAATTTTGCCAATCTGATAAAGTGTGAAGTAGAAACATAGAGTTGCTTTAAAAGGCATTTCTCTAATTCTGAAATGACTCGTGGCATTTTTTTTTTTCATATGGCCACTGATAGCTTGGATTTCTTCCTTGGAAAACAGTCTATTCACATACTTTGACCATTTCCAATTGTGAAATAATAACAGTGAGACTGAAAAAAGGAAGAAAAGAAAGAAAAATGTTAAAAGAATTACTAAAAAAAGAAACAGGAGAGAGTAGAAAGAAGTTCATAAGAGGACACAAGGAAGGAAGGCAGTATTGAAATTACCAAGTTAAATTTGAAGTATAAAAAAAAAGCACCAAGCTGTCCATAATGGAAATTGATGGTTTCATATGCAGTCTTCTTTTTCTGTTCTTAACTGTGTAGTGCAGTTTCTGGAGCTACTTATCCAGCCTCTACTTGCACTGACAGATTGGGTCCTTAAGAGTGTGGGAACCTGGAGGGACTGAGGTTGGTTTCTGGCACTGTGGCTCAGAAGAGTCAAAAATGTATTTCCACCCATTGAATATCAGTTGATAGCAATCAGTCATTCAGACAATTAGCCTTGAGAAATAAGTTTTTATTAGAGATGTCAAGCTGGCATAAAACATTGCCCCAAAGTAGAGGCACACTCTTTTACAAGAACACATAGACTAGGGGAATGGGGGCTTAACTTTAGAGCACATGTGGCTTTTTGGAAGTCTTTTTGCTGAACTCCTTAAACTCCTTAGAGTTTTATGTCAGAGTTTTCTGCTGGACTCCTTGTAGTCATGTTATAAAGAAGAATTAGAACCAAAGGGAAAAAATATGAGAAAGAAGAAACAAAAAAGAGAGAAAATAGAATGCTTTGATCTGCATTGAGACTTCAAAGTTCTTTTTCTAGATGTAGATAGCATTTTCCATCATGAGTCTTTTGGAGTTGTCTTAGATCTTTGTATTGCTGAGAAGAGTCAAGTCTATCAAAGTTGGTCATCACATAATGTTGTTACTGTGAAAATACAAACTCTTTTACCTAGCATTTGAAGCCTTCTTCAATCCAACCTAACTCTCTAGCCTTAGTTCAAATAAATTTTTATATACTTTCTGCTTCAGTCACACTAGACTATTAGCTGTGCCCCCTCCTAGCCCCATGACTGAGCCCAAGCTATCCCCTCATGCCTGGCATGGACTCACTCATCATCTTAGTCTTAGAGACTCCTTTTCCTTCAAGGTTCCATTCAGGTGCCACTTTCTCTATGACATCTTCCTGGATACTTCTAGAGGACCACAGGCCAGTGAGACTCTGACCCTGATGGTTGAACAAGCCCTCTCAGGTAAAGAACCTGCTGATGGGCCTGGATCAGTTCCCCATTCCCCAGGAAAGAGCTCCAACAAACAGGTATGAGGATTATCTCCCCAAGTTCATGGCAAATAGACCCATGGCCTGGGAACAAAGAAGTGCACAATGTCCACAGGGAAAAACAATTAGGAAGGAGATTTTTGGCTCTATAAAGTTTGTGCCTGGAAGAATAAACATTGGCTCTTTATTTTCACCATTCCAGGAGTCCCATCTCTTTTTATGCACCCACTTGCAACCTCTGGGTAGGTGATTTTTTTCTCAGCCCTGCTTGAGGACGGCTCCCCATAACTGGCTCCCCACAGGTACTACCAAATGTATTCCTCAAACTACATTGCATTAAACTTATCTGTGCACATGTTGCTGCTTCCCAACACCTGTAGATAATAAGCTTTTTGAGAGCAGGAGCTATTTCTGTCTGTCTGTCTCCAGTACCTAGCACAGTGCCATGCATATAATAGCTATGTAATGTTCACTGAATGAAAGTTTAGAGATGGTTATAGATATAACCACCACATTCCATTTAGATTTGACTTATGCTTCACAAAGTTTTTCCTGGCTTGTCCTGAGTATTCAATAGATGCCTAATGAAATGCAACCCTGAATAATCCTTTGCCTTTTGAAGCTCTCCTATGTCTTCTATTCTTGCCAATGTCTTACTAAATTTCTCTGCCATGAGGTAGCTAGGAGAGAGCACTGGGGCTGAAGTCTGAAAGGCCTGTGTTCAGATCAGGCCTCAGATACTTACTAGCGGTAGTACCCTGGGCAAATCTCTTAACCACTATTTGCCGCTGTTTGCTCCAACTGTAAAATGGGATAGTAACAGCATCTACTCTTCTGGGTTGTAGTGAGAATCAAATGAAATACCTGTAAATCCCTTAGCACAGAGCACAGCATGTAGTGTCAAATAAATGCTTATTTCCTTCCCCCCTTGCTTTCCCATGCCCAATTCTACTCTCATTCTGAAGAAGCTTTATTTCATCTCTTCTCATCTTTCAATCTCATCACTTTCCTTACTTTAAAACTCCTAGGTTTTTTCCTATCTCTAATTTCCTTCTTTAGACCCTATTCCCAGCTTCAAGCCTCCTTTTTGTCAATGGAACTGCTTTCATTAAGATCATGAATTGTGGTGAAGCAGAAATGTTACAGCTCCTAAATTTTACTACTTTTGTCATTATCTTCTTGAGATCTTTAGTAACTTCTGTCTTCCCAATGCCCAACATGTTTTCCCGTTGTTCATTGTCTGAATCCTTCCTGTTTGATGGTGCTTTTTGGAGTCTGGATCTCAAAGTGCCTCAGCTTCCTCTAATACCAGGCAACTGATGGTTCAACAGTGTGTGGCTCTGCCCCAAATGACTTTTGGTGGGACAGAACTGGCCCCAACAGGCTGTTGAGCTGTTTGCCTCAGGCTTAGTAAAGTGCCATTATAGTCCCCCTAAACACAGTGTTGTGTCCTGTTCCTTCTATTTCTTAGTTCTTTGGACTTGGCAGTTCAGAATATTGATGCATCGGTGCTATGGGATTGATTTCTGTAGTGTGAGTATCCAGGGCTGAGGGGGGTATTGGGTGTGGTGTAGAGCTCTATTTCTAGCCTAGACACTCATCCTGTCCATCCCTCTATGCCCTTCTGCTCTCCTGCAGATATTTTTTGCAGTACAGATCTCTGCCCACTGTAGGACTGGCTATTGTGGTCCCAGTAAGGTTCTGCCCGTGGAGTAATGCCATAGCACTGGCTATCTGTTGAAGCCAAGGAAAATTCTGCAGTCCGGAGCCAGGATCTCCGTGGCACTGCAAAGAGGGGGTAGAAAGTGATGTGTAAGGTTGAGTTTTTTTGCAAACAACGTGTCCAGTTCACAGGTTGACTACAACAGCATTGCTGCTAGTAATGTGGGAGGTGGGAGAGGAGTGCTGAGTAAACACCAGGCACATGTTGGCTGATATTTTGTTTTGTTTTTTAAACCTTTTTTTTTATTCTGGTGTTCTAGACCATGGAGACAGCTGCAGGTGCTTTGTCTTTAGCACATAATTTCTGTTTAGGAGAAGCTTGAGAGGTTGTGGGGATCGGAGAATATGTCTAGTCTGCCATCTTGTTTGTTGTGGGACCCAGAAGTGACTTTTGTTATAATCAACTATTCTTTGTTCCTAGTTTAGTCTTTTTTTATTTTTAGCTCTTAGAAATCTCCTCTTCACCCCAATCCCCATTCCCAGGGTTACTTCACCCACTGTTACTATTTCTATTTAGGAATATTTATGGAAGATTCCTGAATGGTCATCACAAGCCACAACTTGTTGAGTATCCATGTTTCCATGTTTGGCATTTTTCTCAAGCAGGGTGGCACTTAGGGGGGGATTGTACCAAAGTAAACCAAGGCACTAAAACACAGTAAAAATTTAAACACAACAAGTATTTAATGTGTTTCTAACTTTATGGCTTCATCAAATTCAATTTTTCTAAAATGGTTCCTAAAAAGAACAATTAAACCTAATGGAATGTAGATCTACTGTACATCTAGAAAATACAAAGTGATCAGTTTTTTACGTCTGCTTTTATTTTTAGTTGTTGAAATAATCACATCCATTTAATTGAAAGGCTTTTACCCACAGCAAATGTGTTCATTTATTTTGGTTACTGCTTTCTCGAGGCAGCCAGGATCCTGGTTGGAAGGTTTTACCAGTGCTAGTGGGGTCTTCTGATGGGTCACTCTTTCCAAAGTCAGGAGCTGAAGCATGTCCTTTAATTTTAGTTTGAACTGATGAAACAGCAAGCATCTCCTTGCTGTCTGTGATCTGAAGGTTTTCTTTTTCAGAAATGTCTTTGATTTTTATTTGAATATCTTCTTTATATTTCTCATTCTTCATTATTTCCTGCATGAACACACAGTAATGGAGGACATGAAAAATCCCTTCAGACATGAGCTTGTTGTTATAAAAAGAAAAAACAAGCGTGAATTTTAAGAGAAGATTTGCTCCATCCTTTTGTTTAATGTGAAATAAGAAAATGGAAGATTATTAGATGGAACATTCATCACAAAAATGAAACAATTTGATCAATATGAGAAATCCAAGTAACAATCAACAGAGATAGGCAAGGACAGATAAAGTTAGTCTCAAGACACTATTTGAACTTATTGTTTATTTTCTTTTTGGTAACTAGTCATTACTCACATCTACCATAGTACATAGACGGAATCAAAACCTTTTGAGACAGGATAGAAGGAAGGGAGAATAGAAAGATATTCAGAAATTTTGAGGAATAGAGGAAAACAGTTTAAGAAGTTTTGGTCAGACATCCTCAATTTTACCAGTTAAATAAGTAGGCTACATCATCTGTTAGTTGGATGGGGGCCAAGACTTGAGGAGAAAGGGAAAAAAGTAGGCTTGAAACAGCTGCTGTGGGGAATGAGAGTGATTAGACTAAAAGAAAAAGATTAGTGAGGAGCAGTGAGGGACCAGTTGAGGTTCTGTACTACAAATTTTTAGGCTACATCAGCACAGACACATGACTTTCTGCAGGCATACTCAGACACAGCAGAAGAAAACACCAGGTAGGTGGTACAATGGATAGATCTCCAGACTTGTATTCAGGAAGATCTGATTTCAAATACAACCTCAAACTCTTATTGTATGACCATGGCCAAGACTCTTTAGCTGTCTGTTTTAGTTTCCTCATCTATAAAAAGGGGACAATGACAGCACCTTCCTCCCAAAGTTGTGAGGATAAAATGGGATATTTATAAAGCACTGTGCAAATCTTAAAGTACTATAAACTCTATTATTGTTGCTATCATTAATATTTACTGTTATCTGGAATCGAAAATTATTTTGTGACAGAGGAAGTTTGTGGAGGTGGCCAAGGGTGGTTACAAATAAATAATTAATGCAGACAAGCAGGGGTCAAGGACAGGAATGGAGGTTAGGAAAGCCAAAGTATGAGAGATGAAAGGGGAGAGGGGCATAGAGGGTCAAGGGACTTCAGGTCACAGTCAGGGTATGAATGAAAGGTTGAGGTGGAATGAGATTAAGTTGTATTTGCAAATTGGAATTTAAAAGTTCAGGATCTTGAAGACAGTAAAGTTCTATGAGATGGTAAAGTCTAATGTGAAACATTATATGTGCAGAAGTGGAGAAAAAGGGAAGGCACTGGAGGTGAAGTTGAGGAATTACGTAAATAGAATTTTTGATAGGTTAGCATGAGTAATGAAGCTCTTGAGGAGGAAGGCAGGAAATGGAAAGGAGCTGATAGGACAACTGTGAACTAGGTGCTGAAGCCACTGAGAAAGCTGAGAAAGTGGGAGTCAGCAGGTAAAGGGCAGTAACAAGGTCCCGAAGGCTGTATATTCACATGCAATGGATTTTTGAAGGAGGAAAATTACTGAAGGATGGTAGCAGAGGTTGAGAGCAGAGTTATATCAATACCTCCTCTGGCCTTATAAGTTGAGGGATGTGGTGAACCAGTGGCTTTCTATGGAGAGGGTTTCTAGGGATGTGGGATTCTCAAGGGGAAAACTAGGTTTCTGTTAAAAGTGAGAAGGGAAGGGTGTTGAAGGAATCATACTGTATCTATAATAAGCTAAATGCTTATAGTCTTTGAAAATTCAAAATACTATCTTTTAGGGACACTGAAAAATAATATGTTGAAGCCAAAAGAAGAATTGGATATATTAAAAAAAACCTGTCACTAAATCTTAGATGCTGAACAGAATTAGAAGTCATTTAATTTAATTTTCCATTCAAAGCAGGAATCCCTTTTATAAATACATTTGCTAAATTATAATTTTCAACAAGATCTTTGAGATACTAACGATGCAGAAAACTGTTTTGATATGTCTTTGGCCAGTTATTTGGGGTATGAGGAATATAATGATGTTTTACTATAAGTACAAAACTGGTTTTAATTACTCTAAAACTTGAAATTCTATTCCTTGGGGGAGTGGCCTGAACTCACAGTCCTGGGATAGGCTTGGAAAGATATGGAAGAAAGCTAACAATAAAGGAAAGAAGTATGGATATCACTTCTCATTGGTCCTAGGAGACGATCAAAACCTCAGCTCAGTTAGAGAAAAACTAAAGGTAAGCCAATAGGGAGCATAGAGTGAAAAATATGGTAGAAAATTAGTCTGGTAGGAAAGCCCATGCTGAGTACATCAAGGAAGGGAGAGTTTCAGAGATCATGAAAGAATAATAAGAGATTTGGGATTGTGAACTGTGCACATCAGCTGGAGAACCTGAGGATGCTTAGCCTGGAGAAAAGATCTGGAGAAGGTGGACAGGAATGAATTTGATACCACCATTGTCTTCATCTGAAAGGCTAAGACAGATTAGGTATGTTCTGTTGGTCCCAGAAGGCAGAATTAGGAACAACCTATGGAAGCTACAGACATGCAAATTTAGGTTTTATATCAGCATGAATTTCCTCATTATTGTAGTGACTCAAAATTGGCACACATTATCTTGGGAGGTACTGGGTTACTACTGCATATTAGAGATTTTCAAGTAAAGGTTGGTTCAGTACTTGTTGATGATGCCTCTTGCTGAGGCACAGGTTGGACCTGATTGCCTCTCAGATTCCTTTCAACTCTGTGATTGTGTGAGGCCCAAGCTTATGATTCTAGATCTCTTCTGGAATAAGGCAGAAGAAACAATCTCACAATTTACGGCTAACATCAGCCACTGCAACATGGCTGGGAGAATTTGGTTTGTGCATACCAATGAGGCTTCACTGAGGTTCATTGAAGGCAGCAGCAAACTAAAAAAAGGCCAAAAAACCTATTCACCAGCCTTTCCAATGATATTCAGCAGCAAGAAAGCTAGGACTGATCTAACCAGCATCAAGAACAGAACCTGACAGAAAGGAATTAGTCACAAGGGGAAAGGGAGAGAAGGACAAGGTCTATTTTCTTGCAGTTGGTATTTTGGATTATAGGATCATCCATCTAGAACTAAAGGGGCCTTAGAGGGCATCTAGTCCAACCTTTTCATTTTATGGGTAAGGAACTGATGCCTATGGAATCTTAGTGGTTTGTCTGGGGTCATATTAGGTTTAACCCATAATAATGTTTATAATTTGTAAATCTTATTCTTTATCTTCTATTAAATATCTTCTTTCCATCCTCATGCTTTTCCTAGTAGTGTTTTGAATGGAAGTGAATTAATGAATAAAAGAGTGTTTTTAAAGCATTTACTATGGACCAAAAGGTTTAGTTAGTTCTTGTGATACAAATACAAAAGAGAGCCATTCCCTATCTTAAATACATTGCATTTGAATGGGTAGAAAACACATATAGGGGAGTGGTGCTAAGGAACTGAGAGATTTCTGACTAGGTGATGCAGAGGATAGGGTGCTGGGCCTAAAGTCTGGAAGATCTGAGTTAAAATGTGGGTGGATGGTAAATGTCCTTAACAGTGATGGGGAAACATGAAGGAGCAGGGAGTGGAAGTTGGGGGAAAAGAAAATTAGTTCACTTTTGGATATATTGAATTTAAGATGTCTACTGGACATACAGTTTGAGATGTCTAATAGTAAGTTGGAGATACAAATCTAGAGGTTAAGAGATAGCATGCTGGGCCTGAGGAAAACCTGAGTTCAAATTCAGCCTCAGATACTTAGTAGCTAGCTAAGTTACCCTGGGCAAGTCACTTGACTATGTTTGTCCCAGTTTCCTCATCTGTAAAATGAGCTGGAGAAGGAATTGACAAACTGCTCCAGTATCTTTGCCAAGAAAATCCCAAATGGGGTCACTAAGAACTGGACGTGACTGAACAACAAAAGTAGATCTGAGAAACATTGGCAGAGATAATTTAATCCATTGGAGATGATGAGATCACCATCAGAAACAGTATAGAGGGAGGAGAAAAGAAGGCCCCAGATAGAGCCTGGGAGATACCCACTTTTGGAGGATGTAACCTAGATGAAGGTCTAGTAAAGAAAGGTAGGAGAACCAGGAGAGTGTCATAGAAACTTAAGAGTATCAAGGGGAAGATGGTAACTCACAGAGTCAGGCTGCAGGGAAGTCAAGAAGGATGAAGAATGAAAAAAAAAGGCTGTTAGATTTGGCAATTAAGAGATCATTGGTAACTCTGGAGAAAGCAGTTTGTGTTGAATAGTGAGGCCAAAAGAGAGTGGGAGGAAAAGAAGTGGAAGTATCTATTAAACAGAGCCTTCAGAAAAGAGATATGGATGGTATGGGGCTAGATGGATCAAGTGGAGTTTTCTGAGGAGTAGTGAGACATGGTCATATTTATGGCAGTAGGGAGGTATGCAGCAGACAAGGAGAGAGTGAATTTAAATGAGAGAGTGAAAATGATGGAGGGGCCAAGCTGCTGAAGAGGGAACTAAATGGGATCACTTGTGTATTCATAGAAGGGTTTGTCTTGGAAAGAAGAAAATATTGACATAAGGGTGATATGAAATGAGAAGGAGGAGAGAAAAGAGAACTCTCAGCAAGTAAGATAGAGTCTGTTTTTTCTTCATAGGGGAGATGAATACTGGGGTACTGAGAAAGTGGGACCAATGAGGATGTAATAGAGGTGCCAGTGAAACAAGACCTTGGAACTTCTTGACACAGATGACTGGTATGAAAAGGCAGCAGAGACTTCTCCATAACTTGGTCTTGGTCCATAGTACCACACATTTACATATTTACTTACTTAAGGCACACTAGGCAGGAGTTGTTAACCTTTTTTTGTGTCATAGACTCCTTCTCAGAATGATGTTTTTATTAATGGAAATAAAGATATAACTTTTTCCCATCCAAGGTCATAGACCCCCTGAAATTTATCCCTTTTATGAATGCTGGGTTAATGGTAGGACAATGGTATGTGAGCAACAGTGAAAAATAAGGTCTATTACTCCTTTCCTCTTAGGACGCTCACAAAAAAGGTGGCTATAGAAGCAAAACTATTACAGATAAAATGTCTCAATGAAAGTGGAGATAATGAGTAGTATGAGAGAGTGCTTGACCCCCTCTTTCAGTATAAGCCCATGCTACTTTGCTTTCTGATATGATCTTTGGGGAAGAATGTAAAGATTATTGAAAGACCTAACTTGGAAGTGGTACCACCACTCTCACAGGCTATGAGAAACTGCTTTATCTGTTCTCTGCAAAGAAGAGATGTATGGTCAGAGGTGGCTCACTAGCACCTGAGCTCTAAATTCACAGGCTAGCGAGGATTCTGGGAAGATGGTGGTGTAGGTCAGAAAATTCCAAGCTCTCAACTTTTTCTCCCTACAAAAGAGTTAAACTAGCACCTTAGGTTGGAACAAAGTGTGGGTGGAGGTAAATAAGAATAGGGCACAACTGGAGTCTTCCTGGGATAATTTGAGAAGATCAGAAGAAAAAGTCCCTGTGAAGGGTAAACACCTTCAGGGTAGGTTCTGGTTTAACAGCAAGCTATAAAATGCTTAAACAACAAATGTCAAGCCCTGGGGTTAGTTGGTTTGAGAGGCTGCCTTGGCCCCAGCCATGGGAACTTTTACCCATGGGATAGTGAGGGGAATTGGGTATTTGAGCCCAGGAAGATTGAGGGAACCTCTGTTGGCCAGGAATGCCAGACCCAGTTGTGCTGTGAAGAGTGGCTGGGCTAAGAAGGAACCAGCATGTGTGTGTAGAATGCAGAAGTGGGACAGAAAGCCCCTGGCTGTGGGCACTTACAGCAGGCTGGAGGTTTGGCTTTGGTTCCAGGCTAGAGGGGAGAACTGAAGATCTGGGGCAAAAGGTATCATTTCCCATACCCCAGAGCCAAAGGCGATTACAAAAATTAAGCTATCACCACAAAAAATGCACAGGCAAAGGAGAAAGAATCCAACCATAGAAAGTTATTATGGGAATAGAGATGATCAAGATTCTTCTTCAGAGGAGGGAATTGAAATAAAGAAACCCCCAAAGAGTAACATAAAATGGTCACCTGCCCAAAAAGAATTCACAGATCTTAAAAAAGACTTTAAAAATCAAATGACAGAGATGGAAGAATAACTTAAAAAAAAAAAGAACAAACCAAGAAAAACAAAAAGTATGAAAGGAAAGTCAACCAATTAGAAGAGGAGATCCAGAATCTTAAGGAAGAAAATGACACCTTGAAAATTAGAATTGGGCAAAGTGAAGCCAGTGAAATTATAAGAGATTAAGATATAATTAACAAAATATGAATAATGAAAAACAACAGATTTGTAGAATAGATCAAGAAGAGAATGTAAAAATAATTGGACTGAGTGTTACAATCAAAAAAAGAATCTTGATACAATAATACAAGAAATAATTAAAGAGAATTGTCCCGAGGCATTCATTAGAACAAGGGGGGAAAGTAGAAATAGAAAAAAAAAATCAATCAATTACCATTTAAAAGAGATCCTATGAGGAAAACTCATAGAAATATCATAGTCAAATTCTGAAACCCCCAGTTCAAGGATAAAATATTAAAAGTGTTAAAATTAAAACAATTTAAATATGATGGTGATACAATTAGAATTACACAAGACCTAGTAGCAGAGACATTAAAGGACTGCAGGTCTTGGAACACAACATATTTAAGAACAAAAGAACTGGGGCTCTGGCTGAAAATATCATACCCTGCAAAGTTAAGTGTTATTCTGAATGGAAAAAAATGAACATTTGATAAACTCTCAGACTTAAGACTTTGTTAAAAAAAAAATCCTTAACTTAATAGTAAGATTTGACATACAAGAATGAAGAGAAATATAAGGCACGTACCAAAGACTGATTATAAGGTATTCATAAAGACAGACTGTTTACTTTTTATATATGTAAAATGTATGTCTAAGATTCTTATTAATAATTGGGTAACTCATAAGAAAGACTGGGAGCAAATCTGAGCATGATAAGAATTTAAAAAGTAAAACCATTTAGGAACAGCTAAAAAGAGAAATTGTTTTATACAAATAAGGTGCAAGAGGAAGATTGATACAACGGAATTAGATGGGGGAGAAGGGCTGGTAGTTCTGGTAATCAACTTTCATGAGGAATGGGTTCAAAAGGGAACAATACATATTTATTTAGAAGAAGTCTTTTAAATTCGGAAGAAACAAATAAGGAGGGGGGAGAGGCCAAGGGAGGGATCTTTGAAGGGGAGGCTGAGGGAATAGGTAAAAGAGGGGTATAGAAGGGTGTTTAGATTTTGGGGATTGGGAGGACAGGGGAAGGATCCTCGGAGGCGGGTAGGCAAGTAAGAGGAGGGCAAGGTAGTAGGTAGAAGTAAAGGAAGTAGAATATGTCTGGGAAAGTATATGTCTATATATGTATGTGCATATTTATAGCTATAGAGAAACATATCTAAACTTTATTGTAGCCTTCTGAGGGGGGTTAGAGGAGGGAAAAAAAGAACAAAGTAAAAAAGTGCACAGCAGAGAACAAAAGAAAACTCACAAGGAAACAAAGAAAAAGATGGTCAATTCTCAACACGTATGTTATTTATGATACAGACTTTCTTGAAATGAAAATTTGTTTCTTTTCTCTATTCTGTGTTTGTGTTCTGGCATTTGAGTCTAAAATAAAATTAAAAAAAATAAACACACAGGCTAACAGCTTCAGTACCTATGTATCTACTTTGTGAAAGAAAATGGAGAACATGAGCAGGCTTCCTTTCCTCTCCCCCATCTATGTAATTTCTCTGCCACTGGTCTACCAAGTCAGCCCTTCCTCTATAATGGTTAGTACTTCTGCCAATGGCTGTGCTGAAAGACCACAATGATCACCACAAGAAGACCATATGAGTTGGTCACCTTTCCATGTAGACATATGGCTTAAAACTTCAGGAGTTGTTTAAAAAAAGATTTAAAAAAAGAAAACCTTTCATTTTGGGGGAGAAGAATTCTCCTTCTTTCTTTTTTAAACTAATTACCACCAGGCCTCTGCTGACGTGGTCCAGGAAAACTAAACAGAACATAAATCATTTATGTAAGGGGACCTAGTTTTATAAATATTTGGACTAGTCAAGATGAAGGGAGTTATAGTCAGGTTAAGAAAAGAGCAATTTATATAATTAAAGATAAACAGAAGTCATCTGTCAAAAAAAATCAGTTTTAAAGTGCTAAAAAAAAAAACCAAGGAATTTCCCTCACATTTTCTCAGATATAAAATCTTAAATCTCAATATGTATGTAAATAAATATTAAGCGTTGCTATTGAGTTCTTAAAGGACTATGTAGTAGAAGGTGATTATATCTTTAGCTCAATGATGTGACTAGACATAGAGTCTTGCTTTTGTCAAAGTCAAGCTGCCTTGAATCCCTGTAGCTTTTTTTTTTAATTTAAAGTGACTAAAATTGAGTTCAGCTTTAAAAACTTCAAGTGCCAAAGATGGTCCCAGGGTTGGCCAGTCACTCCAGTTTCAGGTAGGCAAAAACTTTAGGGAGTAGGTAAAATTTTACTTAAGATGCTATTTTTGATGCTTTAAAAAGAATGATTAGAATAAATATACACGTGACTCATTCATGGGATTTGTGCAGGCTAGATCAGGATGTAAAAAATGCTGCATTATCTCTAAACTGACTTAAAATGGAACTATACTTTTACAGATATGGAGGCACTGTTTTTAATTGGTTTAAAGTAAGTAAAATGCTAATTTTACATACGTAAAATGTTGAAGATATACAGAACAGGTATAAATGTGGTGAAGTTGGGGGAGAGATTTTCTAATTCAGAGTGGCACCTGACAGGGTAAACATGAGAGATACATATGTATTTTATTCTTTCTGCTCTAAGCGAGCTTGGAAGGCATAGAGCACAAAGAATGTGGCATAAAATAGTCTCAATAAACTTGGACTTTCTTCAAAATGTACTAGGCATGGGGGGGGGGGTGGAGAGAATGATACACAGCTACTGGTAGAGGGTTTTATGACCGTTAGTATATGGTATTTAAACTACAGTCAAATTGCTGAATTCCTGGGAATTTAGGAGATGCTGGGCAAACTCTCAAGGGAGCCCACATCTAGCTGTAACACAGAATGAGAACTGTGAATGACAATTTGTTGTATAAATTACCATGGTGAAGCTTTCAACTCTTATGTTAGTTCACAACATAATTCACAATTCTTTAATACTCTTAACCAACCAACATATCATCCTTTCCTATCCACTAAATCAAATTATCTCACCAAATTTTGAAAATACCACATTATCTTAATATTTGAAATCACAAAAGCATTCTGAAAGTCATCATAGGACTAAGGAATTTTGTTGGAAAGTACCTTAGAATTAATTTAGTCCAAACCCAACCAATGCAGGAATTCTTTCAATAATATTATAATGTATAGTCATTCATTTTTTTCTCCTGGAACATTTTCAGTGATAGGAAACTCAATATTTCCTATAGTAATTAATTTCATTTTTGTACAGTTCTAATTGTTATAAAACTCTTCCTTACATTGAACCAAAACCTGCCTCCCTATAATTTCTATCAGTTGGTACTATTTCTGCCCTCTGGAACTACAGATAAGAAATCAAATCCCTTTTCCATAGTTTAAGCAATATGATGTAGTGGAAAGAACACTGGTTTGAGACTAAGAAGATTTGAGTTTAAGGTCTACTGAAATAAATGCCCATGAGACCTTGGCCAAAATTCTGAGCTCAAATTTTCTCATCTGAAAAATGAGAATAAAATACTTTCAATGCTTATTTTGTAGGAATGTTGTAAATAAAGTTCTCTCTAAACATTAATATACTATGAAATTATTACCTATTATAATGATAAACCTTAGAATATGTGAAGATAGCTGTTCCCCCTAGCAGATTCCAGTTCAAGTTTGCACTTGTGACAATGTACTGGCTGTGTGATAGGTGAGTCACAACCTCTGAGTGCTTTAGGCAACTCTTTTAAGACTCCAATAGCTGAGAAGGTGTAGACATGGATGAGGAGGAGTTTCTTCACCCATGGATTTCCTACACCAAAGAAATTAGAAGTCCCCAGTCCTTTCTTCCCTGGCCTAACTAAATATCTCTATTGTCTTCAACCATTTCCTTATGTGACTTTGTTTCCAATATGCCAACTTCCTTGTTACCTTCTCCTGGGTGCTCTTTTATCAATATGCAAATACACAAAAGGCCTGTGATTTAATCACACCTGTGATTTCCATCCAGATTGTGACAACAAGCCTATGACTTATAGAGGTTCTGTAGAAACAGAGGTTAAATTACTTTAACCCAGGGTCACAAAGCTAGTGTCAGAGGAGGTCTGAATCCAGACCTTCCTGACTTAAAAGTTTAGTACTTTATGCTATTCTGCTGCCCCTCTTCAATCCAGCAATGTCTGTTTTAAAATGTGGCAGGCAGAGTTGGAAACCAGAGTTCAGATGTAGACTGGCAAGTACAGGGCACAGTGAGGTTATTAATTTCCTTGCTGTGGATGCTGTGCTTCTATCAAAACAGAATGAGGCCATATCAGCATTTTCTGGCATCTGTATCACACTGGAGACCCAAATGAACATTGGAGTCAACTAAAACTCATGAGTTGCTGTTTTTTAAAAAAACTTAAACTTGAACTGTCGTAAGATAGACTTTTTTTCATTCTATAATTTATTAAACTTGAATTTTTGAATGCTAAGGTGGGATTTTCTCTTTATATCTATTAAATCTCATCTTGTTGATTCAGGCCCATAACTCTTGTTGGTCATATAATTTTCTATCTTGATTGTTATCTATCACATAAACTATCCCCTGCCTTCCCCCACCTTTATGTTATCTGAAAAATGATAAGCATACCATCTATGTCTCCAAAGTTACAAATAAATATGAAGCAGGCCATTGTGGCCCAAGTACGAAAGACTGCATCTAGTTTTGATACAAATCTATTAGTCAATACTCTTTGGGTGCTATGAATTCACTTGACTGTGGGTTATATTAAATAATTTGCTAGAATCAAATTATACTGGGCTCATGGCATGCCATTCATTTACTATTTATACTATAAAAAAATTACAGATTTTTTTTTGATATGATGTGATCTTAGTTCACTTATATTAGCGCCATGTAAAATTTTTGTATCAAAGTACAATGCTTTCACTAGACTATTAGTTTTCTATTTTTTTCCTATCTTTAATTAATTAATTTATTTTTAGTTTTCAACATTCATTTCCACAAGATTTTCAGTTACAAATTTTCTCCCCATCTCTCCCCCCAACTTTCTTGTAGGGCAAGATGGATTTCTATACCTCACTGCCTGTATATCTTATTTCCCAGTTGTATGTAAAAAACAATTTTTTTTAACATTTGTTTTTAAAACTTTGAGTTCCAGATTCTTTTCCTTCTTCCCTCCTCACCCACCCCCACTGGGAAGACAAGCAATTCAATATTCACCGGACTACTAGTGAGATGGCAAGGGTCTAAAGAATATAAGTGTGGGGGCGGCTAGGTGGCTCAGTGAATAGAACACTGGTCCTGGAGTCAGGAGGATCTGACTTCAAATCTGAACTCAGACACTTAATGCTCACTAGCCCTCTGACCTTGGGCAGGTCACTTAACCCCAACTGCCCTGCCTTCTCCCCTCCAAAAAAAGAAAAAAAAAGCAGTATTTGTATGACTGAATTGGATATTACAGATATTCACTAGAATGGGATGCTATATGGGAGGCATCATGGTGTAGCAGATACAGGACTGGCCTCAGCTGGAACACCTGGGTTCAAGTCCTACATCAGACACATACTAGATGGGTCACTACCTCCACCAAGTCACTTAACCTTTCTGTGCCCCAGGCGACTGAGGCTGTAAATTACAAATGAACTGCTCATCAGCATCAATGGAGTTCCCCAAACCAACAAAACCACAGGTACAGAATAACAACAACGACAACAAAATAATGTGTATACGAGTATGTGGTATAGAAATTGTGGCTAAAATCAACTGATTTTTCTCATGTCCATCAAAGATCAACACCTTGGCAGTAGACAGTGTGATATTTCTGTTTTCATCAGAATGGATTATTTATTAAATTATTTTCATTAGGGAATTCTTGAATTATTTTGTACTACTGATAATTGTTTGCTAGGTGTTATTCTTGTTTCTGTCCTTACCCAAGAGGCAGCATGGTACAATGAAGAGAGCGCTGGGTTTGGAATTAAAGATTATTAGTCTGAATTCAAACGTCACTTTAACTGTGTAACAAGCTACTTACCCCCACGGGAATCCAGCCTCCTCCTGTTAAATGAAGGGGTTGGACAAAATCATTGTTCCTCAAACTTTTTTTTTTTTGCACATGGCCTAGTATAATTCTTTTGTTTGAGGAATTGGGGCACACTATGGAACAGTCAGGAGACTCATGCATGTATGACTGCAAGTGGAAATTCCATGCAATTCACAGCACACTTAGTGAAACTCTGGGCAGTGTGCCAACGCACACCTTTTGAGAACCACTGAACTAGATGATGCTTTAGCAGCTCTAAATCTATGCTCCAACACTACTGAAATGAGGTTTTATTTTTTTATATCCTCCTGACAAACACTACACAGCTAAAGGCAAAAGAGATCAAAGTGGAATTAAAAAATTAAAAAAAAGATTTTGGTAAAAGTGGTTAGAAGATCTTAGTGACATCCAATATTTTTAATCCCTGTCTTTGAATTTTTTCTAGTTTTATGTTTTGTCTCAAAGCAGTGAAATAACTCTGTAGTTTCAAAACAACTCTCTGTATAGCACTCAGGTTAGTTAAATGTTAAGAATTTGAAGACATGCTTAGTTGATAAGTTATCTGGTTATGCAGATATACCTTTGTATGCTTTAAAATTTTTTTTGTTACAGGGTTGGGGAAGGAAGAGGAATGTTAAAAATGAATATGATATAAAAACAAAACATGAAAAAAGTTTTAAAATGTAAAGATGTTTATTTGAAAAATATTTATAACATAAATCACCCTAAATATTAATTTTGATATCTATTTTCTATAGAAAGATATGACCACTGCCAAAGCATACATTATTATAAATAGAAAATTTGTATTTTTCCCTGTAAAAATGTAAGCCTAATTTCAAAACAAAAAAGTGCAAAAAAATCAGGCAGAAGACAAAATACAATATGAATATTGTAATGTGATGGGTACGGGTGGACTGTTGGTTTTAGACCAATCCTCAACGAATTTCTGAATCTTAATAGCTTTCCAGGTTAAGAAAGTTGACTAACATTTTACTCAGGGCATGAGTAGCTCTTGGCCAACTTATTCAGAGCAACCAAACTCAAGAGGAACTGATTTAGAAAACTACTAGAATATAAATTTGTTGAGGGTAGAGACCCTGAAAGTGTTTACACTTGTCCCACTTATCCAGCACATAGCACAGCTAGTGTTTAATAAGTATTTGTTGCATTGAATTGAGGACAAAGATGTAAATCCAGATTCAATATACTAAACATGTTGATTGACAGTCCACTGAAAGATACTATCTTTTATATATGTATAGTATACATATTGGTTCTTTCGATGGACACATTTCAGACTCTCCTTACCTCTTGCCTAAATTATTTCAACAGCCTCTTTATTGGCGGTCCTAGTCCAGTGGTTCTCAACCTTCCTAATGCTGCGACCCTTTAATACAGTTGCTCGTGTTGTGGTGACCCCCAACCATAAAATTATTTTTGTTGCTACTTCATAACTGTAATTTTGCTGCTGTTATGAATCATAATGTAAATATCAGATATGCAGGATGTATTTTCATTGTTACAAATTGAAAATAATTAAAGCATAGTGATTAATCACAAAAACAATATGTAATTATATATTGTGAAATATTTATTTCTAATTACAAATAAATGAAATTTTGTCTTGAAGTGTGGTGTAGCATGGGTAACAGTCTTAATATAACAACAGTAAACTGCATTGCTACATTTTGCGACAGTATGCATATAAAGCCAACGTCAGTGCGAAGGTTGAGATTGCTTCTTTCTCACCAGATCAGAAATTCTCGGTGCAGTCTTTGCAACAGCACAATGAAGATCATCTTCCACAAGTCTACTTCTGTATCTAGACTTTATAACCAACAAGCTGGAAAACCTTGTCTCACAAAGATATGTTGTTGGAAATGGAAGAAGAAGGCGCAACAGTCTCAGAGAGAACAGGATATGACTGCAAACACTTGATCCAGAATTTTGTAACTGGCACTGTAGAGAAATCAGTTCTTGCTGCATCACTGTTAATAAGTGCAAAGAACTCCTCTTGTGCTGTCTTAGGAACATCTTCAACTTTGACTATGAATGGGCTTCTGGCAAGTGCAAATGGGGTGTCAGGTAGATTTGGAAAGTACGATGAAATTTTGTCTGCAAGCATGTGCATGTGTTCTTTCACAGAAATTCTCACTGTAATCCTTTTGTCTGGTTCAATGTCATGTTCCTCAAAGAAAGCAGATATAAAGTAGGCAACATATAAATTTTATTTTCATCCAATTTTTTTTTGCCAAAGCTGAAGTTTCATTTGGAATGATTGGATCTTTTCAGACAAATTGAGGCATGTTGCATTTGGTCCTTGCAGTGATAAATTTAACTCATTCAAGATGGCAAAGATGTCAACCAAGTAAGTTATTTTCTGCAGTTAACTTTTATCGCTGAAAAGTGCTTCGAGCTGCGGTCTTGCTTTCTGATTAAAAAACATTTCGAGTTCATCACAAAGCTCAAAAACATGTTTTAAAACTTTTCCTCTCGACAACCATTTCACTTCAGTGTGAAATAGCAGAGCATTGTTTGGCGCATCCAACTTGTTACACAGTTGCGAAAAGAGTCAACTGTTTAAAGTGATCGCCTTTACAAAATTGACAGAATTTATGATGCTTTTCATTACTTCTTGTAACTCTTGTGGCAGCATCTTCATTGCTAATATTTGCCAATGAATCATACAGTGAATTCCAATGACTTTTGGTGACTCATTCAGTACCAAACATTGAAATCCAGATCAACATCCTAGCATTGCTAGAGCACCATCTGTGCAAACACCACAAACTTTTTCCCAAGAGATCTTATGCTCTTTCAGAAATGAATCAACTGTGTCAAATACATCATGCGCAGTAGTTGTTGTTTCAAGAGGTTGGCAAAAAAGAAACTCATCTTTAAAGTTGCCATCATTAACATACCTCACGTAAACCAGTAACTGTGAACAGTTTGCAACGTTTGTAGATTCATCAAGTGGGATACTAAATATTGGAAGTGCAGCAGATTTAATTTCCTGGATTACCTGATCAAGAATCTCAGCAGACATGTCATCTATTCTTCTGCGGACAATGTCGTTAGGTAAGGAAATTGCACTCAATTTTGTAACAAATTTGTCTCTGATCATAACTAGAACAATGTCTTTGGCCGCTGGCAACAGTAAATCCTCAGCAATGGTGTGAGGTTTCATTCTGAGTGCCACCAAATATGAAGTTTCAACAGCTGCTACGTTTTGTTTGTGGTACTTGCCACCAGTGTCAAGTCTGGCTTTCTTGAGTCCGTCAGCTTTGCTTCTAAAATAGTTGGGATCCTTGCCGGCAAAGCTCAGATGTTTGCTATCAAAATGGTGTTTTAGTTTGTTCAGCTTCATAGATTTGGCTGATAGAACTTCACAACAAATAACACACTGTGGTTTCCCAATTCCTGCTGTAATTACTGAGGTAAGACCATACTGTAAAAAATCCTCACTATATTTTCTTTTCTTAACGTTCTTCTCTACACAATCCATTGTCATGGGATGGTTTGCTAATGAAAATACTATGTAACAGTAGCTTTAATAACACAAAGGATGATGCGCGGCATGGTTCAGCCGACACAGCTCATTAAAGCTCCCTGTGATTTACCGCTGTGTGTTGTTTTTTTTTACATACCCGTCACTGTCACAAGGGGGCAGTGTTCGCATCAGCCACAGCTGGATACAAAGAGCCCCATCAGCATCCAATTGAGCTCCCACGGTACAGATATTTTTCTTCTTGCGGTAGTTGATGATTTTACAGCACCTGATTTTACACTTGCCCAGTCATTATGATTCATGAAGTGCCGTTTTACCTCCAGTACCGCTGCCTTCCACACGGTAAGTAGCTGCTTTTAACAAGGTAGCTGCTTTCAATACAGCAGCTGCTCTCTGCACGTGTGTGACTGGTCCGCATATGTGCACCATGGTGCCAACCCTGTATTTGTACAGGGTGTATGTGATGGGGCTGGCACAGTGATGTCATCACACCGGGTATTCGTACGTGGGCATATCCGCATGTGGGCAGACCCGCCTGGAGACGGATGGAGGAGCGGTGTCTCGGCTTCTAAGACCATCGGAAATATGTGTTTTCCAATGGTCTTAGGAGACCCCTGAGGGGTCGCGACCCACAGGTTGAGAACTGCTGTCCTAGCCCTACACCTTGATGTCAAAGTAATTTTCTTTAAGCACAAGTCTGACCCCGTTAATTCCCTACTCAATGAACTCCACTGGTTTCCTATCCCTGTTAGGATTAAATATAAACTCTCTGATTGGCTTTCAATTTAAAGCCCTACATAAACTGGCCCCAGCCTACCTTGGCAGCGTCACAGGATAACACTCACCATTCTGTACTCTCTGATCCAGTCAAACCAGCTCTCTCGGTCCCTCATACGACAACTTACTCCCATGCCTTATACTAGGAATGTGCTCAATTTCCAAATTAATAGGGATGTTCCGTTCTTTGTACCATCCACGTCGAGCACAGTGCCTGGCACATAACAGGCCCTTAAGAAATGCTTGTTGGTTGGCTGAAATTATACTGATGGTGTCCTATACATGTACAACAAAATCCTTTTATGAAGCATTCTCCCAATTATTTTCTGAAAAATTATTAATAAAACAAAAGCAGGTCTTGAAACTAGATACAGCTGATGCCCAACTTCTTTATGATGACTTAGCTAAAGAAAAGAAGTGTTTAAAATCCAGTAGGGGAGGGAGTATGTGTTTCTCTCTCTCTCTCTCTCTCTCTCTCTCACTGTGTGTGATCTTCTCTAGTTTTTTTGTTTTTTTAACCTTTTTGTATTACTGTTTTGGTTTAGAAGGCAGTTTGTATAATTACACTGGGCTTATTTTCTGAACTGTGTGTGTGGTAGGGAAGGGAGACTTGGGCTCTTTTAGGTGAGGGGGCATTCTCACAACCCTGGAACCTCCACAGGGTGCACATAATTAGCTCTATTTTGGAGATGAAATTTCAATAGTTTAAATTGGTATGCCTCACCAGAGATCATCCTCAGACTCCAAACCAGGTATTCTCACTCTAAGAGAATACAGCGCACGCTAAAGTATATATCCCTATTTGGATAGCACCACAGAAGAGTGTAAGGAGCTCAGTGAAAGACTTCCTTTCCTCTCCAGACCTATCCTCTAAAGAAACCCTTGAGCAGTGCAGGATTCAGAAGACCTGAATCTGCTCCAAACTAGGTGTATGCCTGGGACAAGCCACTTCACCTCTCTGTGGTTTATGTGTTCTCATATGTAAAATGATGAGGCTGGACAAAACACTCCCTAAGGTCCTTTTCAGTTACCAGATGGCACCATTTTAGCCTCTCTCATGATACAGTATGTAGTAGAGAACACATTTGTTCATGCTTTGTCTTTTTTCTTACCCTCTTACCCCACACTCTTCTGCTCTGTTGAACAGAATAGGATGAATAATCCTATTATCAGTGCTATGATTCTGACGGTGAAGAGAGCTGAAATGTATTTCAAAAAATCATTGAGAGAAGTGAGAGGAGAAAAGGAGGTGCACTTTAATGAAAATTACAATTGATCCTTAACCTGCACTATTTTGTTTCTATTTCTACTTCCTCTCTTTTTGTTGTTGTTGATATTATAATTTATACTTATTCTCACTTGCCTACAGTCCAGCAGACACTGGAAGGAAAAGGTATTCTTAATCAAAACACCTAATTTTTATGTCCTTCATTCCTATGCTTTTATTACCCAAGGAAGATGAACACATTTCTTTCTTTCTCTTTTTCAGTTGGGGGAGAAGAAGGGGAGAGGAGGATTCTGGGATCAGTTTGGCCCCAGGAGGGGCTTTGCTAATGAGACATAATGCTAAAGAAGTGAGGTACAAATGGAATGAGAAAAAATACAACTTCCTATTTCTTTATGTTGGATATTTACAATGTGGTTTCACTACTTGACTTAAAATATGGTCTCAGAATTCCATGGATATCCACATTCAAATATAAGTGCAAAACACGTCCCAAAGGCAAATATAAATGAATATTTATTCATATTATTCATTTAACAAATTAATACCCTCCATTTAAATGCATAGCTGACAATAAATTGTATTTTAGAGATGAGTTAAGGCAGGGAGCCAAAGATATCTAGCTAAAGCCAAAATTATGACATGGCAATAAAGTTCCTTAATATTTTTGGAAGAAATTAAAACCCATTATTTCACAAAATTAGGGCATAAAATAAAGTCTTACTAACATATAGAAAATGGAAACCAGGACTAGAAAAATTGCTACAATTTGAGCATTATAAAATACTTGGTAATTAGGTGAACAGACTTTAGAGTCAGGAAGATCTAGGTTCCAGTCCTATTTCTGACACATACTGGCTGAATAACCACAGATCATAGGATGCTAGACTAAGCAAATCACTTAACATTTTGGGGTCATAGTTTCCTCATTTGTAAAATGAAAGGAATAGCACAGATAGCCTTTGAGGTCCCTTCCAGCGCTAAATCTATGATACTATGGACTAGGTAATTTCATTAAACTGGCGAGCTCCTTGACAGCAGGGGCTATCTTCTGCCTTTCTTTGTATCTCTAGTGCTTAGCACAGCTGGCACATAGTAGGCACTTAATAAATGCTAGATGACTACTATGAAGACATGTAGCTGCTACATCCCTTCGAGGTCCTAATACCCTTATTTTCCTAATAAGGACACTGAGGCAGAGAAGAGTTAAGTGATTTGCCCAAGGTCACACATGCTGGAAGATGCAGAGCCAAGCGAAATCACTTAACTTCTGAGTGTCCTCTAAAATTGTTTAGGAACATAACTTATGGCAGAATCACTGGATCTATAATGGAAAGGTAACTTCCATACTGGGAATTCTTTTCATTCATTAAATTAGAGGACTAGATTAAAAAAAAAATTCAATAGATGGCAGAACTAGACCCTTATAAAAATTGTACTGTGTTGCTCCATTGGAGCACGGAGGTGACCCTTGGTATTTGAAGGCTTATGTCAGCAGAGTCTAAACTCTGTGTGTGATTTTCTGATGTACATATGTATATCCAGTTTAGTTTCTCTCCTGAATTCCAGGTCCCTTATCACCAAATGACTACTGAATATTTTGAACTGGATGTCCCATAGACAACTCAAATTCAACATGTCCAAAACAACTCATCTCCCTCAAACGTATTCCTCTTCTGAACGCCCCTATTTTCATGAGAGGACACTCCTTTCAGTCTCCCAGATCTGAAATCTCAGTGTTATACTCTAGCTGAACTTTCTTCGTTCCACATGTAATTTAAGTTCTCAGATCTTGCTATTCCTACTTCACATCCTCATCTCTTGCATTTGTCCCTTTCTTACTACTAATAGTTTGGACACTCATAACCCTTCTCCTAGACAATTAGAATGGCTTTCTAATTGGTCTTTCCTAGTCTCTCCCAACTCCAATCCAGATGCTGAAATGATCATCCCAGAGTACAGATCTGACCATATGAATTCTCTACTCATAAATTCCAGTAGCTTCCTGCTACTTTTAAGATAAAATATAAATTCCTTTGTTTGGCTTTTAAATCCCTTTGCTACTTGCTCCCAACTTGCCTTTAAAGCCTCCTTATATATTAACTCCCTTCTCAAACTCTATATTCTAGTCAAATGGGTTTATTTACTATTCCTTATATGTGGTATTACATATCCTGTTTTCCTACCTTTGTATTGGCCATCTCCCCCTCTGCCTCAAAGAAACTCCTTCCTTCAAGTTTTAACATACTGCCTAAATGAAGCTTTTCCTGATTCCCTCCAATGCTAGTGCCCTCCCACCCTAAACGATCTCATTTATTTTGCATTTTTTCTGTATCATATACGTACATGTTGTCTCCCCAACAGAACAGAAGCTCCTTGAAGGCAGGGGCTATTTCACTCTTCCCTAGCATGGAATCTGACACATAATAGGTACTTACTAAATGCATGCTGACTGATTATCAAGTTGGAGATACTTCAAGCATGAGTACAGTGATAGACGAAATGTCTCTTATCTGAAAATTAGCTTAGCTAAGTTCACAGAGACTCATTAAGGTTGGCAATAGGGTGATGAATTTTTTGGCCATAACAGTTCTTAAGACTATCTATCTACTAAGTCACCAGGACTGCCATCTGTTTCAGTGGAAGAAATATTTGCATCAATGAAATCAGAGAGCCACCGATGTTAATGGAGACAGGATATTTCTAGAAGTTCATTCAAGAAAATGGAACTATAAATGCTTTGCTCTTGAAGAAACTCATCCTCCTTCTATATTATTTTAATTAATAAAGATGTGTCATAAATTCACATCTTTCTCTTGTACCATCAGATATGTTATATAAATTTCTACTGCATATGATCTGGCAGAATTTCACCATTTTGTTGGAATGATTTAACGTATACGCACTCAGGCAATTTTCAGCTAAAGGTATCACATTTAAACATTATGGAAAAAAAATAAATACCATATCAAACAACTTCTGAATTTGTCTTTGCCTACTTTTGGATAAGTGTAATCTTGGTAGATTAAATGTCTAGTAAAATAAAAAAGGACTTATAAACTGCAAATTCACCATAACACTCCTTGCATTATAAAGGAAAATTTGTTATAAGGTGGGTTCATTCTGAGCCTTGGCCATCAAGACTGAGTCACACTGAAGGGCCCCCCAAGCCTCCCACTAAGATGGGTTTACACAGACGGTGGGTCTCTCTACAGGAGGATTAGAGCAAGGCTGTGGTGAAATCTTGTTTCAAAATATTACAGTTGAATATTCACCGACAATGTGAATTTCTTACACAGCTGAAGGACAATTAAAGCCTACCAAGCACTCAGGTGATGCAAATTCTTGAAAACATTGTCAAAGCCTAGAATTAAACTTCATTTTTTCATTCTACCAGTTAAATTGACCAAGATGAAATGCAGGGTCAGTGTGAGAAAGAAGAAAAAGGGAGGAGTGGTGGTCTCCCGGATAAGCACTAAATGTTCTCACTCAAGGCAACTACTGGTAGATTAGCAAATAAAAGTGAATTTAATCTTGCCAAGACAGGAACAGGCACTAAAAAGGTTAAATAAATGAGAGCTAGTATAGAAGGGTAACTTATGTTATAAGATAGAACTGGGGTTGCTAAGAAATCGAGTACAATGAAAAGCAGCCAACGTTAGCAAAAGCTGTTCCTACTATGTGTTCTTGCCAATCAACTGCAGATCTCTGCCAAATCAATGTCATGTTTAATTTATTCACATTCATTTCTATTGAAAACACCCTTAGAACAATTGCAATAATTAAAATGTGGACTGTGTTTTGTTATTTTGACATGCTTTCTTGTGTCCTGCGTTTTTCCAAAACATTTCTATCAACAACAAACTAATCTCTTGTTATTTGAGGGGGTAATTGTAAGCTTTGTTTATATTCTTTGCTGGCAAGAGATTTTTGGCGTATAGTTTTTTTTTTTCTTTGAACTTGAGCCAGTTTAATTATTAAATCCCCAAATGCTGCTAAAATGAACCAATCAAAAGGCAAAAGTTATTAATTGTTCTACAGGTGGTGCTTTAATAAAACAAATCAACTTATATACATGAGCAAATGAAAGTACCTTTAAGCACAAAAACACAATTATTTTACTGAAAGGGAACCTAGGTAATTACCAGCAATAAAAAGAAAATTGTAACCACTTAACTAGTTTTACTTTTGATATTTTTTACTAGTCATTGCAAAATCAAGTAAGAAAGAAATTGGCATTGATATGGTACCTTTTTTGTTTAGGAAAATGTGGACAGAAAAATTTTAATTGACTTTAATAGCACAACAATCTGTGAGCAGTAAAAGAATACTGCTGTCAGTCAAGGCTATGAGCTGCGAAGCTGTAATAATGTGTCAATATATGGATTTGTATCTGCAGCTCCCAGCAGAGGCCTGGCACACAGTAGGTGCTTAATAATACATGCTTGTTGACGGCTCCAGCAATATTACGGGGCACATAGAAAACACTCCAAACTTTTACTCTCCACATGTTCCCTGATCTTATAATTTGCATGCATATTGTACACATGCTGTTGCAACAGATGCCAGCATGAAATTTCATACCTGTGCTTTACTGATACAGTGAATATCTATCCTGTAGTCACCCCTACTTCTGTTCTTCCCATGGAGACATAATCAGTCTGTCTTTTCTGGTAGGGATGGGAAATGTTCTCAAAATTATTGTGCTAGTTCTAGATGTAATACACACCATTGGGGTATTAGCAAAATCAGTACCTCACTCTTTCCAATGCAGCTGCAAAAGATATGCACACAACAATTCCTCCCTCACCTCTGCTCCCCCCCCCTCCCATCCCGCCCTTGCCTGCCCATTTAAATAGAAGGCTCCAAAGTAACAGTTTGGTTTTCACCAACAATACCCATTTGCTCATTTCATTTGTAAGAGCATTATTTACTGACAGATGCTGCCTGCTTAAAAAAGGTTTTGTCTCAAATATATGCCACACTCCATTAACAGCTCTTGGCATCCTAATTCCAACACTAGTGAAGAAAGTTACCCTTTATCATACAGTCTATAGAAAAGGGAATTGCTTCATCAAGACTACTTGGTACTGGCTAAGAAATAAAGTAGTGGATCAGTGGAACAGATTAGGTACACAAGACACTAGTAAATGACTATAGTAATCTACTATTTGATAAACCCAAAGACTTCAGCTTTTGGGATGAGAACTCACTATTTGACAAAAACTGCTGGAAAATTTGGAAAACAGTATGGCAGAAACTAGGCACAGAGCAACATCTCACACCCTATAGCAAGATGAGGTTGAAATGGGTACATGATTTAGACATAAAGGATGATACCATAAGCAAATTAGGAGAGCAAGGAATATGATCTATGGAGATCTAGGGAGAAGGGAAGAATTTATGACTGGACAAGCGATAGAGAACATTATGAAACATAAAATGGATCATTTTTATTACATTAAATTAAAATTTTTGTATAAACAAAACCAATGCAACCAAGATTAGAAAAAAAGCAGAAAGCTGAGAAGCATATTTTAAGGCCAGTATTTCTGATAAAGTTCTCATTTCTAAAATTTATAGAGAATTGAATCAAATTTATAAGAACACAAATCATTACCCAAATGGTCAAAGAACATGGTCAGGCAGTTTTCAGATGAAGAAATTAAAGTTATGTACAGCTATATGAAAAAAATAATCTAAATCACTATTAATAAGAGAAATGCAAATCAAAACAACTCTGAGGCATCATTTAACACCTATCAGTTTGGCTAATTGTACAGAAAAGGAAAATGATAAATGTTGGAGATGATGTGGGAAAACTGGAACACTAATGCATTGTTGGTAGAGTTGTGAACTGATTCAACCATTCTGGAAAGCAATTTGGAACAATGCCCAAATTGTGCATATAAAACTGTGCATACCCTTTGGTCCAGCAATGCCACTACCAAGTCTATATCCTGAAAAGATCATAAAAAAGGGAAAAGGACCCACATGTACAAACATGTTTACAGCAGTTCTTTTTTGTGGTGGCAAAGAACTAGAAATTGAGGGGATGCCCATTAATTGGGGAAAGGTTGAACAAGTTGTGGTGTAAGAATGTAATGGAATACTATTGTTCTATAAGAAATGATGAGCAGGCAGATTTCAGAAAAACTGTGAAAGACGTACAAGAACCAATATTGAGTGAAGTGGGCAGAACCAGAACATTGTACACAGTAACAGCAACATTATGTAATGATCAACTATGACAGACATAGTTCTTCTCAGCAATACAAAGATCCAAGACAATTCCAAAAGACTCATGATGGAAAATGCTATCCACACCCAGAGAAATAAGTATCCAAGTCTGAATGCAGATAGAAGCAAATTATTTTCATTTTTTTTGTTTTTTTCTTTCTCATGGTTTTTCCCTTTTGTTCTGATTTTTCTTTCACAACCTGACTAATGTGGAAATATGTTCAAATATGCTTTTACTTGTATAACCTATATCATATTGCTCGCTGTCTTGGGGAAGGGGGGAGGGAAGGGAAGGAGGAAGAAAAATTTGGAACTCAAAATAGGTGATGCAATGAATAGAGCGCCAGGCCTGAAGTCAGGAAGACCTGAGTTCAAACTCAGCCTCAGATACTTGACACTTACTAGCTGTGTGACCCTGGGTAAGTCACTTAACCCCAATTGCCTTGCCTCCCCCCCCCCAAAAAAAGGAAAGAAAACTATCTTTACATGTAATTTGAAAAAAATAAAATACTATTAAGTGAAAAAAAGGGGTAGAGGATTGTTTTCAGATGAGGAAATAATTCTTAAGAGTTGATAAAAAAAAGAAATTTTTTTTTCTTTCCCAAAGAAAGGTATAGAGAAAATTAATGATTATCTCACCAAATTAGTGTTTAAAGAAGTTTCCTATAAAGTCATAAATGAAATAGTTCTGTCTCCCTATTCACTCCAAATAAAAGGCAGACATAAAGATGGCCTGTTGGTTTAGATTCTTTTACTGTTCAACTAAACAGGTCGGCTAATCAACAGACATTTATTAAACACGTACTGTATGCCAGGCACTGTGCAAAATACTGAGGATACAAAGAAAGAAAGAAGGTCTCCAGAAACTCACAGTCTAATGGGGGAGGCAAAGCCTCAGCATCAAGGGCAGCCCAATACACGATAGCAGTAATGATCAAAATTTTAGATTCCGTAACACACACACACACACACACACACACACACACACACACAACACGCACACACTATGATGCCTTTAAAAATGGGAACTTCAAGTTCTGTAAGGCAATGAAAGAGTTACTGAATTATTTGAGAATAACAATGCCTACCTCAGGGCGGCATGAAATGCTTATAACAATTTTATTAAACCAATAATAATCTCATAAAAGAACTCTCATCTGTGGCTTTGTACTTTTTTTTTTTTTAAAGGAATGCACTGATGTCACTGCCTCTGGTGATCTCTTTTTAATTAGCAAGGTCAGGTCACAAGATACACATGACACAAGTGAATGATGCCTCACATACAACCATTAATGCACCAAATGTCACTGTGCAAAACTAGTGAATTAACACATTTAGGAATGCACAGGAATGCCATTCTATAAACATCTTGAATACTGCTCTCCTAGGTCAACAAAGCACTATCTGGTGTTAAAACAGCCATTTTCATGATCTTTCTTTTTACAAAAGCAACCTTGTTCACATTACACAGATGTAAGAGAGTTAACTGCTTTCTTATCCAGAAAAGAATTTGACTGTGGAAACATTGCATCTAGTGCAGAGAGAATTTCTTAATCACTTGAGGAAAAATTTACTTCACATTCTAAAATGGAGCAGTTACGGACATCAATAAAAGCTGCTGGCAAATCCAAATGTTGGGAAGTCTTGCTGTGTACTGTAACTTCATAATCCTCTAATTGTGTACTTTCCTTTTCTGCTCCCACATTGTCTTGGCATATTTTAGCATGCTTTGTCCCATAGTTTTCAGATACTGCCTGATTTTTCTCTTCCATTCTTTCCAAGTTTGCATGCAAATATTAGCACTCTCTCTCCAAGTGTATATTTTTGCTAGATGCCCAGGGCAAAAATGGATAGAACATCTCTGATTGAAAAGGTCATGCAAAGGAAGTTGAGATTCCTACCCTGGTTTTTTTTTTTAATGCTACATTTACATTTTAAAATCTATTGGCAGTGATAGTTTTCGTTCCAATTGGTTTAGAAAAATTGCAATTGTTTATTATTTTATAAAAAGTCTATCTATAATCAAATCACCTAATAAAAAACCAAAAACTAACCTATGATCAGCTGATAAAAAGCTAATCGACCTTATTGTAAGAAGAAGTTACAGTATATCTCACAATACATTTAAATGACACAATGCTTTCGGGCAGTTTCTGGCACAAAGTAAGTGCTTAATAAGTGATCTTTTTTTTTTCCTACAGAGGGGAAAGGAAGAAAGTATTTATTAAACACTTATTACATACCAGTTACTGTGCTAAGCACTTCATAAATGTCTCATTTGACTCTCACAACAACCTTGGGAGGTAAATGCTATTATTGTCCCCTTTTACAGTTGAGGAAACTGAAGGTTTCCAAATGGAAGTTTAAGTGACTTTCCCAGGTTTCCCAAGCTACTAAATGTTTAAGGTCTCATTTGAACTCATATCTTCTTGACTCTAGGTCTAGTATTCTATCTACTGTGTAATCTAGATCCCTAGTGAAAATATCCAACCAATTACAACCCTGAAAAAAAAAGTTCTCAGTAAAAAAAGACTTTTGAGTATATTTTTCAATTTCTAGAGTCAACTGATTATTATAACAATTTATATAAAGTATCTTTCCCCTACATTTCTCTTTGTACCCCATTGAATTTCCCTGAAATCGTTTTTCTACCATCAGTGAGGAATGATTTCACAACTCCCAATTTTGACAAAACTTTAAAGCTTCACTGAATCAACTGCAAAATTGTTAAGCATACATGAGGGCAGTAAATGTTTTACAGATCTAAGGATTTGCTTGACAAACTGAACTGCCACCTACCAACAGCCTTTCCATTCTGGCACAATCGTATCTTCTCTGCTTTCAGACTAAAGAAGTGTACCTCACTACTTTTATTCAATAAACAGATTTTTCTTATGGGGTTTCCTGGTATTCAAACAACTTCATTTTGAATTAATTGTGAAGTGTATGTATGTCAGGGAGCCATTCAAATAAAATGTTTAGATTTAGGTTCCTGTTCAATTGTGAACAAGAGAAAAAAAAAGGAATAATAAATAATCCATCACCACCACTAGCAGAGAACAGCAATAGCTTCTCTATGTTTATATAGGAATCATGACACATACATCTATATAGAGATCATGAATGGCTAGGAATTTTAGACATTCCACTATTTTTTGTTAGGTAATACTGATTTTTCTGCAGCTGCTCTGAAATTAACATTGTCTGAATATCTTCACCTCTTTTGATCCACTGCTTCTTCTCTTCCCATGAACTACTGCAATAATTTGTTTTTTCTTTGACAAGCAATCCCATACAAATCTTCTCTTACTTTCAGGAACAACTTTTAGGTTTTTTTCAATCATTGATTAAATGTGAAGGCTAGCATTCCTCTTCCTTTAGAAACTTTATGGAGGGATTAAATCATATTTAGTTTATACAACTATTCAACTGGGGCCATCCTCTGTATCCATTATTCTTGACCTCTTGTTTTTGGCCTAGATTTGGAGTATGGGGCTATATGTAGTTGTCCCAGGTGTGGAACTTAGCCCCTACAGAAATGATTTTGGACCTTCTGTGATCCCATTTAGGGTTTTCTTGGCAAAGATACTGGAGTAGTTTGCCATTTCCTTCTCCAGCTCATCTTACAGATGAGGAAACAGTGGCAATCAGGGTCAAGTGACTTGTCCAGGGTCACACAGCTAGTAAGTGTCTGAGGGCAGATTTGAACTCAGGAATGACTCCAAGACTACTGTGTCTGTCCACTGTGCCACCTAGCTGCCTGTAAAAAAAATAACATCATGTATATAATACACCAGAATTTTGCATATTATGGTTACTGTTTTGAAATGTATATCTGTTCTACATGTTACTATAGGGCAGGGGGAGGGAGGAGTGAAGAAAGCCAGTGCAGCTAGCTCTGGAAGCAAGAAGCCTACAGATTGTACAGCTCTAAGGAACGCACTAGGGGTTTGCCAAGAAGCAGGAAACAAAAGCAGGGAAGAAATAGAAATTTTGGGCTAGTGGTTATAAGCTGGCCCACAGTATATCTCTACAGTACTGATAAATTCCAGGAGGCAACCATGTGGGCTAAGGAAAAGCCTGTCTTTCTTGAAAAGAAGGGAAGGGTTTAAACAAGATCCAAACAAAGGTAAAGCAGAGGTCAGACTGGGCCAGGAGCTGGGGCTTCTCAGAATGTTAAATCCACGGGATGAGAAGGAAGTGGGAAAGCTGGAGACCAGGAAAAGATTGTAAGACAGAAGTCTGCACTAGATCAGAAGCATGCTAATAGGAGTATTGATGAAACAGCTTTCCAACACCATCTTTCTCTCCAAAGTTTTGGCCTTATATGACAGAATATGTTTCCTAACCCAATTTTGCAAGCCTGTCAGGCTTATTCAGGGACCAGGTCTGTTATGCCTTCTGACCCAGCTGTGTTTTGATTACTATTTGAGCAGCATAGGATTTGTGGGGTACTTGTTCACTAAAGGTCAGAATATTTAAGTCCATAAAATTTACAGAGAGCCCTGAGGTGACGATGGTTAAAACCTATACTACTGAGAGGCCTGGCAATTTGATTTTGAGGGTCCAGAAGAGACAGACTGTGGGATGTGATACAAAAATTGGTTGATGTAAGAAATAGTAGTAAGCAGGCCTATGTGTGGGTGTCTATCTGTCCTGTTGGAACCCCAGGGACAGGCAGGAGGATTGAGATGGTCGATAAGCTACATTGGCTTATAACATGCTATGCAAGATGCTTCTTTGTGGGAGAATGTTGGAAGAGCCCCACAATTTTAGTTATGGCCAAAGGCAGGACTTGGGATACACACATGGTCAGATAAAAACAGGTAAGTTGGTAGTCATGCCCACCTGGCCTAGTTCATTATGGGTATATATTTTTTGAGACTTTTAAGAACTGATCAACAAGGGCAGGAGTAGTCTGTATTATATCTTGACTTAGGGTCTAGAAATGATGTGTTTTCTACTATGGGCCCTTATCACTGCAAGAGTTGGTAAATCTACTGGTTGGCTATCTCAAATTGTTAAGGGATGTCAAAGGTATCTCACAGAACTCCTAAAAGAACTGCTTCAGATAATTCTATAGGGAGCTCCCTATTTCCCATGAGATAGGGTATGGCCCAGTGGGCAGTTAGTACCACTAAGTAGGATACCATTAAGGCCAGCCTGGCCAGAGCCATGGAGACTCTTAGGTGCTGGAGTCCACAATCTGCACTGGTTCAGAAATCCTGAAAGCTGAAAAAGAAAGTTTGGATGATTCATACTGCTGTCCATAAAGGGCAACTGCTTCCAACCAATGCCAGAGCACTGCATTTTTTCCACAGGAATAAAAGGCCTCTGAAGTATAGCAAGATCTATGGAAAGTCTACTCCGATTATCACTGAGTTTCAGGAGCTGCCTGCTAGAGGGACATGAAGGCAGAAAGAAGTCCTACAACGGTGGGAGTTGCCAGTGAGGGGGGAAGGGGCTTGAAGGGCGTTAGAAAACACAAATTTGCCTTAATGACTACAAAAAGGCCCAAATGTCCCATCCTTAAAAACAATCAAGATCATTTGATTTTACCATTCCTGCAAGTTACTGACCTATAACGCTCCTCTTCTTTTATTCTTCTACAATTGGTGGCTTCATTTCTCCTCCCGTTTTCTTCTAACTCTGCCATCTGGCTTAAAATTTAATTATTCAACTGAAATTGCTTTCTCTAAAGTTACCACTGACCTCAAAGTTGCAAAATCTAATGACCTGTTCTCAGTCCTCAATCTTCTTGATCTCTCTGCAGCATGCGACATTGCTGACTTAACTTTCCCTCTTGTATACTATCTCATCATGGTTTTTGTAATTCTATTTTCTCTCCTTTTTTTCCTACCTGTCTGACTACCCCTTCTCTTTTTTTTTCTGCATCTTTATCCTCTGACACTGCCACCACTCTAGTGCATGCCTTTATTATCACTGCCCACATTACTGCAATAGTATCCTGGTGGGTCTGCGTGCCTCAAGTCTCTCTCTATTCCAATCCATCTTCCATTAAGTCACTAAAGCGATATTTCTTAAGTGCAGTTCCGATCATATCATCCCTGCTCCCTGCCAATTCAATAAACTTGAATGGCTACCTGTCACCTCCAAGATTAAATATAAAATCCTGTGTTTGGTATTCAAAGGCTTTCATAATTTCAGTCCCTCCTACCTCTCCAGTCCTCTTACAGCTTACTGCCACCACCCCCATAGTGTCCTCTGTGATGCAGTGACACTGGCCTCCTTACTGTTCCTCAAAAAGACCTCTCCAGACCTCAGGCATTTTCACTGGCTATTCCTCAGGTCTGGAATACTCTCTCTTCTTATCTTCACCTCTTTGCCTCTTTCAAGTCCCAGCTAAAATCTTATCTTTTATGAGATTTTTGTGATCACCCTTAATGCTTCTGCTTCTTGATTATCTTCAATTTATCTTATATATATCTTGTTTATATACATATTTTCATTTTGTTCACCCTCCTTTTCTCGGCTATACTCCTTGAAAAAGTAATCCACAATTAGTGAGTGTAGGATTCCTACATCTTACCCTAAAGCTAGAAGACAAAAGTTAGTCACACAGGGATTGCAGCTGAATTCAGGTTTTGTAAAAAAAAACAAAAACAAATGTTGGGGAAAGGCATGGCCTTTATCCAGACCAATACAGTAAGCATAAAATTTTATATAGTCTTATTGGGAAGGTTCTAAGCATCAAACTAGCAGCCACCCAACTATTCTCTTAGTCTCCCTACCCTGCCCCCCTGTAATGGTAATTAATTTAAATTTGAAGACCTCTTTTTGTTATGTCAAGTAAGCAGGTACTTAGCCCTTAGTAACTAATTAAACCTCTGTGAAAGAAACAGAAGGCATGAACTCTGTCTCCTGTAGCTGACATAACAGGAAGGGGTTGGCTGAGACAGGAAGCCAATGTTGTGTGTGTGTATAAGAAAAACCCCAGAGAGGGACAGTCAGAATTTTCTCCTGACAAGACCCTAGTGGAAGAAGCTATTCTGCTGAGAGATCTGGTGAAGGCTAGAGTTGCTGCCGGGAAGGTTGCCTGGAAGGCTGAAGTTGTTGCTGCTACCCCCTGGAAAGCTGAGATTTCTCTGGGTCCTAGGGCCAGACAAACTGCTGGAGGACTGAGGAAGCATGACCTGGATGCTAAGACTTTGTTTGTTTGTGGCTTGGTTGATCTTTGAATTCCCGGGAACAGAAACTATGAAGGTTTTGAGATGTACCGGACCCTGTGAACTCCAATACAGAGCAGGAACTGCCTGGAGAACTGGACAAGGACCTGGGAGCTGTCTGCTTCTGAATCCAGGTGACTGTTTAGTGGATTCAGGTAGGAACTGGGACCATGGAAGGGGATCCAGGGAATCTGAGAAACCACCCCAAGTTAAGATGAAGAAAAGATCTCTCCTTGGATATTGAATGCTGTGATGATGACATGGTTTACTAGTGACCTAGGGGTGGATGGTTTGTGTATTTTCTAATGATTGTACTTAGTGATTAATGATACTTAGTAATTGTGAATCTGAATAAGTGACTGATTGAGTTAACTGGTGGAGAGTTTGTGTATTTTCTAATGATTGTATTTAGTGATTAGCGATACTTAGTAACTGATTGCTAAATAAGTGACTGATTAAGTTAACCTAGTTGCCCCATGAGTGGAAGACTGACTTGTATTCTGAGATGATCGAATGACTAAGTAAGGAGGCAAACCTCCTTAGGGATACTAGATGATTGTTTTTTGTTCTAAATACTGTGACCACTTTGGTGAAAACAATGTGGCCATTTTAATGATAAGCTATTGTGAAAACTATATTGTGATTTTCTGTGATAAGATGTAATGTTGTGAATACTGTATCTTGATTTGTGGTGAATGTTTTCCTTTGATTTGTTGTTGAATAAATACAGTGTTCACTATATTGTGTAATCAGAAACTTAAAAGCTGTTTACAGTAGCATTCTTTGGGGAAGCTGCTCATGCATGGCATTATATCGCCCCACCCCAAGACAATGTGTGTGTTAATGCAATGCTGCATTAATAAAGGTAGAGTATTCAGAATAGAGGAGGTTAGAGTCCTAATTAAACTACATGTAGAGTATTGTATTAAGGTCTCTATACCATATTTTAACAACAGTAAAAATCTGTATCCCTATTGCACTTTAAGGTTTATAATATACGTTCACAACAATTTTGTAAGGTAGGTAAAGCAAATTTCATAATCTCCATCTTTCACATGAAGAGATTGAATCTCATAGCAGTGAAGTAACTTGCCCAAGGTCACTTAGGAAGGTCTCCAGATTCTAACTTGAGTGCTCTTTCCACTATTTCACATTGCCCTGACATTAACAAGCTGGAGTGTGTCAAGAAGATCAGAAAGGAGAAAAAACATAAAACTATGCCACACAAAGATCGAAGGAACTGGGAATATTTACTCTAGAAGAAAAAAACTCAGAAAAGATGTGACAGCTGTCTTCAAATACTTAAAGAGGTGTCATAGAGAAGAGAAACTACAGATTTGTAGACTCGTAGATTTTTAGAGCTAGAAGGGATCTTAGAGGTCTCCTGGTACAATTCCCACATTGCACTGAACAGGGAGACTGAGGTCTGGAGAGGTTTAAATAGTTTACTGAAGGCCATCCTTGTTTTGTTTCCTTGTTTTGCTTGGCTGCAGAGGGCAGATGTAAAAGCAATGAGTAGAAGTTGTATTGAGGCAGATTTCATCTCAATAAAAAGGAAAACTTTCTAACAATTTGTGTGGGCCAAAGGTAGGTGTCTTAGGGCAACTAGGTGGCACAGCGGATAAAACGAGAGACCTGGAGTCAGAAAGACTCATCTTCCTGAGTTCAAATCTGGCCTTTGACATTTAATAGCTGTGAGATCCTGGGCAAATTTGCCTCAGTTCCTCAACTGTATTATGAGCTGGAGAAGGAAATGGCAAAACACTTTGGTATCTCTGCCAAGAGAACCTCAAATGGGGTCACAAAGAGTTGGACACAATTGGAATGACTGAACAACAATGATAGCATAGGTTGCCTCAACAGGCAGTGATTTCCACATTACCGGAGGTATTCAAGTAAAAGTTGGATGACTACCTACTGAAGATGCTGTAGAGAAGAGTCTGGCTCTGATATGGATGGTACTAGCTGAGGTAATTATGAAATGAGAGTCTATGAATCCCTGATTCTAGGGGAAAGCCACAATTATCATTATAGCTGCTGTGAGGCAGTCATAGCAGTTTTGTTAATCCGATGAGGGGTAATTGTAAAGAGTTATCAGAGACTTCTACAGCTTCATAAAACACTACATTTACATTTGAGTCTAAATTTGTAAGACCAAGCAATTTCTGTAAGGTATGAAAGGCTGAAGGTGCCTCAAGAGACCAATCAGAAAGTCAAAGGAGCATCTTTGGGTGCTTTATTGGTTCTGCTCATTTAACAAGGAATAACTGTAGGAAGTTTCTGAGACCTCTATGGTGCCATAAAACACTGCATTAAATACAATACTCTTTTGCAGGGAAAGGCTGCAGAGGGCTCTCTTAAGTTTGCATAGTAAAATAGATGGGAAGGCATCAGCCACTGAAAGCAATGAACCCAGCATCTGAACAACAACTTTATTTCCTCTCTCTCATCCCTGTATAAGCAATTTTTGCACAGTTATACATAATTAAATGCCTCCAGCTTTTCAACCAGATTCAAATTTTAAACCATATACATTATAAATAATGTACTACAGCAGAATTTTCTAAATTGTATTCTGTTGACCACTGGTGTTCTTTCCACATGCTATAAATAGAGATTATAAGAGAAGAATTTGATGTTAGTAGGATTTTCTCTAAAATACTAAAAATAAAATTACACACATATTAAAATTCTTTTAGGGAGCATTTTCTCAATATTAATATATACTTCATTCCCTCTACCTGGCTCCAAAATTTTCTTGGTCCCTTTATTTTTGGAAGTGTTTCATATTTTAGATATATGGACCATCATTTAAGAGATCTGCAAGTGTACTTTAAACTTCAATGTATTGTGACTAAATTAGCTTGGCAAATTTTATGCTCAAATGGATCTGTGACCTAATCTATTTGGAAGCTTTTTTCAAATATACAGATTGAATCCCATCCATACCTGTCCATTCTATGTGACTCTTAACCATATCTTCCTATAAATTTGCCACAGGGCTTCCACTCAATGTACCTGTGAATTTCCTTACTTTTCCATAACATTCTGACCACATCAGCAAGCACTTTGAGCTGTCCACCTGTCATCATTCCATATTCTTGTCATTTTCACAAGTGAAATTCAATAAAAGGTACACTGAGGCATGTTTTCTCTGAGCAATATAGTTATTTATTAACAGGGCATGGATTAAAGCACGTCTAATAGCTTGCCTCAGTTTAGACAAAAGACAAAGAATTAAAGATACAACTCCTTTTTATAGGCATAGAACAAAGAACCAAACAGAAAAGGTGAGGAAATCACACAAACAGTGATGGGGCTGGCAGCATCATGGGGGTGAGGGCAACATGATTGGTTACATTAAGGGAAGTGGTTTACACACACATGTGGGACTAAGACCACCTCTTTTTGTCTTAGAAAAATGCTTTATGGATTTATGGGACCCAGCTGCATCTTAATGTCATTAATAGTGGACAAGGGATAGAAGACTCACTGGCACCTGGGAATGAGATAGGACCACTTTTAATTAGGCAAGGATGAGGTTAAGATGGTGTAGGTAAGGTCAGCTCATTTACTCTCAAAGATAGCACACGGATGTCATGGAGTTTCTCAGGAGCTGAAATTATGAGGGATAACAAGCTTTCTTGGCACAAAGTAATCTGCAGGTGGTGCTAGGATAACAGTTGCCTTAAAGGGTTTTACAAGAGTATTAATCTTTTAAACATAGCTCAGAATTTTTTCTTTAACTAAAACTAATCAATAGAGAGAATAAACTGTGGCATCTAACTATGAAAAAGGAAGACTGAACTTTTGAACTCATGAGCTTCACTCAGGGACAAAGAAAGAGCTTAGGTTATGTAGAATACAGAATAAGGTGACAGAACAGGATCAATTATAGAGTGAAATCAATTTATAAAACACAAAATCAAAGTTTGTTTTTCTCATCATGCAACTAGAGGGTTGCATATATAAGCAGCTTAATGTTTTAAATGTACCCATACCTCCTAATCACTGCAGGCAACTGAGGAAAGTATCTATGACATGGATTGTGAATAGGCCTACTTCCTGAACTTCAGGTACCCTGATCTTGGCAACAATAAACTTTGTTGGGGCAGCTAGGTGGCATAGTGAATAGAGCACCAGCCCTGGAGTCAAGAAGACCTGAGTTGAAATCCGACCTCAGACACTTGACACTTACTAGCTGTGTGACCTTGCGCAAAGTCATTTAACCCCAATCGCCTTACTTTTCCCCCTCCAAAAAAACAAACAAAAACCCCAATAAACTTTGTTGTACCCAATCAGAATTCTATCCTTCTCTTCTGAATGAGCCTTTCTTTGCCTGAGAAATGAGATTTACAAAGGTACCTTCACATCAAAATTCTAATTATCAAGCATCTTAGGTGGTACAGTGGATAGAAAGCTGGGCCAGACTCAGAAACCACAGCAAGTTCCTTAACGTCTGTGCCTTTGTTTCCTCAAATGTAAAAAAGATAAAAACAGTAACTCTCACATGGTTGTGGTGAAGATCAAATGAGAAGGTATTTGTGAAGCACTTGGTACAGTGTCTGGCTAATAACAGGTGCTATATAAATGCTTATTCATTTCCCCTCTCTTCTTTCCCTCCCTAATTAGAATCTTGAGGCTGTTTTAGTCTACAGGCTTTCATACTTCGTACTTCCCCAGTCCTACAGCTAAATAAAACAAAATGGAAAACCCTACTTTGTGCTCATTTAAATCTCTGTGAATCAGAACCTTTGAGCTTCAGGAAAAACCTTCTTCCTGTTATTTCTTCCCATACTTTCCCTCCTAAGCTCAGTTCCCACCTTCATCTGCCCTCCAGGTTCATTATCCCTCAGAAATTCAACCGCTATTTCCACTGTGAACAAATTACCCTTTACCTTAATCTCTTGCTTCATATTCTGGAACACACTGAAGTCCAGCTTTCTCCTGAAGACATTATCTCTTGTTACTGTCTTGATCTGGCTATTCTCTTTCTCCCCCTTCCTACTTCCTACCTCCAATTAGGTGGAGTCAGCATTACCATGTCCAGATTCTTCTCCTGTTGCCATCATCCAGCAATCTCTATTCTTTCAACGATCTCACCAAATTTTATCATCAATTCCAGATTCTTGCCCTATTCTAATGATTTCAAGGTCATTATCCCTCCTTCCTCAAGGAACTCAATAAAGGCTCAGTTTTTTTCTCTATGCTAATTGGGTCTCTCTTGGCAGGTAGAGTCCCATGTATTTTATATTACTTGCAGTTATTTTAAATAGAATTTTCCTATCTCTTCCTGCTGAGTTCTGCTCGTGAACTGTGTGGATTTATTTAATAAACTGCAACTTCACTAAAGTTGTTAACTGTTTCAACTAGGTTTTGGTTGTCTGAGTACGCCATCATATCATCCACAAAGAGCAACAGTTTTGTTTCCTCATTGCCTATTTTTATTTTTATATTT
>CM053580.1:315730972-315749332 GCA_028627135.1 Pseudochirops cupreus | reverse complement strand
GGGTGAGGGGGGAAGACATAGGAGAGAATAGATTGGGGGAGAGGGGATACAATGGGATGCCTGTTTTGGGGCAGTGAGTAGGGGAAAGATGGGGAGAAAATTTGTAACTCAAAATTTCATGAAAATGAATGATGTAAACTAAAATAAAAAAATATATATATATATATATATAAAAAATTAATAAAAAATAAAAAAAATAATAAAAAAAAAGAAAATGGACAGGGTCAAAGTAGAGAACAGAACAAGTGGGGGGTGGGATAGGATAAAGCGAAATATAGTCAGTCTTTCACAACATGTTTATTGTGGAGATGTGTTGTGTAACTACACATGCACGACCTATATTGAATTGCTTATCTTCCCAGTAAGGGTGGGTGACAAGGGAGGAAGGGAAAGAATCTCGAATTCAAAGTTGTAAAATCAAATGTTTAAAAAATTATTACTATTTGTATTATTTTTACATGCAACTGAGAAATAAAATATACAGGCAATGGGGTATGGAGATCCATCTTGCCCTACCAGAAAGTGGGAGGAGGGATTCGGGAGAATATAGGAGAAAGCAGATTGGGGTAGGGGGTATACAGTGGGATCACTGTTTTGGGATGGTGGGGAGAGGAAGGATGGGGAGAAAATAGGTAAATCAAAATCTTGTGGAAATGCATGATTTAAACTAAAAATAAACATAAAATTTAATTTAAAAAAAAAGTAAAAAAAATAAAGCACAAAATTATCTTTTTTTTTAAAGTACTATAATGATTTATTTAAAACCCAAAGCAAGCATTATATGTAATGGAGATAACATAAAAACCTTTCTCAGTAAATAGAGGAGTAAAGCAAGGATGCCACCTTCTCTGCTATTGTGTGATAGCATTCTAGAAATGCTAGCAATAGCAATAAGACAACACAAAGAAATTGAAGGAATAAAGACAATCCAAGAGAAAACAAAACCATCCTTATTGTCTGATGACATGATGATTTACTTAGGAAATCTTGGGAAACAAGCAAAGGCATCCAGACAATAGTCTCAGCAAAGTCGCTGGCTACAATATAAACCTGTAACAATCAAAAACATTTTTATATAACGAAATCCAAGAGGCAATAATAGAATTAGAAATTTCATTTAAAATAACAAAATGCAATAAATATTTGGTAGTTCATCTACTAAAGCCAACTCAATACTTGTATAAATTTGGTTTTAAAATGCTTCTTAAAAGAATAAAGAACGACTTACATAGCTGGAGGAATATTCAGTACATATGGCTGGGCCTAGCCAATATAATAAAAGTGACAAACTACTAAAGTTAATTAAGAGATTTAATGCTCTTTCAATAAAACTGCCAAAGGAATACTTTAAAAAATAGCACAAAACAACAAAATTTATTTGGAAGGACAAAAGATCCAGAATATCAAGGAAAATAATAAAAGATAGGAATAAAAGTGGAACAGCACATCCAGACTTAAACTATATTAAAAAGTAGCAATTAGCAAAACTATTTGGTAACATTTTTAAAAATAGAAAAGTATATTAATGGAAAAGCCTAGCCTGGGAAGAATCAGAAAAAAATGTAACTCAATAGCCTAATGCTCAGTAAACCAGGAAAACAAAGACCTCTCTCTCTCTCTCTCTCTTCTTTTTGGAGGGTAAGGGAATTGGGATTAAATGACTCGCCCAAGGTCTCACAGCTAGTAAGTGTTGTGTCTGAGGCCAAATTGGAACTCATGTTCCCCTGACTCCAGGGCCAGTGCTCTCTTCACTGCACCACGTAGCACCCACAACACAATGATTTTTTTTAAAAATAACTCCCTATTTGACAATAGCTGTTGAGAAAACTGGAAAACAGGAAGACACTAGGTATAGACTAACACTTTAAACCACATTCCAAAAATAAATACAAAATGGATACATGGCCTGGCTTTGCTGGTGACCTGGCAGATTTTGTGTGTGTGTGTGCAGTTCTGAAGTAGAAGAAACCAGTGACTATGGTTTTCATTGGGTTTCTTGATCAAATAATTTGGTCTAATGTGTATTTCAGGGTTTTACTAGACAGAGCTATGTTGTCTGTCTCTCATTTTGGTGGAAGTTTTCCAATGCTTTTGCAGAGAGGTAGAAGGTCTACAGGGGTTTGGTGGAACACTGTATATGTCAGAATGTTTCACTGTCATGCTGCTTTCTTAATCTCTTAAAAAAAAAATTTCAGGGGCTGCTAGCTGGTGTCCTGGAGTCAGGCCCTGGAGTCAGGAGGACCTGAGTTCAAATCCAGCCTCAGATACTTAGCACTTACTAGCTGTGTGACCTTGGGTAAGTCACTCACCCCCAATTACCCTGCCTTCTCCCCTCCCCCACTAAAAAGCAAAAAACAAGTTCATTATTATAAAGGATAGTTTTCTGGGAGGAGCAGCAGAGTGTGGGGTAGGGATACAGAGGCAAATCTAGGAGATGAACAAACAATATCTATCAAAACTTATCTTAAAATGCAGGTTGAATATGTTGGTGTCCTCTCCCACCATGAGCTCCAGGGGATCCCTATCACCTCCAAAATAAATTCTAGCTTCCTTTTGGTATTTAACTCTTTATAAGCTAGCCCCTTCCTAACTTATCAGTGTTCTTACCCTTTAGTCCAAGCACTTTCTGATGCAGCAATGCTGTCCTTGCAGTCCCTCAAATACTACACCCCATTTCCCATTTCTATTCCTTTGAACTGGCTGTCCTCTAGCCCTGGAATGCTCCCTTTCCTCATCTCTTAAGTTTGCCTGGCTTCCCTTAACTCAGACCTTTCCCAGTTCTCCAGATGTCAATGCTTTCTCTCTCAGACTGCCTTTCATTTACTCTCTATATTTTGTATGTACCTTTACAAGTTGTCTCTCCTATCAGATTGTTTTTGCCTTTCTTGGTATCTCCAGTGTTTAGTATAATGGCTGGCACAAAGACAGCATTTAAGAAATGCTTGTTGACCATGATCTGCCCTTGAAGAACTTACTCTGGAAAGTAAGATTAAAAAAAAAACTTATACACAAATAAATGCAGTAAGCGCAAACAAAATCTTAACAAAATTTATAAAGGATCACTTTGGCTAGATAAATGCAGCGAAAGAACAACTGGGGAAAGCATAGTTCTAAAAACACCAGAAATAAATGAGAACATTAGGGAGAATATGACAACATGTGTGAACAAGGGATCATGATATTAAATTTGTACATTTGTGTGTCTTTTTTTTTATCATGCATCAGGAAAAAAACCTAAGGGACCAGCTACCAATCCCCAAGTACATCCTTTATTGTTGAACTTAAAGTATAAAAAAGAAATCAACCTTATTTATCCCTTCTTCAAAAGAGCTAAGTATGGCCATTCCTGGAAATTAAGAAAAATTTCACAGCCTGAGATTCTTGATTTTTCTTGCAGCTTAATGATTCCCAACTCTGTAACATCTCAAGATAACTCTAATAATCTCAAGAAATAATGTCATTGTGCTTTAAATTTTTACAAGAAAACATTAATACATAAAATTTTAATTTTAGACATACGTATATATTTTTGGAATTGAGGCAAATAAAGTGCATTGGATTTTGAGTCAAATGACCCGGGTTCAAAACCCTACCTCTGATCCTACCTCAGTGATACAGAGCAAGTCACTGGATTTCCAGTCTTCAGTTTCCTCATTTGTAAAATGAAGGAGTTGGAACAGACAGCTTCTGATCTCCCTTCCAAATTCCAGATCTATGATGCTATGAATTATTACTTTTGTTGTGGTAAGTTATCCACTACATGTAATCTCAAAGAATGCCATGAAGAGAATTCCTTCATATAGACGATAATTTTGCTTCTTACTGCTGCTTCATTCTTCTGCTTCTTACTAAATAAATGGTCTAATGGATTGTTTTTTCCTGCTCTCAAAATCAGAAAATGATCTGGTTTGTTGCAGCTGAAAATATTAGTACTTCTTTATGACAGTTTTCTATATGTTGATATTGACTTTTCCCTTGAACTTTAAATACTTTTTCACATGTAATGTCTTATAATGAATTTGCCCCTCAACACATGTAATGATTCAGCTTGCTGGGTCATGTATCCAAAGAAAATATTAACATTCTGATGATATGCAGCTTTGGTGTAAGAGAATAATAAAGATGCTTGCTTTCCCTCTTTTCATGTTTTCATCATGAATTCTCTTGATGTGTGTATAAACCACTTTCATAAAGATTTTATAAAGGAAGCATATGGGTTGGTAGTTGTTCATATCTCTGAATATCTTTTTCCCAATAAGATAGGGCAGTGGTCATGATCTTTTCCATCCTTCCCCTCACTGAGCAAATCTGACAAAGGATCATTAAAAATCTTTTAAATAGTGTTACCTCCAGGGCAGATTTAATTTGCACGTACTCATCAGGTGGTCCTGCTCTTCTCAATCGTACCTTCATAAGAGCGATTCCCACTTCTACATATACCATATACAACAAATCTGCTCCAGTTTTTATAGTCTTTTGGTTATCTCTCTGCCTTGTTTCATCTGCAAATACTTTCTAGATAATGTAGTAAGATTTAGCTGGACCTCATCCCAAGCTTTCTCTGAGCTAGGTAATTTTCTTCGGAATTGCTTTTTACTATTTATGTGAAGGGACACAGTTCAAAATCCTCCATTTTCCACATTTGCTGATTTTACAGATAAATTTAGGCTGTAAATGGGTATAAATTGGTGCTGCCCTTGCCTATTACATCTCTTTTCTTAGCAAGATTAAGAGTGTGCCATTTATGGTGGCTTTTACACTTTTTCATACTTTCTTGTAGCAACCATTTTACATACGTAAGCTTCTTCAGGAAACATTAATATCCTAAGTCAATGTCTTTAGAATAGGAATAATAACAACTGCTATGTATAATACTTTAAAGTTTACAAAACATTTTACATATTTTATCTCATTTAGTCCCCACCATATCCCTTATCTCCATTTTAGAGATGAGCGAATAGTCCCCAAGAGGCTAAATTGCTTTCACAAAGTCATGCACCCAATAAGTATCAATCTAGGAGTCAACCCAGGTCCTTTAACCCCAAATCTAGAACTCTTTTAACTGTATCACATTACCAACTCCTTTTATTCCTTTCCATTTTCAGAGTTGACAACTTGTTTAAACAAGCCAAGGTAGCATCTACTGAAATACTATGTAGTTCCTTCTCTCCTTCTTTAGTCGTATCTTTGATATTTAGTGTCCTTTACTCTGTTGATGCTCTGATTTGTATAAAGACAGCTGATTCTAAAATGATTATATTTGTAATGAGTCTGTTAGGAGGTTGCTAATACAGTGGAACCTTGACATATGAGTGCACCAACTTACAAGATTTCTGAGATACGAGTTGTCACTCAGTTGATTTTTTGCTTTGAATTGTGAGCCAAAATTTGAGGTACGAGCTGCCGCTAGTTGGCAAAGCAAATGACACAACTCAAAAACGCCCACCTGGCATCCTGCACCTCACTCGTTCAGTCCACGTGTTTACCTTGCCAGTGAAGAAAATTAAGTTAAGCGAAAGTAAAAAAGATATTGTAGCAATTAAGTTCAGAGATAAAGTGTAGCATCGAGTGTAGCCAGTAAGTGAATGAAAGTGACCGAAAGAGCACAAAACAAAACTCCTCTAAACTCCTCCATCTATCTCCTCCATCCTCCACCTCCGTCAGTATCCTCTGTTAGCTCAAACCGTCTGATATCCAAAGTAAATATACACTTTACAAACCCAGTTTATTTCTTTACATTCTTTTATTATGTTTTTATACATTATTTGTTATTTATAAATACTTTTTCTTATTTAAAAACATGTAACAAAAAATACTGGGGTAGCATTTTGGGGGCTGGAATGGATTAATGGTATTTCAATTAATTTCAATGGAGAAAAGTGATTGGATATATGAGCAAACTGAGTTACGAGCTCAGTAACAGAATGAATTAAACCTGTAAGTCAAGGTACCACTATACAGTAATTACTGATTGATACCTAATTTACCTCCTTGCTCTTTGGAAGGAAACCACAACGATACTCTCCAATGCTTTAAGACAATCTTAACTCCAACTTGGAGATTGTCTCTTTAAAAGGGGTAGCAGTGGGCCACGTGACTGGATAGAGGTCCAACTTTGTGCTGTTAAAGAGTGAGTCTCTTTCAGTTGAAAACTGAGCAGTCCCTTAAAAAGTGTTAGCAACCCCTGAAAGGAATCCATAAGACTTGGCACAGAGCTTAGAATGTAGAAGGGGTAATTTTTGCCTCCTTGCTAGAAAGGGCTAGAATATATGTATATATAAAATCTAGCGAGCGGTAAGGTAATTTTTACCAGTCTTGTGAGTCACCTGGCTAGACTAGTAGTAGTGGAAAAGACATAGCAAAAGCACATAGGACTCTTGTTCCCTTTCTGGCTCCCAGCCAGGTCTGTGGTCCAATCTCTTTCTGGGTCTGGATCCCTGCCAGGTCAGAGGCTACATCTCATTCTCCCCACTGCCTGCCAGGCTAGTGGCCTGAACATACAGTATCTCTCCTTCTTCCTGGGCATCTAGCCAGGAGGCTAAATCTCTTCTCCCTTGTCTTCATAAACAGATGGGAAGGCAGGTGGCCACTCGGGGCCTACTCCACAGCCGAGCTTCCTCTCTTCAGGAGAGCAGCTCTACTGACATGCCTTGCTTTATTCTTCCTCCACTCATTCTCTGTCACCTGAGTGACTAAAATTTTGGACTATGCATATGGCATTAGACTGTAGGAAAAAGATGGTATAGTATAATCCTCTGCTCCATGGATGCTCTATAAATGTCTTTATGTCTAGGGTCACTGTTAAAAGCTGTATTTTTAATTAATGAAAGTCAAATTAGGTCTATTTATATGTCTATATTGAGCTAGACATTTCTCTTTAAGTTCCTATGCTTGAGAGTTCTTACTGAATATCCCTTTCTCTTCAAGGAAGAATTCAACTCCTCTAGTAGTCTATTAATTCAATGGCTGTTAAAGATTTTAAAACCGCATCAATATTAAAACAACACATTGAAGGTATAGAAACCATACAATTCTTAGCTCTTTTGCCTCCTTTCCTGGCATACTTCCCTTGCAGAAGCTCAAGGGGACCTCCCTCTCTCTATATATAAATGCATATGTTTGTGTATTCACATTGTGCAGTCGTTTTTAGTCATGTCCAACTCTTTTGTGACCCCATTTGAGGTTTTCTTGGCAAAGATATCAGAGGGATTGGCTATTTCCTTCTCTAGTTAACTTTACTGATGAGGAAACTGAGGCAAACAGAGTTAAGTGACTTGCCTAGGGTCACACAAGCAGTATATGAGGACAGAGTTGAACTCGGGAAGAAGAGTCTTCCTGACTCCAGGCCGGGCACAGCGCCACCCAGCTGCTTTATGTATACATGTATACATATGTGGCTCCTTATTGCCTTATTAAACACAAACTGCTCTGTTAGTTGTTTAAGGCCCCTCACAATCTGGCCCCAGCTTACCTTTCCAGGCTTACTTACTTACTTACTTATTATTCTTATTAGACCTTACTTATCATTTATTTCACCCACTCTAAGATTCAATCAAAATGAACCACTTGTTGTGTCTCCCACATGATATTCCATCTCTACCTTTGCACAAGTGACCTTCCATGACTGCAACATTTCCACCTCTACTTTCACATTCAACTTCCTTGGAAGTAGCTGCCATCGTTAGGAGTAGACAGAGGACACAGGTGTGAGCTGAATGATGGGATGAGGATGTCTTAAAAATAAAATTAAAGGGTGCAAATGGGGAATGCACTGGGAGAAAGGGAAAGAGAGAGGTAGAATATAGTAAATTATCTCACGTGAAAGAAGCAAGAAAGAGCTTTTAAAGTGGAGGGGAAGAGAGGAAGTGAAGAGGAAGTGAGCTTTTCTCTCATCAGAACTGGCTCAAAGAGGGAATAACATACATTCACAATTGGGGATGGAAATCTATCTTACCCTACAGAAAAGTAGGAGGGAAAGGGGATAAGAGAAGGGAGGGTAGATTGGAGGAAGGGGTAGTCAGAAGCAAAACACTTTTGAGGAGGGGAAAGGTGAAAAGAGAGAGAGAGAGAATAGAATAAACAGGGAGGAAACAGAATTGAGAAAAACACAACCATCATAGCTGTAAAAAGAATTTTGAGGCAAATTTTTCTGATACAGGCTTCATCTAACAAATATATAGAGAAATGAGTCAAGTTTATAAAAATAAGAGCCATTCCCCAACTGATAATCAAAAGATATAAACAGTTTTCTGATGAAGTAATCAAAACTATGGTGGTATAAAAAAATGTTCTGCCTCTCTATTGATTGGAGAAATGAAAACTAAAACAATTCTGGGGCACTACCTCTTACCTATTGGATTGGCTAATAGGAAAGAAAAGGAAAATTATCAACATTGGAGGGGCTATGGGAAAAATGAGACATTAATGCATGGTTAGTGGGGTTGTGAACTGATTCAACCATTCTGTAGAGCAATTTGGAACTATGCTCAAAGGACCATAAAACCATGCATATCCTTTGACCTAGCAATACCACTGCTAGATCTGAATTCCAAAAGAGATTTTGTAAAAATGAAAAGGACCTATATGTACAAAAAATTTATAGCAGCTCTTTTCTGGTGGCAAAAAAAAATGAAAAGTGAGAGGATATCCATCAATTGGGAAATGGCTGAATAAAGTGTGGTATGGGATTACGATGGAATACAATTGTGCTATAAGAAATAAGGAACAGGATACTCTCAGGACTGGAAAGACTTACATGAACCGATGCAAAGTGAAAAACGTACTACGTACAAAGTAACAACAATATTGTATGATGATCAAATGTGAGTGACTTAGCTGTTCTTGCAATACATTGATCCAAGACAATGCTGAAGGACTTATGATGAAAGAACTGATTGTGTCTGAATACAGATCGAAGCATACTTTTTTTACTTTATTTTTCTTGAGGTTTTTTTTTTTGTCTGTGTTCTCTTTCACAACATGACTATTATGGAAATGCTTTGCATGTCTACATGTGTATAACCCATATTGAATTGCTTGCCTTCTCAATGGGGGTAGGGGTGGAAGGGAGGAAGGGAGAAAATTTGGAACTGAAAGTTTTAAAAAGGAATGTTAAAAATTGTTTGTAACTTGGGACAAATAAAATACTAAATTAAAAAAAAAAAAGAAGTAGCTGCCATCCAGGTAGAACTCAGGGGCTACCTTCTACATGGAGCCTTTTCTGATCCCTCAGCCCCCACAAGGGGCTAGTACCTTCCTTCCCTTCCCACCCACCCTAATTACCTTGTATTTATTTTGTATATATTTTGGACATATTGTTTCACTTGATAGAAGTTCTAAGCTCCTTGAGGCAGGGACTGTTTCATTTTTTGGCTGCCAACCCAGTGGCAAGAGATAGCTGCCAGCAGAGACAAGGGCCCATTTTGTGGCTGGCAGCAGTAGGCATAGGTGCAGACCCCAGTGGCACCAGTTGGAGGAACTGGCAAAGACATGAACACCAGCAGCAGGGCGAGAGGCAGGCTTCAGTTCCAAGGGACAGCAAATTGGCTCCCAGTACCAGTGGCAGAATAGTGGGCACTGTGTGCTAACACTGGACCCTGCATACATGCCTACTGCCTACTGTGCTAGAGTCAATTGTTACATCCTGTGCCAGTGAAGGCTGACTTTCAATAGTAGGGTCTGAGATTTTTTGCCATGGACTGACTGGGATCATGTTGCTGGACACTTGAGCATTATTGTGAGACCATTGCTAGGGCCTAGACAGGAAGCTGCAGGGAGGGAAGGGGGGAGAGTTCTTAATGCTTAGGCCTGAGTATGGCCTCCTATTCTGGAGGAACAACACAAAAACCTCCCACAAAAAGCAAGAAAGCCAGAGGTTCTTCCATTAACGAGTAGCCATTTTTGATGGGGGTTGGGAAAATATACCTGATGTCTGAATTCTGTGCTCTTCAGGAATCCCTCACTGGAGGCTCCAGAGAGAATAAGAGTTCACAGTTTGGGGTTAAGAGTGGAAACTTTTAGAACTCAGATGCATCCCACCTGTCTCCAGCTAATTAAATGGGGTGCAACTGGCAAATGTGTTCATGTCCCCAGTTCCAGAAATATCTCTTGGCTCCTGGGGGGAATTTAGCACAGTCCTTTCAAGTCCCTCCCCCAAGTGATTTGGGCCAAAGAATCACAACAAAATCTTTGTGGTAAAGTTGTGGTTGACCTCTCAAATTCTAAATTAAAAAACAAACAAAACTCAAGCTACTTCCTCAGCAGAGTTGTTAAAAAGCCCTAAAATTCCAGAGGTTTGTCTAGGTTTGCATTCTCTCACTTTTCAGATCCCTCATGCCAATTCACAATGGCTGGTTATACAAATGTACTCAAGACTACCGGTTTAGCAGCAACATCATTTCCAAGAGGCCAATTAAAATCAACCTGTTTACACAAATATGATTCCCTGAAAGCCTGTAAGGACCTTCTTTCAGGAGACCTCCCCCAAGTCTACTGGATGATGATAAGAATTAGCAATTCAAGGATATGCAACCCCAGCACTAGCTAAGTACAGGCAGCTCTTCTGAATTTGCCCTTTACTAATAAGGTGAAAATGTATTTCTATATCCCCAAAACTTCAGTTTCTTGAGGCTGCTTTGAAGATAAACCAAGTTCTGGAAAGATTCTGTAACATAACTTGAAGGAGTCTTAAATGACCATGTTGGAAGGCGCAACAAAGCTGGAAGGTCCAAAACCTAGTTTACTACAATTATCTTTAAGGAACAACTGGTTCTTAAGGACAGTGAACATATTTGCATAGGTTTCCCCTTGCTGAAAGACTATAGCTGATTTTTTATCTCAAAAGGGAGGGTAGAAAGAGGGTAGTCTTTTCTGTAAGCAACTGCTATTTTTAGAGGCATCACCAAGAATATCACCAGAGACATGATGTCCAGGCTTGTCTTCCTCTGTACTGCCCACCCCCCATTTCAATGAGTGTATTATGTTCCAATCCTGGAAGACTATGCCAATTGTTCAGGACTGGGTCTGACTCAGGCTCATTCTCTGGTAGTTTAGATTCAGTACTGGAACAAAAATGAGACATCTATATGTCATTTAATGATTACCCCCTTCTTCCTCTAAAAGAAATGTATTTAGCTATAGCATTGGCAAAGTTTCTTGCTTGAGTTATTTATTAAAATTCATCAGCCAAGAATCAAAGAGCCCCTGGAGTTTCTCATGGCTGCTTTATACTTAAGTGATATGTACTTAAGTGATAAGTAAACAATGACCAACAGTTTGAATCTTTAGACTCCTGAGTTGATCAAGCATCAAGAAAGATCTTAACAATTTTTAAGGAAAAATTAGCTCAACCTGTATGTGGAGAGGGATTAGGATGTTGAGCATACCACAGTGTAAGCAAGAATCTATAGTGTCAACACAATATTCACAGCACCAACAGTGACTAAGAATATGCTGGCACAGTTTTGAACCACAAAATATAACAGACTCTCCATACAGAAGACAGAAGCAAAACATTTATTCAGACACCAGAAAACCAAATCCCAACACGACAAAGTCAAATCCATCATAGCAACAAACAAGTTAATAAACCATAACACATCAGGGAGCCACATCATCCTTTAATCTTCCCACAAACACTCACAAGTCTAGCAGTTTCCTTGGCTGTGTCCTCTCCTTCCTCCAGCTGTAACTGCTCTGACTCCCAGCTTCCTGTGGGCTCTGCTACCCCTTCAGCAAATTCCTCCCACCACAGGCTCCATGTGATTACATTTGGCCTATTACGGGGCTGGGAAGATCTTCAAATTCCCATTCCCATTACAGGATCATGTTACTACTAACAATGTGTATGCAAGGAAAGGTGTAAAGACATCACTAAAAAAATGTAGGCCTGAAAAAGAAGGTAGGGCAAGTACATCTATCAAATAAGAGATAAGAGAAGGATATATTGCTAGGATGCTGGGTTGAAATTCTATGAAAAACATGATAAAACATGGTAAGAACAAAACAGAACAGATTATGTGGAAGGGTTATGTTTGTGGAAGAAGTAAGCACACCAAAGAAATTAAAGTTCACTCAATTTATCAAAGTACAGTGTAAAGTAGAGGAGTCAGAACCCTGTTGACCTGCAAAACCCCAAGTGTGAACTGGACTGGATTAAAATGGAATTGAGAAATGTTTAACAAAATAAATAACAATAAAATACAACACAGATAATGCTAATTTGTGGTTTTCTATTTGAGTTTGACACCACTGGTGTGAGGTATAGGTTGAAATTGAGACAAATATTCTCTCACGTTTATTATTTTTTTTCTTCACTATCTCTACATTTATGCCTCAAATATATATATATGTATAAGCAGGGAGATGACACAGTAGATAGAGAGCAGGACTTGGATTTGGGAGACTTGAATTGAAATCTTGTATCAGACCCTGACCAGATGACCCTGGGCAAGACACTCAGCCTTTGTGCCCTATTTTTCTCATGTGTAAAATGGGGAATAACAAAAATGCCTACCTCCCAAAGATGCTATAAGAATAAAATGAGCTAATATTTTTTAATGTTTTATATTCTTCCCTTGTACCTCTAAATTCATTTGCCTTTTGTCCTTACTTTAAATTTGTCAAAGTTTAACACATAATGATGATGATATATAATAATAACAACTAACATTATATAGCACTTCTTATGTACAAGGCACTATGCTAACAAATATTATCTCATTTGATCCTTACAACAACCTTGGGAGGTAGCTACTGTTTTCACTATCATTTTACAGTCGAGAAAACTGAGGCACACAGAGGTGAAATGACTTGTCCATGGTCACACAGCTAGTAAGTATCTGAGGCTGGATCAGAATTCACATCTTTCTGACTTCAGGTCCAGCCCCCTTCTTGTGCCATCAAGCTTCCAAATACATGCACTGTTATAACCTATGACTAAAGAAATCAATGTACCTATTAACATATAAATACTCTAATATACTGTCCAACAAAAATCTGTTACCAAATATAACAGTCTGCTATAACAGTCTGAAGTTATGACATTTAAATTACTAACTAATGTAAACTTCTGGCACCCCATCTCAAAACTAATTAAAACTGTATCCTGATCTGGTAATAGGAATTTGGAAAGTATTATAAAGAAACTAATTTTACAAATGATGTTTTTTTCTTATACTATTTATGAAATAAATTATATTAAATAAAAAAAATTGCTAAGTAATGTGATAACCAATAGATATATAATTAGTTTAACTTTTGGAGACCAGACAATTACTGAAACCTTATGCATATTAGTACTCACTAAAATGTACCTTTTTCCTTTGGTTAAAAGGGAGACTGTCAAAATAGACAATTATGGAAAAGCTAGAAATAGTATGAAAGAAGACAGAAGCTGTCACAAAGTTTTTTTTCCCCTCTTTAAAATTTCACCTTGTACCCAAATGCAATTCAGAAATAATTTAGTTTTGGTTCTATACATCAAGTAAATCATACCTTAGAAATGAAAAGTAACTAATGACTAGCATTTATTTTTTATCCAAATGTTTATTTTTCTTCTGGAAGCAATTAAGGAACAAGAATGTTAGTCTGTGGAATCTTAAAAAACATATAATAATGATTTGATTTGTGCCTTAAGCTGCTGAGAAATATTATGAGCTACAAGCAGTATCACCTCACAAAATAGCAAAAAAGTAATGTAAGTGAAAACAAGGTTGCAAAAGATATTGGGTAAGACCCAATTAAACTAGATTACTCCAAACCATTTATAGATGAAACAGCACAACAAATAGATGGAAAATGGAACAGATGTGCCAATATTGCTTCTGTTATCTACTGATAACAGAGAAATTATCATATTTGGACCAACACTTTAGTAACCAAGTACCTATATAAAGGAATTAGAAATAGCACTTAAGATGATGAAGTCCAGAAGACCAGCTAGATCAGGTCAAGTACACATAGAGAAAATCTGTGCTAGGGGTGACCCAATTTTGAAAATATCAAGGGATTAATTTTCAAGATCTCTCTGGGCTACGTGGTTTCTTTTTTCCTGGGGATGTCACATGGAGGAGACAGAGCTGACATAGGAAGCCTCCCTCTAAGCTAAGGAATCGAGCTTTTTGCCTATGGGTTTACCCTTATTCTTTCTCCCATTTGTTTGCAGCCTTCTTTTGAAGACCAAGCTTCAAAAGCATCTAAGCTTTCAGGGGGTTACTTGAGCAAGTCTGATGCTTGAAGGAACAATTAATTCAGTTCAATTCGATTCAAGAAGAAGTTGGAATACTGACTCTGGCTCTGGCCCAGGCACCAAGGAGATCTTGGGCTAATGAACTAATCAGGTCCTCAGCTTCCCCAGTAATAATGAAGGAATTCAGCTCAATGACCACTAAGCTCTTTTTCAGCTATATGGCTATGAACCCAATATTCTCATTTATTAAGCCACCTCCTATGTGCAAAGTCTTACCCTCAAGAAACTTAGAGTATTCTAGGGGTGGTTATAACATAGATAGAAATAAATGAAAAATAAAAGTAAGTTGAGCTTTGAAGGTAGCTAGGAATTTTGAGTGGAGTTGAAGAGGGAAGGTATTCTAGGAATGGAGGGATGGCCAACATAAAGGGACTCAGAGGGAATGCCAGTTATCACAAACATCAAATAGGCCAGGATGGATGTATAGCAGTCCTTAAAGTATCAGTCTTGGAAAGGCTTTAAATGCTAAATTGTGTCAAGAATGTCACACCTTATCTGAGAGCTAATTAGATCACACTCAGGACAACCTGAGTGCAATCAAAAACATCAAAAAGACCTACATGAAGCCTTCATAACCAATCAACAGGCACTTATTAGGCATCTACTATGAGCTAAGAACTGTGCTAGGCACTGGAGATATAAAATGCAAATAAAACAATCAATATTCTTAAAGTGTTCATATACTATTGTTTTTGCTGCTATTGTTCTGTTATTTCACTCATGTCCAACCCTTCATGACCCCATTTGGAGTTTTCTTGGCAAAGATACTGGAATGGTTTGCCATTTTCTTCTCCACTTCATTTTACAGATGAGAAAACTGAAGTAAACAGAGTTAAGTGATTTGCTTAGGGTCACACAGCTAGGAAGTATCTGAGGCTGGATGTGAACTCAGGTCTTCTTGACTCCAGGCCTGGTGCTCTAGCCACGGGGCCACCTAGCTGCCCTAACAGCTACATATAAAGTGCATATAGAATAAATATAAAGAGAATAAAAAATGAGTAAATACAAAGTAGTTTAATACAAGGTAGTTTGGGAGGGAGGTGAATAGCAGTTGGGAAGGAGGGGTTAAATCCAGAAAGATTTCAGACAGAAGATGGTACCTATATTCTGAAGGAAGAGAGGTTCTATGACACTGAGTTGAGGCTGGAATACCTTCTAGGCAAGGGGGAAAGCCACCAAAGAAAGGAGATGGGAAATGGAGTATCGTATGGGAAGAACAGAGAAAGCCACCTTTGTTTGACTGTAGAGGGTAAGAGTGGAAGTAATGTCCAATGAAGCTGGAAAGAAGAATTGAGTAAAGGTTGTAAAAAAGAAGAGTTTATTCTTTATCCTAGAGGCAACAGGAAGCCACTCAAACTTACTGAGGAATGGAGTGACATGGCTAAACCTGAACTTAAGGAAAATTACTTTGGCAGCTGTGTGGAGGACAGGTGAAATAAGAGACCGGAGGCAGAAAAACCAATCAGAAAGGTGTTGCAATAATCTAGGCAAGAGGTGATGAGAGACTGAACTAAGGTGGTGGCTATGCAAATAGAGAGAAGGGGTCAGACACAGAAGATAGAAATAGCAAGATCTAACAATTAAATGGATATGAGGGGTAAAGGAGAATGAGTTGAGGATAATACTGAGATTATGAACTTGGATGACAAAAAGAATGGTGGCTCATTCGCACAGAAATAGGGAATTTGGAAGAAGTGTGGTTGTAAGAAGTAAAAGGGGAGGAGACAATCAATTCAGTTTTAGACGTGTTGAGTTCAAGATGTTTCTACAGGCAATAGATGATGAGAGACTGAAATTATGAGGAGAGACTATGGCTGAGTATATAGATTTGTGATTAATCTGGATACAGATGATAATTAAATCTGTGGGAGCTGATAAGGTCACTGAGAGAGAAGCATAGAAAGAATCCTCCCAAAGGATTTATGAGAAAATTCAATTCAATTAGATAAACTATTACTTAGAAAGGAGAAAGGCAAAAAAGGGGATACAAAAACAAAAATGTGAAATAGTTCTTATATACATTCTGCAGCATAATGGAGAAGAACTAGAGAAAATTTTAATGGCTTGGTTTTTGTACCTATGGTGTTATAGAAACATATTAAGCACCCTTTGTCAAAAATAGCAAAAAAAAAAAAAAGCCATTTTTTTTCAGTGTCTTGGTCTCATATAGTTGTGAAAGATTTGCTTGGTTTTCCCTTGGATAGAAGTCTTTGTGGAGAAGAGAGTGTCCTGGTCTAAGGCCTTTTTAAACCTCCAAAACTTCTGTGGTTTTCAGATTTCAGCCCTATCTGGTATTTAAGAATCTTGCCACCATGTAATATTGGGCCTTTTAGCTTTTTTTGTCTTCTCTTCAACATGAAGAAAGAGGTTTACACCTAGATGGCACAGTGGATAGAGTGCTGGGCCTGGAGTTAGAAATACCCAAGTTCAAATTCAACCTCAGACACATAGCTGGTAAGCAGTGTGACCGTGGGCAAGCTGTTTAACCATTGTTTGCCTCAGTTTCCTCAAATGTAAAATGGGGAGAATTACTGTACCTACCTCTCAGGGGGGTGGATCAAATAAGATAATATTTATAAAGTGCTTAGTACAGCACTTGGCACACTATAAATTCTATATAAATGCTATCTATCATTATTATTGTTGTTATTTTATAAAATAGCCTTGAGAAGTATGGCTCAGATGGAAAAAAGCCACATTTATGAGGGAAAAATATAATATTTTATCATTTTTTAGGAAGAATTTAATCTGCCTGGTCACAGTGGACTGCTCTGAATATCTGGAAGAATTTAGCTGTATGGTAAATTAAAAGCAATTATCAAAGAGTTATTAGAATAGACTACAACAGTCAAAATTCTTTTTAAAAAAAACAACTAAATTTTATGTTTATTTTTAGTTTACAACATTCATTTCCATAAGATTTTGAGTTACAAATTTTCTCCCCATCTTTTTCCTACCCACCACCCCAAAACAGCAATCCCACTGAATACCCCCTCCCCCAATCTGCTCTCCTATATCCTCCCCCATTCCCCATCTGACTTTTTTTTTGCTGGGGAAGGATAGGGCAATTGGGGTTAAGTGACTTGCCCAAGGTCACACAGCTAGCAAGTGTTAAGTGTCTGAGGCTGGATTTGAACTCAGGTCCTCCTGACTCCAGGGCTGGTGTTCTACTCACTGTACCACTTAGCTGCCCCAGACAGTCAAAGTTCTTAAGAAAGAAACCAAACTGGAAAATGTTTTACGTAACAAAAAGAGAAACTGTGACAACAGCCCTGAAACCTTTACCTATGAGCATCCAGTAGCAAAATTATGCAACAAATTTGAGAGGCATAAGGAAATCTTGCTAATTTGCAAAAAGACAGATTCACTCTAGGAAAAAGAAAAGAAACACAACTGGAACATATGAAACATGATGTGAAAGCTGAGTTGTAAAAGACCAGAAAGTGAAATACTGAATCAATTGAAAGAAAAATGCAATGCAATGATTTTGGTTTGATAAGTCAGTATCTAAAAAAATAAAATAAAAACAAAGAAAGAAATTAAAAAGCAACCCAGTGTAGTCTTAATGCTCAATTAAAGGACTATAAAGCATAGATGTTATTGACACTAGAAAATTCTAAAGTGTAACTATACATACAGAAAAATAAAAGGCAGAAAAGAGCAGCCCAGGTTACAGAAATTGAGTACAAGTTTAAGGGAGCTTTTTTGGATGTCCCCAAGTCAAGAGGAGAATATAAAAATATTTGAATTCTGCTATGCCTATAGAGCTGTGAAGTACAACAGAAGAAATGCTTGTTATAAATATGAACTACCCTAATTAAAAACACACTCCATCATTGGAAAGGATTAGACCAGGAAAAAAAAAAGGAATTTGCTACAGGATATCTTTTAGAAACTATTTTGGACAAGATATTCTCTGAAAAGACTTTCTCCCAGGGAATAAGATTTGAGATTTTTCATAATTTCCAAATTTCATTTCTTTTTTTAAATCTGAATTTCTGTTTATTGTTTTTTTCAAACTGAATTTCATTGATGCTATTATCCTTATGGAGTTGGACAAGTAGATGGAATCTCTGAGCAACTTTCAGAATTGAGTAACTTAAAATTTAAAT
>CM053580.1:315706379-315722846 GCA_028627135.1 Pseudochirops cupreus | reverse complement strand
ATGTGAAAGTATTTGCAGATCCTACACATGACTGCACGCCACCATGGGAGGGGAGTGAAGGGGGGGTGAAGGGAGGGGAGAAAATCTGAAATTCGGGTGATTGTGGAACTGAATCTTGTAAACTAAAAGTAAATAAACAAGTCATTAAAAAAAATGAGAAGAAAAAAAAAGGAACATGCTAAGAATAAACCAGGTCTTAGATCAAACTTCAGGTTTATCAAAGAGAAGTAAGCAGCAATTCATTTTTGCTGAGATGCAGCAGTACGTTGTTAGAAGAAGACAGAACTTTTATAATTTGTGGGATACTTTTTATTGCTACTGCAGCAAAAGCTAACCTTTTGAAGGTCTGTGAAAGTTTCACAAAGATTTGTAGTCATGCTGAATTTCAGTAAAAAATACAGTCACAAAATTTCAATTGCATAACTACTGAGAGCTTTACCACAGCTTAATTAGCCTATAATTCAAACTAGTACAAAAATGGTTGAAAGCAACATTCAAATATTTCTGTCCAGTTTCTAGCTGTAATTAATGAAGACCTATGGTTATATATAATGCTGTAACTGTCTGAAGACTGAATGGCTTTCTGTGTAATTTGATATTTTTCTTTACACAGTTTAATGCTTTGATTCAGGAGTTCAAAATACTCAAAATGGCTTAATTTGGTTTACTTTAAAATATTTCCAAGATATTAAATTAACAGAAGCAATTCAACCAAAACCCTAAGTTAGACAAACTCCTTGCTACTACACATCAAACTATATGACATAAGCAGAAAGGAGATGAGACTCTGTATCAACTTGTGGCTCAAATCTGTGAGTATAATGTTCTGCTATAACTTTTTATCTATATAATTTTCTCTTTATACATATGTATAATTTCATATAAATAAAAGTTCAAAACATCTGAGAAGTAAAACTGAATACTGTGATTTCCAGAACCAGGCCCTGTTAATCACTTCATTGACTGTACTTTGTTAAAGTACAAACCTCATTGAGGGTTCTAAGCAATGAATGAAAACGTATTTTTTATTGAATGTTTCTATGTGCTAGCTGTTGGGCTCAGTGCTGGGGATATAAATACAAAAAGTGAGATAGTTCCTCCCTTCAACGTTCTCATGTCTAAATAAGAAAAATGTAACACATATAGGGAATATATGTGTTATTCCACTCATCATGGAAGAGAGTTTGGTCTGTGAAGTCAGAGAGATGTTAGTTGAGGGATGTTAACTGACATGCCCCTTGCAAATGGTACTCTTGGTTTGGTTACTATGTTCAGGGCAAAAGATGGGATGGGCAGGTGTTGGGGTGGGAAAAGGAAGATGCATATGATAGTGAAGAAGATGGCAAAATCGTCTGGATGGACAGCTGGAAGGGATATGAAGCATAATCTAGTCTGGTATGGAGCCAGCTAGGTATAGTAGGCTAGACAAATCTGCATTCACTCAAACAGCTCATCCTTAGGGGTATGAGATTCAACTATGAGTAATAATACAATATTTATAATTTATACTTTTGATATTTTCCATTGAAGTTACTCAACATTATGGTAGGATATATAAAGACAAATACATTTTTAAGTGACAGAAACATAAATGAACAGTTTGAAAATATCAGTGTTACAAATTGTCCCTGGATTTTATTTAGCAATTTACCATATAATAATTTAGAGTACTAGGTGATGTGTCTGAATATATAACTGATGCTCATAGACTAAACCTTTTCATATTATAGCCTGGGAAAAGCAGCTCAAAAGGAAATAATCTGCCTGATATTTTGGCAGGGCTTCTATATTACCACAGATCAAAATCTGGAAATTTTATCTGTTACAGCAGTGTACATTGTTTCCAAACCTTCATTCAGTGGTTAACACTGGAGCAGGATAATAAATGAATCCTTTAACTATAGCCAACACATCATGCAATTTATGAGCAGATATCTTTTGGAAGTTGCCCAAGGGCCTTGGAGGCGTGCCCACAGAGCACATATTCTAGAAGGTCCTACTAGACAGAGAAGGGCATTCCCTACAGGCAGGATGGTACTTGAGAAGTGTGCAATACAAAAGGAATGGTTAGCAGTAGAGGTCTTTAGCACCAGAAAACATTCTGAAATGTTCATTTACTTTGCAGCACTGTCCTCAACAGGTGTAGAATATGTTGAGGAGAAACTGAAGTCTTTAGTAAAATATGAATTCCTATGGAAATGAGTATATTACTAAGCATAAAAGACTGTTCTAATAATAAAGGAATATTTACATATTTCCTACAAATCTGCTATGGATTATTAATTTTTAAAAAAAAAATCAAAGAACTATGTCTAGAAGCACCTTTACTAAGACTTTTCTTGTGGAGTTCCTGCACTTTTTATACTGCCTAATCTACATTTAAACCACGAGTGAGTGAGTAGTTGCTGACATTTTATATTTCAAAATTCCATAGAATGTAAAACAAATATTATTAAATATTTATTCAAGTGCAAAATAAACATAGTTTTCATTTCTTATAAGTAAATACATTAACCAAACATGTTACTGGAATGTTTTTATAGTGAAGTCTTACCTCAATGGTAGGTGGATTCTTTCTTGTTTTCCTAATCCAAGCTGCAAGGAAACACAACACTAAATGTATTAACCCATTTCAGGAGAAAAAAAGCTGGTTATAAAATTAATTATAATTGCAATGGAATGAGACTGAACTTCCTGAACCACATACAAAGTTAGTCTCATTCCTTGAGAGTCACATCTCACACAGTCTTAATTAACTTGAAGGTCCTATGGGACTAAAGTGAACCACAAGGTAGATTACACAATTGGATCAGAATTTTGCTCATTGGGATATTATTTTTAGGGGGCTGGGACTTAGAAATCTTTTCTCATAAAAATATTGATTGTTATTTCAATAGTCCAAGGGGTGAGTGCTCTATTTGATGTGGGAATGGTGCAAACCATCCATTTCTTGACCTTTGTCCATCTCCTCTTATCACACCTTACAAAAAAGGGAACCTTCACCATGCTGGAGGAATCTTCCTCTACATCTCTTGAGGTTGTGTGGATACTGATAGTAGGCTGTTCATTTGCTTTCTCTCATTCTCTCTAAAGACCTGCTCTGCCTGCTTTTCCAGTCAAAAAGTTCTCTAATGGCATTCTTTAAATCTCTGCCCAGTTCATCCTCGGTAGTGTATTGTAACCTCCGCATGCTTACTGTGAATCCAATTCATTGTCCTTTGGTTGACCCACAATTTCAATTCTTTGAAGACTGTGATATTATATGACTCAGAGCCATATAGTATCTTGAGTGAATAATGATGTTAAAAACATGGGCCTTTGTTTCAGGGAGAAGCTTGGGGTCATTATAAGCCTTGCATGATTTCCCAAATACAATAAGGCCTACTCTCTGCCTTCCATTCCATTCTAAGGTTAGTTTATTGTCCATCTTCAATATCTATCCAGAAAGGACATGCTTACTAGTACAACTCTAGGTTGTAAATCCAACTGTTTGTCACAGCTGACACTTCAGTAGGGTTGGTAATGTACTCAATTTAGATCCTCATTTAAGCCTTACACAGGATATTTAAACACTTTGTGTATGTGTCATGGAACTCTCTTGCAGTCTGGTAAAAACCTATAGACTCTTTAGAAATTAAAAAAAATCACAATTAAAGAAAATGTTAAATTTCACTTAGAAGTTAGTAAAAATAAATATGCAATTTCTTCCCTATGCAAGTTCAAAGACCCCCTGAAATCTATCCACAGATCATGTGGGGGACTCCAGGTTAAGCTATGCTTTAAAGGAAGATAGTCTGTTGTTATAATCTCTATTTCATAGATGAGGAAGTAGGATTAAAAAGGATATATGAACTGCATACTGTGTCACACACCCAGTAAATATTAGAGAGATTTGAAACTAGGTCTGCCTAACTAACCTAAGTCCAATATATGCACATCCAGCAGACAACAGAAAGTATTCATCTGTTGGTTTTTCCTGGTTGGAAAGGCTGACAGCTTTTGAGGGATCAGTTACCTCAGAGCTGTTGTGAAAATCAAATGAGACAGCATATGTAAAGCATTTTGCAAACTTTAAAGTGCTATACAAATGTTGGCTATTCTTATTATTTTATTCACAATGTTCATGGGCTTGATATAATCAGAACAATGTCATCCACAAACAGTACCATCTATAAGGAATCACTCTTCTATATAGACTCTGTACTGGATCTCTTCTAGGACAGTAACAAATACCTTTGGTGAATATACATGATCCTATTTTATATTTTTCTTGATGTCCAGTAATCTTTGTTATTCTTGTTGACTCATATGATTTTAACATATGTATAGGGGATAACTTTTTGGAAACTGACAAATCAAATGTTTTCTTATAGTCAACAACCAATAAGCACAGTAGGACCTTCTATTCTCTATGTATTTCAGTAAATGATGTAATTATAAAGATGTAGTCTGCCTGTTCCCTTCTTATACCCTTTATCAAGTATAACCTTCATATGTGTATAGACAGAGAGGTCAGCAGCTGACATTCTCACAGTAGGCTTTTCTTCCTTAAGTATAAAATCTATGATTTTTTTCTAAGTATTTGGCATACTCCATCTTTCAGATACCACAAGACTTGATCTGTTAATGTCTTCAAGATTAGCACAGTTCTTTTTACTATTGCTGTTAAAATTTCATATACATATATATATATGCATATATATGTATATATATTTTCTTTGCTGCAAGGCTTAATAACTATTAAAAACAAGGTTCCTTACAGAATATTGTATCAAACTTTTCAAATGACTCTCTACACTTACAAGCTAAAGCTAGTTATCTTGCGGTGCTAATATTTTGTAGAAATAAAGCTACTCTTCAGAAAAAATTTAGCATACTATTCAGTTAAAAGGTTTTTACTTTTAATTTGTTTGGCTAATCATTAGAAAAATATTCCAATATTGTAGGTACTTTTGATTCCATCAGTGTCACTATATTCTTCTCCATTACCATAGAACACACTTGCTTCATACCTTGAGTTAACCTTATTCCTTTAGTCACAGAATCTGAGCTTAGAAGGGACCTCACAGGCCATCTAGTCAAATCCAAACAAGGAAATATAACCTTGTTCACACTGTTCCCAAGTGGTTGATCATCAAGACTTTATTTGAAGACCCTTAGTCAAAGGAACCTACAACTTTTTTTTAATAAGCATTTGCAAAGCACTTACTATTATTATTATCCCTATTTTACAGCTGAGGAAACTGAGGCAGACAGGTTCATTGACTTGCTCAGGGTCCCACAGTTAGTTAATTGTCTGAGGTTAGAATCTGAACTCAAGCCTTCCTGTCTCCAGGCACAGCTCTCTAACTAACTGTACCACGTTACTTCCCAACATAGCCTAAACCAATCACTTTTGCATAGCTCTAATTATTAGGAAGATTTTCCTCTTATTAAGCCTAAATTTGCCAATTTGTAATAATCTGCAATCTGGCATCAAGCAGAAGGCAAGGCAAGGTAAGAAGCAATTATTACATGTACAAGTAACAAGACGATTTCCTCTTCCACAAGACAGCTCTTTGTATCCCTCTTTACCTTCTCTTCTCCAGGCTAAGTGTACTTAAATCCTTCAATCAGCCTTCATGTGATGATCTCAAGGACCTTCTCCCTAATTCTGGCTGCCCTCCTCTAGATGGTCTACAGCTTATCAATCTTCTTACTAAAATGTGACAACCAGAAATGAACAGACTTAATACTGTTGTAGTAGCTTTCTTTATGTAGCCTAAGATCACGTTATCTTCCTCAGTCCTAATTACAATAATATTAAGTCTGCAGTACATTAAAACCCCAAGACATTTTAACCTCAAGGTTAAAACATCAATCCCTATTAGATGTCACCTTAGTAGAGGCTCTCCAATTTTCTAGTCTGTCAAAGTATTTTTGAAGCTGGTTGCAGGCATGCAGTGGGCTAGCTATCCCTCCCAGTTCTCTGTCATCTGCCAATTTGATAAGCTTACTATCTATAAGCATACTATCTATGCCTTATGTAAATCATAGATAAAAAATGAACCAAGTATAGATTCTGTGTCACTCCACCAGAGGTCTCCTTCCAAGCAAAGATCAAACTATTGAAGATTATTCCTTGGGTCTTACTAGTCATGCATTTAAAATCTACTTCATTCTACTACTATGTAGTGCACATCTCTAGCTTTTCCACAAGAATGGCATGAAATACTCTGTCAAATGTTTTGTTAAATTTAATTTAAAATATTTGCTATATTCCCTTGATTCATTAGTCTAGTAACTATGTAAAAAAAATAGAAATACACTTACTTTGATCTATTCTTTGGGAAGCCAGGCTAGCTAGCTCTGTGAAAAATGCAATTCCTTAATCAATACATTTTAGAATCTCGCCAAGAATCAAAGATGAGCTCACTGGCCTCTAATCTACAGAGATCATTCTGTTCCCTTTTTCAAAATTAAAACATTTGTCCTACAATTCTATGAATTCCACTCCCTATGCTTTTAAAAAATATTATTGATAATTTTTAATAATATCACTGTCACCTCCTAGTACCATCCTACTGAGAACCTCCCTTGTAACAAAGAAATAGTTAATCAAAACAAATTGATACATGGATTATGTCTGATAGCATATCCCTCATTCTGTACCTGTAATTCACCACTGTTCTGATCAACAGGCTCTCAGAGTCAATAATGGCCAGTGCACTGAACTAAGTTCTGATGTCTTTATGGGTGTTTTCAATTAGACTTTTCTGTGGTTATGTATACTCTATTTTTGGTTTTATTTACTTAATTCTGTTTCGGTTCATACAAGTTTTATCAAATTTATCTATTATATTGGTAATTTCTTGTGGTACTATGCATTGTATAACACTTTGTTTAGCCATTCCCCAACTGACGAGAACTTACCTTGTAAAAAGTATTGCTACAGATACACATGTATACATAGCATTTTAACACACATACATATTAGCCTTTCTTTTTAAAAATATATTTTTATATTGCCTATATTTCACTTTATATCACTTTACTCTCTCTCACAGAGAGACATTCCTTATAACAAAGGAAATTATTTTAAAGAAATAAAGAAGAAGAGAAAATATTCAACAAAACCAATCAACACATTGAAAAAAAAATCTGTTTTATGCAATGTATTATGGTCATGGATACTGACCTCCATAAAGAAAAAGGGGGAAATGTTTTCTCACATCCTCCTTTGAGGACAATTTGTTCTGCACATTTATAACATTTGTAACACAATTTGAAGTTATTGTTCTTTCCACACACAGCATTGTACTCATTATGTATACTGTTTTCCTAGATAAGTTTACTTCACTTTGCATCAGTTAGTGTTCATCTTCCTACATTTCTTTGCATTCATTATGTTTATCATTTCTTATAGTACAGTAATATCCCACTAAATTCATGTACTACTATTTGCTTCATCATTCCCTAATCTATAAGAATCACTTTGTTTGCAATTCTTTCTCATATAAGCTTATCATGATTATTATTATTATTATTATTATTTGACTTCCATGGGATGAATAGCCAGTAGTGATATCACTAGGTCAAAGGGCATGAATAGTTTAATAAGTTTAATAGTTTTCAGTTAACATCAAATTCTTTTCCAGAACAGTCAGACCAACTCACAACTTCACCAACAGTGTAGTGTAGTGTCTATCTTCACACAGTATTTTCAACAGTGATTATTTCCATCTTTTATCATCTTTACCAATTTGATAGACACAACACAAATCTTCAGAGGTTTTTTTTAAATTTGCAGTTCTTTTACTTTTAGTGATTTGGAGTATTTTCCCACATAGCTATGTAATCATTTGCACTTCATTTTTTCAAAATAATTTTTATCTTTTGATCACTTATCAATTGGGAAATACTTCTTTAAAAGATGACGTATCAACAGTAGGATCCCAGCAGCAGCAGTTAAGGTAGTAGCTTCCTTGTCTCTCCTTCTTCCCTCATTTCTGAAACCACACAGTCTCTGTAGTTGTCTCAGATGGGAAGATTAAGGTCTCTGGCAACATAGCAGTGCACAATCTTCTAGATCACATGAAGTAAAGAAGCAAAAGAAAGACAAGAAGAACACTGTGCTAGAGAAGGTCAAAAAGATCCTTGTGAGTAATGTAGAAAAAACTGTGGATGCTCCCAAGCCACTTTTCTCAAGGTGCTATCAGACATGGACCAATTCTATACCTTTTACGACACTACTTACGAGACCAAGAAGAGCAAGAAAAAGTACCTGGTGTTGATCTTTAGGGATGCCATCCAGAAACTAAACCAGGATCAAGAGCAAATTGCTTCAAGGAAGTAAAGGACCACTATACCTTGGTCAAGAAGCTGGGGAACAAATTCAGTCATCTCTCTGGAGGGGAGACTATTGTGAGCCTCCATTTGGAACAACAGTGGTCCCTGAACTGCCCAAGCTGAGGTTGTAGGAAGGGAGGATGCAGGGGGAAAAACAGGTTACTCCATCTCTGCTAGATCAGAAAGAATGGGGGGTCCCAGCAGGGAAAGTATGATTCCTTCACTCCTGCTAAACTGCCCCCTAATCTTCCCCAACCTTGCCCCAACAGTTCTGACCTTCCTAAACTGCTTCTGATTTTCTAGTTCTTTTTGGGTTGAAGAAGACAAACCTCTCCCCCTCTCCAAGGATTCTGATAGAGGCTGTATTTTTTAAAATAGTTATCCCTTCTTTCCTTTGACAGCTCTGACTCCTTCTCTGCTAACTTCTAACCATGATCGTACTTTTGGGCTCATTTGTTATTTCTGGGTTTAAATGAATATTGTCGAGAATAGCAGTTTCACACAGAGGTCAGCTCCCTCCCCCCTTTGCTACTTATGTGGAAGCAGCATGAGTAAAAGGAAAGTTCAATAAAAAAAAAGAAAGATAACCTATGGTAGTTCAATAAGGACAGCTAACAGTTCTTTCAGCACCCTCGAATGTAGTTTGTCTGGGTCAGAAGACTTGAAGCAGTAAAGGACAACTGAGTACTCACAATCGCCTCACTTATCAATTCCCTATTAGTCATTCTTCTTTCTTTTCCAGTCAAAAATCCTTTTCTTTGGCAAAGACAACAGAAGCAAAATAAACACCTTATGCCTTCTCTTTATCATTGGTTATCATTGTCCTATCCATCCTGAGCAAGCAGTTCTATCCATAGGACCAATTATTTTCCTGGAACCAAAAAAATTCATCATCTCATAAATAGCTATCCTCTTAGTTATGGGAATAAAAAAAGTTAAGAAAAATGTACTGAACTAATTTTACTATATTACAATAATTCTAAAATATAAGTATAAATAATTTTTAAAAAACTAACCAAAACTAGCGTGCTACTTCTGAGTAGAAGGTGATATATATATAAGGAGCACATTTTATCTAGTTAGTACTGAATGATGAAATCAATAATGTGGGTTTGAGCTATATCTCAGTCAGTTAGTTTTGCAAAGGAAAAAAGTTCAATACTTAGATTGTGCTTCTCCCAATTCTAGAGAGTCATTTCCTAAGATTTATTACCAGTTACCAGGAAAACAAGGTAAATGAATGTAGATAGTACAATCTAAATTCATCACTATTACAGCAAAAGCAACTTAAAGACACACATGAAAGACAGCACATTCATTATTCAGGACAATGTGGAAAAAATAAGAAATATTTTACTTCAACAGGAACTGTCTAAAATATTTTACACCATTTTAGGAAATGGTAGCACCATGTGACAGTTTTAATTTAGCACTAAAACAAGCATTTGAAAAATCTGATAAGGTATAAAGAACCTTTCAAAAATACAGAGTCCCACTATGAAGACACATTTAATGTATTATAAAATTATAACAATAATGGATTTTCTCAAGTTAGGGGAAAATAGCTCACCAATCTGATGCAGGCAAAGAGGTATTTGGGAATCATAGTCAAAATTTGTTTTCCTTAAAGATACCTGGCATTGTGCTGCTAAGTTGACAACATTCGTTTACAATGGTTATGTTCACAGAACTGCAGAGAAACATGGAGTGTTCTTTCTATCTAAATACAGAGGCAGCTGGTGGCTGAGTGGATAGAATGCTGGAACAGGAATCAGGAGGACGTGAATTAAAATCCAGCCTCAGACACTTACTAATTGTATGACTCTGGGTGAATTATTTGACCCTTGTTTGCCTCAGTTTCATCAACTATAAAATGGGGATAATAGCACCTCTTTCTCTCCCTCCCTTCCAGGTCTACCTTTCTTATACAGGCTGGAAATAGAGTATCCTCTCACAGGTCCTATCTTACTGGTGAAAACCATTTAAATTTTGACCTGCTAGTTTATCCCTCCTTACGCAGCCTGATGGGGTTTATCATATTAGTGACAGACTTAGTATGAACACCTGATCAACTTAAAGTCTGCTGAAGCTCAGAACTCCTAAACTCGTGGGATCTACCAGTCTTAGCCTGCTCCAGAAGTTGAGATCATAGGCATGTATGATCACATGAGGCTATAGTGTTTTTAGTACTACCTACATTCATGTCAGAGAAAGTATCGGCTATGTTAGGGCTTCTTAAAAATGTGGATTGTCATGATTCAGTTTAAGAAGCACTGAAGGAGTTGCAAGTAGAAAAAGTTTAAGAAGCCCTTGTTTATGGTATGGTCGTTTTTGTCTTGGATGTTGCCATAAAGATTCATGCTCAGGTACAGGTTTATATAGGCTGGATTAAATGGTCTCCAAGATTCATCCCAACTCTGAGTTTCCATGAGATTTTTATAACCCCAAGTGGTTCCTTTAATTTAATTTTAAATAGATGACAGAAAAGGAATTTACATAAATATGTAAATGTTGTTAATGAAAAATTCTTCCTATTTCTATTAGAATAGTACCTTAATAATTAAAATTATGTTGTTATAACTGATGATAGTTGATGCTTATTCACCATTTTTTCACATATATTCAAGTAAAAATTGTAGTTAAAAATTTCAATGCAAAAATTCATTTCTTTCACAAGTCTTTCTTAACAAAGGCAAAGTTTGGGGGGGAAAAGGAAGTATATGTATCAAGGAACACCAAATTATTGCATTTTTCCCCTTTGAAACTGAACCTATATCCAATTTTCAATGGTATAATTATGTTGCTGTTGCTAATTATATCTGTGTGGTATATCCTACATTCAGCATTCATTATAATGCTAACGTTGTCTGTGTGGAATTTAGAAAGATAACTGGACATTTCATACTTTGAGACACTGGCATTCTTTCATCAATGCTTATTTGCATTCTCATTAGTATGCATGAGATTTTCATTGAACTTTAATACTCCTACTGGCACATAACATACCATAATGAGCGTAAAAGTGAGCATGCAAATTAAGACTCCCATTAATCACTAAACATTACTAGCTTTTTTTTAAAGGAGGACAGAAGAGGAAAGCAGTAAAATCCTGCAGGAAGCACACAATCACTGAGTCTCCAAAGGCATTGAAAATGACTGATATCCTTTCAGAAGCACTGTCGACAGGGGCTGAGGAGGTAAATGAGACATTCTATCGCTGGATACAGTAGGTGACCATTTAGAATTAAATTACAGAAAGGTTATCAGTCGTCTGCATCTGTGCAATATTACATTAGGAATGTCTATTGTTTCCTTTAAAAATAAAAAAGGGAATGAGAAAATATAGTATAGTGAAGGAGCCTTATCACCTAAAAAGTCATCCTTTTTAATTCTGTGTAAGTACATTCATAAAGGATATTAAAAATTTTAAATCTATTCTATTTTTAAATTTATAAAAATACTTCAAAGGAAAGATTTTCAAACAAACTTTGTATGATATACTTTTTCAAATACAACTGAGTCACTACAAGTTTAGTGTGAGATTTACCTGGGGATGTTTTCAGGATATGATCTGCAAAATCTCCCCACTTCTACTCCCCCACTCCAACACTATATAATGGAGACACAAGAAAGAGACTTTTTTTCAAGTCCCCTAAACAGCTATCTCTCTTTCTATTTATCTACATATGCGTACGCATAAGTATATGCATATATTTGTGCACATATGTATACTGTCAAGAATGAGAAAAGATTCTCCAATTAAATACCAAATTAGAAATTCTGAAAATCAAAGGAGATTAATAAACTTCAAAGTAAGAAAACTACTGAACTAATAAATAAAATTGAGAGCTGGTTTTCTGAAAAAACAAACAAACAAACCCCAATAAAGTAGATAAACCTTTGGTTAATCTGATTTTAAAAAAAGAAAACCAAATTACCAGTATCAGAAATGAAAAGGGTGAATTTACCACCAATGAAGAGGAAATTAAAGCAATAATTAGGAGCTATCTTGCCCAACTGTATGCCAATAAATCCAATCTTCTAAGTGAAATGGATGAATACTTCCAAAAATATAAATTGTCCAGATTAACAGAAGAGAAAATAAAATGCTTAAATAAACCTATTTTAGAAAAAGATAGTGAACAAGCCATCAATGAACTCCCTAAGAAAAAATCTCTAGGGCTAGATGGATTTACAAGTCAATTTTACCAAACATTTAAAGAATGATTAAGTCCAATACTATATAAACTATATGGAAAAATGAGCAAAGAAGGGGTCCTACCAAATTCCTTTTAAGACACAAAAATGGTGCTGATACCTAAACCAGGAAGAGCCAAAACAGAGAAAGAAAATTAAAGGCCAATTTCCCTAATGAATATTGATATAAACATTCTAAATAAAACATTAGCAAAAAGATTACAGCAATGTATCATGAGGATAATACACTATGATCAGGTGGGATTTATAGCAGGAATGCAAGGATGGTTCAATATTAGGGAAACTATCAGCATAATTGATCATATCAATAACAAAACTCAGAAAAATCATCTGATTATCTTAAGAGATGAAGAAAAAGCTTGACAAAATACAGCACCCATTCCTATTAAAAACACTTGAGAGCATAGGAATAAATGGAGTTTCCCTAAAAATAACAAGCAGTATCTATCTAAAACCATCAACAAGCATTAAATGTAATGGGGATAAACTAGATACATTCCCAATAAGATCAGGGGTGAAACAAGGATTCCCATTATCATCACTATTATTCAATATTATACTAGAAATGTTAGCTTTAGGAATAAGAGCAGAAAAAAAAACTGAAGGGAATTAGAATAGGTGATGAGGAAACAAAACTATCACTCTTTGCAGATGATATGATGGTATACTTAGAGAATCCTAGAGAATCAACTAAAAAATTACTTGAAATAATGAACAACTTTGGCAAAGTTGCAAGATATAAAATAAACCCACATAAGTCATCAGCATTTCTATATATTACCAACAAAGCCCAGAAGCAAGAGATAGAGACATTCCATTTAAATAACTGTAGACAATAGAAAATATTTAGTAATCTACCTGCCAAGATAAACCCAGGAACTATAGGAACATAATTACAAAACATTTTTCACACAAATAGAAGTCAAATCTAAACAACTAAAAAAATATCAAGTGCTCATGGGTAGGTTGAGTTAATATAATAAAAATGACCATTCAAGCCATAACCAATTAAACTACCAAAATTATTTTATAGAGCTAGAAAAACTAACAAAATTCATCTGGAAGAACAAAGGTCCAATGTATCAAGGGAATTAATGAAAAAATGCTAAGGAAGGTAGCCTAGCCACACCAGATCTAAAACTATAGTATAAAGCAGCAATCATAAAAACTATTCGGTATTGGCTAAGAAACAGAATGGTTGATCAGTGGAATAGGTTAGGTATACAAGATAGTAGTAAATGACTATAGTAATCTACTGTTTGATAAACTCAAACACCCAAGTTTCTGGGATATGAACTCACTATTTGACAAAAACTACTGGAAAAAGCAGAAAATAGTATGGCAGAAATGAGGCATAGACCAACATCTTATACTCTATATGAAGATAAGGTCAAAATGTATACATGATTTAGACATAAAGGGTGATACCATCAGCAAATTAGGAGAGCAAGGAATAGTTTATCTGTCAGATCTATGGAGAAAGGAAGAATTTAGGACCAAACAAGAGAGAGAGAACATTAAAAATAGATTATTTTGATTACATTAAATTAACGTAAAAAGAAAACCAAAGCAACTAAGATTAGAAGGAAAGCATAAAGTTAGGAAACATTTTTTAAGGCCAGTATTTCTGATATCAAGGCCTAATTTTTAAAATATATAGAGAACTGAGTCAAATTTATAAGGATGCAAGTCATTCCCCAATTGAGAAACGGTCAAAGGATATGAACTGGCAGTTTTCAGATGAAGAAATTAAAGCTATCTATACTCATATGAGAAAATGCTCTACATCACCATTAATTAGAGAAATGTAAATTAAAACAATTCTGAGATATCACCTCACACCTATCAGATTGGCTAATATGACAAAACAGGGAAATGATAAATGTTGGAGAAGATATGGGAAAATGGGAACACTAATGCATGTTTGTGGAGTTGTGACTTGATCCAATCATTCTGGAGAGCATTTGGAACTATGCCCAAAGGGCTATAAAACTCTGCATACCTTCTGGTCCAACAATACCTTTACTAAGTCAATATCTAAAGAGATCATAAAAAAGGGAAAAGGACTCACATGTACAAAAATATTTATAGCAGCTCTTTTTGTGGGGGGAAAAATTAGAAATTGAGAGGGTGCCTATCAATTGAGGATTGGATGAACAAGTTGTGGTATATCAATGTAATGGAATACCATTGTTCTATAAGAAATGATGAACAGGAGGATTTCAGAAAAATGTGGAAAAACTTACATAGATTGATGCTGAGTGAAGTGAGCAGAACCAGAATATAATAGCAACATTGTGTGATAATCAACTAGGATAGATTTAGATCTTCTCAGCAATACAACGATCCAAGAAAATTCAAAAAAACTCATGATAAAAAATGCTGTCCACATCCAGAGAAGCAACTATGGAGTCTCAATGCAGATTGAAGCACACTATTTTCACTCCGTGCTTTTTTTTTCTTTCTTAAGGTTTTTTTTTCCCTTTTGTTCTGATTTTTTTTTAATAACCTGACTAATGTGGAAATACATTTAACATGACTGCACATGTATAACCTATATCAGATTGCTTGCTGTCTTGGGGAGGGAGTGGTGAGGGAGGGAGGGAGAAACATCTGGAACTCAAAATCTTAAAAAAATGAATGTTAAAAACTATGTTTACATGTAAAAGAAAAAAATAAAATACTATAAGTACAAAAAAAAGCATAAGAAAAGAATGTGATTTCTTGTGAAAATATCCTTGTGGAACATAAAAACACATATGAGAATGAAGTGTGAGAACATCTGTATCTTTCCTCTAGGTATTCTCATCAAAATGGAACTGAAGTAGTAGTTTAGAATGTGAACTAAATATTTTGCAACTTACTGTTCTTTTAGAATAACATACCACTACAGCTGCTACTACTTAGAATAAATGTTGGTGTGAGTGAGTAATTCAAGAGCTACATGGATCTCCTTGAGTGCACTTGTGGCTCTCCATTAAAATTAATTCATTTAAAAAGCACCTACTATGTGCCAGGAGTTGTGGGAACCAGCTCTTGACCTCAAGGAGTTTATTTGGTAAAAAGTCTACATCTGTGTGTTTACTTATTGGTTTGAAAATAGATACTTTAGACAACAAACAGGCTTAGAAATGAGGAAATGACAGTTGAGCCTTTGGGAACTGCCAGGTCCAATTCAACTGCCCAAAGCACAAAATCCTCAGGGTTGTACCTGAGTCATCCTCTTTTTGGTGATTACCCCTATTTGGGAAATCTCCGCATCCCACTTAAAGGGCTAACTGAGGTCAGGCTTCTCTCATGTTTCTATTTTTGTTCTTTCCTGACCATCATTCCTTTAGGGTCAGGCTCTCTTTGCTTTTTGGGTAACAATAGAAATTCTGATAAACTCACTGTACTAATATTCTAGTGGAAGAAGGCTCATAGCAGCTCTTCAAGGCCTTCCTTTCATTTTCTTGTGGCACATGTACAATATACCAAGGAACTTCCAGAGACTATAAATAATTAATATTTGGCCTATTGTAGTAACTTGTATAAAGAAAATGAAATAATAAAAACATATCAATCAGTAAAGATCAGATTAATGGTAAATGACTTAGATCATCTGAAATATATGTATATTTTGTCCTCCTTTTGTAAAGAAGTGGGTCACTTACAGGGGCAAAAGACGGAGCTGCTGTCAGAAATGGTACCTGTGATAACTGATTTTGCCTTATTTTCTTTAAAATAATGGAGGGTCCTATCAGGGTGGCATATTGGGAAATGGATGCAGCATAAAAAACTCAAAAGTCTTCATTAAAACATATATATATATATATATATATATATATATATATATATAATTTAGCTCTTCAAAAAGTTGTATTCAATTTTTAAAATGATTGTTTTAAGAAACAGGGGTTCTTAACAATTAATTTTTTTTTT
>CM053580.1:315651852-315705879 GCA_028627135.1 Pseudochirops cupreus | reverse complement strand
TTTTTCCATATGCTTAAAGATATCTTTAATTTCTGCCTCTGAAAATTGCCTGTCCATATCCTTTGACCATTTATCAATTGATGAATGACTTAACAATTAATTCTTAAGCAGAGACACTTCAAAATTTTTATAATGTGAACCCCCTATCTATAGAAACTTGAAAATGTTTTTAAATGCATAAAATTAAATTCATAGGACTATAAAGGAAACCTATATAATGGAATAGTTATCTCAGGGGGCGGAGCCAAGATGGCAGAGTAGAAGCACAACCTTGGTGTGAGCTCCTGCTCCAATCACTTCCAATACAGGTAAAAAAATGATTCTAAACAAACTTTAGAGCTACAAAACCCACAAAGAGACAGAGAGAAACAAATCTCCCAATGAAGGCAGCCTAGCAGGCTGATAGGAAGGTCTGGCTGGGAGCGAAATACAGTCCTGGAGCCACTCAGTCCTGGCCCCAGGGCAGCCCGGTCATTCAATGAAATAGAGGATTTTCAAGCATTCTTGATGAAAAAATCCAGAGCTGAACAGAAAATCTGACTTACAAATACAAGAAGCAAGAGAAGTATGAGAAGGCAAACAGGAAAAAGAAATCATAAGGAACTTATTAAAGTTGAACTATTTATACTCCTACATGCAAAAACGATAATTGTAACTCATAAGACTTTTCTCAGTATGAGGACAGTTGAAGGAAATACATATTTATACATATATATATATATATGTATGTATAGGAAGGTGTATGTGTATATAAATATATATGTGAGTGTGGGCATATGCATGTTCATGTATACATAGACAAAGGGCACAGGATGACTTGAATATGAAGGGAGGATATCTAAAAAATTAAATTAAGAGGTAAGAGACAAATTCATTGGGAGAAGGAGAAAGGGAGAGGTAGATTAGAGTAAATTACCTCATAAAAGAGGCAAGGGAAAAATGTTACAATGGAGGGGAAGAGTAAGAAGGTGAAAGGGAATGGAACAACCTGATTCTCATTGAATTTGACTTAAGGAGGGAATAACATACACACTCAATTGGGTATCTTACCCTACAGGAAAATAGGGGGGTAGGGGATAAGAGAGGCGACGACAGAAGGGAGGGCAGTTTGGGGGAGAAGGTAGTTAGAAGCAAACATTTTTGAAAAGGGATAGGATCAAAGGAGAAAATAGAATAAGTGGGGGGAGGGCAGGATAGGATGGAGGAAAATATAGTTGGTCTTTCACAATATAACTACTATGGAAATGATTTGGATAACTACACATATATTGCCTATATTGAATTGCTTTGCAGCCAATGTCTGATATTCAAGATATATCCATACAGAAAATTGATTCAAATATATAGGAACAACAACTATTCTCCAATAGATAAATACTCAAAGGGTATGAAGATACATTCTCAAAAGAAGAAAAGCAAACTATCAACAGCCAGATGAAAAAAATGCCCTGAATCATTCATAATACGAAAAATACAAATTAAAATAGCTCAGGTTCTACTTTATACCTATTAGAATGGCAAAGATGATTTAAGAAAAGATAATGAGAATTATTGGAAGAATTGTGGGAAAATAAACACATTAATATATTCCTGGTAGAACCATGAATTGGTCAGGTGACACAATTTGGAACAAGTAAAACAACTTGAAACTTTGTTCCCAAAGTCATTGATCTATACATTTCCTTTGACAGTGATGCCCTATGTCTATATGCCAAAGAGATCAAATGAAAGAGAAAAGGAGCTGTTTATATGAAAATATTTACGGTAGCTCTTTTTGGAAACTAAGAGGGCACCCATCAATTGGGGATGGTTGAACAAGTTGTAGAATATGAATATAATGGTATATTACTGTGCTACAAGAAATAACGAAAGGGATAGTTTCAGAAGAACCAGAGAAGACAGATGAAGTGATGTAGAATGGAACAAGCAGAACCAGGAAAACAATTTAAACAAAAACATTAAAAAGACTTTGAAAGACAGGAGAACTCTGCTCAGTGCAGTGAGCAACCATAATTCAGAGGACTCATGATGAAACATGCCTGAGAGAGACAGGTAATAGACTTACAGAGTTAAAAAGACAACAATTTTCAGACATAGTTAATGTAGAATTTTGTTTTGCTTAACTTCATATTTGTTACAGCCTTTTTTTGATGTTACACCTTTTTTCCCTAGTGAGGTGGAATATCTGGGAGGAAGAGGCAGGGCCTAGATAGAGTTGTTTGCCCATATCAAAACCAAGGGAAAAAAAAAAGAACACAAAAGATAAAGGGAAAGAAAAAAGGTATTGAACACGTGTTTGAGCATGTGTGTGTGTGAGTGTGTGAGTGTGTGTGTGTGTGTGTGTGTATAGGAAATGCTGAAAAGAGAAGGGTCAGAAGCACAAATAAGACAGTTGTGAAAGTTACATGTTGAGTTTGTCATATAATTTAAAGGAAAAGCAATCTGTAGGAAATAGAAGTTTGCTGATTTATGTGCAAACTTTTTAAAAATTCAATTTTCATACAGAAATGCTCATTTTGTTTGGTGTTTAAATTCAGAATTTTATAAAGCTTTATTGCTGTTTTGTTTTCATATTACATACATTTACAGATTATTCCCACTTCATGGGCAATCTTTTATAACAAAATAAAGCTCTTAAGGAAAACTAATGATATAGGGACATTATCTGAGAGTGCATGCAACATTTCACACCTATAGCATCAACCCACCTCTCTATATTTTTCAGATGAAGAGAAATCCATTTTCTCTTTCTCCCACTCTTAAATACAGAATATTAAAAAAAGGTCAAGAACTCTGATCAATAGAATGTCCAGCTGTGATTCTAAAAGACCACTGATGAAACCATATTCATACTTTCTAACAGAGGTGATGTACTCAATGTTCTGAATGAGTACTGGCAATGTGGGGAATTCTTTTTTCTTAATTATACTTAATTGTTATTTATTTTTCTTAATTTTTACAATGGCATAAGATTTGGGAGGGAGAGGATGACTGGGAATGGCATAACCCTCCAAAAAAAGCAAAAGAAAGAAAATAAGGCCATTGAAACTTTTTTTTTTAATGCACAGAAGAGCACAGAAAGCTAGAAGGAAACAGACAAATAGGAAAGTTTTGAAAGTTACATTCTAGAAATGGTTGGATCATGGACACATTCACTTTATATGTTGTTTAGAAGTTAGGAATTAAAAAATTAAAAGTATTTACATAAAAGACTGATCAATGGAACAGATTAGGAACACAAGATTTAGAAGCAATCAAAGAAAGTAGTATAGTATTAAAATCAAGAAGCTGTGATTTGACAAATTTCTAGGAAAAGTAGAAAGGAGTCTGGCAGAAATTAGGTTTAGATGAACACCTCCAAATAAGCTCCAAATGGATAAATGTTTTAGATATAAAAGGTCAAATCATAAACAAATTAGAGGGCCATATAAGGACATAACTTTCCTAACTATAGATAGCTGAAGAGTTCTTCAACAAGTAAGCTATAGAAAAGATCACAGGAGATAACATGGATAATTTTTATTACATGAAATTGAAAAGTTTCTTCATAAACAATATCAATATATTTAAAATTACAAAAGAAAATAATTAACTGGGGTACATATTTGCACTAGATTTCTCTAATAAAGTTCTCATTTCCAAGAAACACAAGGAACTCAATCAAATAAATAAGAAACTTTCCTCAACAGAATGTCAAAGGGTATGAACACATAGTTCCCCCCCAAAGAAAAACAAACTATCAAGAACATTATGAAAAAATGTTAACTCACTAACAGAGAAATGCGATGTAAAACAACTCGGAGGTTGCACCTTACACCCATCAGAAATATGACAAAAAAGGAGCTATTCGAGGATATGCACACTAAGTTACTGCTGGTGAGGCTATATAAGTTGGTCCAACTATTATAAGGAAAACAATATGTAACTGTGCCCCTAAAAATCAATTAACTGTGACTTTGACCCAGCAATTACATTACTAGGCCTATTCCCCAAAAAGAGCAAAGGAAAAAGATCTATCTGCATAAAAATATTTATAGTAGCTCTTTTCATTTTTCCAAAGAAGTGGAGACAAAGTGGCTGCTCAGGAAAGTTGGGGAATGGCTGAACAAATTCTGAATGCAATGTGAATATAATGTATTACTGAGTCATAAGAAATTACAAAAATGGTGGTTTCAGAGAAACTTGGGAGGTTTCTATCTCAGTGTATAAAACTAAGATGGAGTGAAGTGAGTAGAACTAGGAAAACATTTTATATATTGACTATGACACTGTAAACAAAAACAGCAGTGAAAGACTGAAGAACAATGATCGATGCAATGGCCAATAATAACTTTACACAAGCTTGATTATGAAACACATTTCCCATTTCTTGGCCAAAAAGCCATGGACTAACTAGAGGTGTAGGGATGGCCAATGTGTGGCTTTGTTTGATGTAATTATCTGTTACAAGGGAAGAATTTTTATTTGAGAGAATTGGGCAATAATGATAGCTATAATAAAAAAAAACCAGAAGAAAAGAATGTCAATAAATCATGTAAAAACATATAGAAAAGAGAATGAAGTTGAAAAGGAGATATACAAAGTAAGGCATTGTTAGAAACACCAGGTTAAATTTGAAAAACGTATACAAGTTATATTTAGTAAAGATTCATAGTTTAATACGTACCCCTATTTTCCAGTTCTTTGTAAAGGCAAGTTCATGTTTATTGGTTTCTTAAGATCAAAGTAATAAAAAGGAAAGATTTTAAAAATAGTAATAAGAAAATAAATAGGTTAGTTTAACTTGGAACCACTTTAAAATAGCTAATTGTAGAAAATCCACAATAATTTCTAGGAACAGTAGTTCACATAATATTTTTTTTTGAGAGGGGAAGGCAAGACAATTTAGGCTAAGTGACTTGTCCAAGGTAACACAGCTAGTAAGTGTCAATTGTCTGAGGCCAAATTTGAACTCAGCACTCCTGACTCCAAGGCTGCTGCTCTATTCACTGTGCCACCTAGCTATCCCTTAGTTCACATAATCTCAAATTCATCTATATTTTCTTTTTAAAAAGTATTCCTTTCACTTATGTTTGAATATGGATACATATAATGCTGTGGAAGTCTGTAATATTTCAAAGAAAGTTAAGAGAGTCAATGTATAAAGAGTGTTCAGAAAGAACTAGAAATCTGTCAAGCTTTTTTTGTCCTGCTTTGACTTCTTCCCATTTTAAGCTGAAGATGGATATCACACGTGAGAAATACAGTGACTTAAGCAAAGTAGAGACATTCAGATTAATACGTGTCTGTGCTTAAAAGACCTTTCCTTCCCCAGTTTTTGGCAAACTGTAGTAAAGTTACTGGAAACAGGAATGGTGATATACAGAGAAATGGAACAAGCTACGTTAAGCGATGCCCAAATAAATAAATAAATAAGCAAACAAACACACAAACAAAACCAAAGTTATGTCATTGAATCATTGCCTTGTTGAGTAGATATATTTATACATGTCGTTTCAAACAAAGACAATTAGATGCTACATCCTCCTTGCTTACATGTTGCTCACAGTTACATTTATAGTCAAAAACATCTTTCACACATAAATCTTATCTAAATATTCCATACTGCCCTCAAAAGTAAGACAGAAGTTCAGAAGGAAGGTTTGGAAAAAAAGATGAGGTCTTTTTTTTTTTTAAAGACATCTGTGGACATCCACTTCAATATATCCAAGAGGCAACTGGTGATGCTGACTACACTCAGGAGAGAAGCTAGGACTAGAGATATAAATCTAAGAATCACCTGCACAGAGATGATAATTGAACCCATGACAGCTGATGACATTTGAACCCATGACAGTTGATGAGATCAATAAGTAAGATAGTACAGAATAAAAACAGAAGCCCTTGGATAGAGCCTTGGGGTGGGGGGCACCCACTATCAGTGAGAATGATTTGAATGAAGAAGCATAAAGCGACCTGAAGAATGGTCAGACAGACGGGGAAGAGCCAGAAGAGAGAAGTGTCATGAAAGCTTAGAAAAGGGAGTATCTAAGAAGACAAGGTGATCAATACTATCAAATGTTGCAGAGAGGTGAAGATGGAAGACATCTTTCTGTTCTTTGAAGTTCTTCAATGGTTAGATGTTGGGACCTGTTCACATCCACCATGCATCGCTGAATTGGTCCATGTGTAATATTAATTTGCAGTCCTTTAAAGGCAGTTCTTTTCAGTGTCTCACAGTCACATAGCAACATCAGGAGACTGTTGGTATGAAAAAGATGAGCCTTTGTTTCTAGGAGAAGAATGAATTCATTAAAATAGCTTTGCAATTTTCTATAAGACTAAGCAGATCAATCTCTTTCTTTTTTAATTCCAGGACCAACTTGTATACAAATACGGATGCATAGCTCCACAGGTTGTCAATCCAAATGTCTGACATAATCTGGGCAACAGACATTTTCTATTCACTTGGTCTTTCCTATGTTGGTGGTCAGCCAAATAGTTCTTAAAGGCTATTCATCTCTTCTAATGTTACAGGATAAACTTGATACAACCAGGACAAGAAGAGAACAAGGAGCATTTGAAGGACCTCACCATTTATAAGGAGCCCTTCTTCGAGTAAGTTTTTCCTCACAGTGATGAACACCTTTAGCCAGCTTCCTGCTCTATGTCTCTGTCTGATGCTTATGATCAGTGGGTTCTTGAACAGCATTATTTCTGTTTTTATATCAAGGAGTCTTGAATGACAGTTCTTTTCCATAAAATGCTTTTTCGTAATCAACAACAATCAGCACTGTAGGATCTTACAGTTTATACATATTTTAATTAATTGTGAAATAGTAAAGATGCGGTATATTGCAGAATGTGTTTTGCATACATCTGTCTCTTCACTACTATCATCTTCATAGAGAACTGCCCTTGATTTATGTGTAGAAGAGTCTCAACAAGATTCCGTAGAGATGGAAAAAGTAGGTGCATCAGCATATAGTTACTGATGTTTTTGAGCAGTTACCCTTGCGCAGGCAAGGTACCTGGTGCAAAGGTGGTAACACTCAGGGAGGGAGGAGGGAATGAAGGCAGCAGTGGGGCTAGAGCTCCTCAAAATACAGCCTTCCCAGCAGGGACTCACCAATCATCAAGGATCCCTGATAATATATATTATTCATATGTAAGTATACGCATGTCATGTCATATATTTTTCTTCATTATTTTTTCCCTTTGGAGATTTTTTTTAAAAACTCATTTTGATCTTTAGACAAGTCAGCTGTCTCAGTATAAACCAAGAACTGGTTCAGGGATGACTCCTATATCATTGCTATCTTTTCCTATATATTAAAATAAGTTTAGTCTAGCACCTAACCAGTTTTCTTTTCCTCAAATAAAGCACTCATAATATAAATGCATAAGATCTGGTGTGGGTAGTTCCTCTATCATCTCTTCTTCCTGAACTATTCATACACACACACACACACCCCGTACATATGTGTATGTGTGTACATATACACATATACATACATATGTATCCATACACACATATACATGAGTATATATTTTTCACCATTCTCATCTATTCCCACATTTGTATTGAATCCACCAAGTATCAAAGTGTACTTGATCTAATTTGGATGGTCTTATCAACTTCCTAACGGAATTTTCTCTACTTCTTCATCCTCTGCAACCAATGTTGGCACATAAGCTGCAATTATCTTCTTTCTCCAAATACTAATCTTTATTACTTCAATATGAAAGGACTCATCTATGAAATAATATTTTTATTGCCTTGGGTAAAGAATAAAAATAACCCTTCAACTTCTTTTTTTTGCATCTCCAAGGAGTGTATACGAATCATCTTTTAACTTTCTTGTTTCTTTCGGTCTTGTTTACAGAAGGAACATCAAGATGGACAGGATTCAGCTCCTTTACCAGTATGTTCATCTCTTGGTCAGTAGACTAGTATCTCACATTTAGAGTATCAAATCAAGTTACAATGCAAAGATGGTCTAAAAATGGATATTTAGACCCTCTGCCCTCTTTCTATTACTCTGTCACAGCCACTGTGAAGTGGAAGGGGGCTGCATAAGATTGAGGCCATTTTCTGTTTTTTTCTTTGTTTTATGGTTTGCATTGTCAAAAAATTCATTGCAAAGTATCCATTTTACTGGTTATATAACTCTGTCCTTAGCTAAGGTGGTCCTCAGAAAGCAGACTTAGTCTGTTGCTAGGATCATACTTAAAACCTCTGCAGCATTGCAAAAATGTTGCCAGAATTTTTGCTAAGAGAAATCTTTGAGTTTCTTTGAGAAACTTTGAGAACCCAAGGTGACCTGAAGCACCAAATGAGGGACTGGAGCAGGACTTGGTAGAGAGGTGAAGAATATGTGCATAAGGTTCCACATACTGTCAAATATCACTGGGTAAGGTGGGTTTGCTTATGTCTTTCGTGATAAAGGGGAAGGCTAATGGTGGGGTAAGTATATCTGGAAATGACCTAGATATCAAACCAGAAGGCTTATAAACAAAACTTTTAAAAGAAATAATGTTTTTAAAATCTCATTTTGTAGTCAGAAGTTTTACCTCTCAAAATGAAGAGTTTAGAGAAAAAAGAGCAAATCAGACTGTAGTTACATATGTTCTTTTTCATTCTTCTTATGTTTAAACTATTCTTGTCACTGTAATGTTAATGGGACATAACATTTTCTCCATTCATTAATAGGCCTCACGTGGAGCCCATGAAGGAAAGCTTGCTTAGAGGAGGCTTGCTTGTGGGAAGGCTTTCATATCTTTTGTTAATTTCTAACTAGGCACTGAATTATGAGGGTTGTGATGCCCACTGGCTCTAAAAAGGGTATATATACTCTGAGGTTAGCATTTTGCTTTGGGGCTCACTCATTGGAAGAGTATTGTTATGATTTGGCCAGATGAGACTCTGGGTAGCCATAAGGAGCTCCCCAGTTCTGAAAAACCCAGATGTTGGTGCTTCTCTCTCTGGTAACTGTGTATGTATTGTCTTGGTAAGACAGTTGGATCTGTCTGTTGATATGTGCCAATTTCTCAGATAGTTAGAAGCCCTGTCTGTTAGTCTTTATTTCTCTGCTTATATTTTCTCTATTTTCTTTGTTTGGATTTTCTCTGAAGTCCAGGCTGCTGATTTTCTCCCTGAACTAATGAATGTAATTAAAAGACATTGCTGACCCCTTGAACAGCTATTTTTTCTAGTAAAGCAGATTTAAGAACATGTGCTAGCAGTCATCCTGGGTATGCCAGTGTAGTTGTTGCTACAGTCACATAGTTTACAAAAAGAAAAAAAGTACCTTCCCATTCCACTGGAATATCTCCTTCTCTGTAGTCTACTTCTTTCATATTTCTTGCTTCCATGAATCTCCTTTCTCGCATAGTCTGTCCTACAAAATACATAGGGAATATATTTAATATAACAACAATTTTTTAACATTTGTTTTTAAAACTTTGAGTTCCAGATTCTCCCCTTTCTTCCCTCCCCACCTACCCCCACTGGAAGAAGCAGCCCTGGGAAATACCTTGATATAACATAATATTGCTAATTACTATCAGCTAGTATTTCACCACTTAGGACACTACAACAAGAAACAAATTTACTGTCAAATGGACAGGTAGGTTTTTATCTAGAAGTAGGGATACAAATTGGGGAAGTTTCAAATTTCAAAATGCTACAGAACCTCCCCCCCCAAAAAAACTTCCCTCTTTATGTAGGCAAATGAAAAGAACTAACAAGAAATTTTGGTAGCACCTTTTGTTTGAAAATCTAGGTGCTGAACAGTTACTGGATCAAAGAGTATGTGGTAAGCTGTAAGATACAAGAAGACCAGAAAGGGGTGTGTGTGTGTGTGTGTGTGTGTGTGTGTGTGTGTGTGTGTGTGTGTGTGTGTAGGTTATAAAGGGCTATGAAGATTCATCAAACAGAGTATTCATCAAACAGAGATGATCTTGAAGGTGATAAGGAGTCAGCTGTATTTATTGAGTATAAAGGTGACATGGTCAGATCCACCCTTTAGGTTGAATGGAAGATGGACTGGAGTGGGGATAGACTTGAGCAGACTAACTCACCAACATTTCCATAGTAGTCATGTTGAGGGGAATTTTACCACTTCATTTTACAGAGAAGATTGGGGAAGCTCTCAAAATGGACATTCTGAGGACACAAAGATGATTTTGATAAAGAAGGAAAGGGGGAGTTATCCAAAAAAGACACATGAAATTCACTGACCAATTTAGATTTCCAGAAGACAGAAGCAAGGGTAAACAGAAGAGAATAATAATAACTAGCATTTATATAATGCCCAATATATGCCAGGCACAGTGCCATGAGTTTTACTAATATTATCTCATCTGATCCTCACAATAATACTTGGAGATAGGTGCTATTATCTACATTTTATAGTTGAGGAAACTGAAGCAAACAGCATTGAAATGACTTGCCCAGGGTCACACAGATAGTAAGTATCTGAGGGAGATTTGAATTCAGGTCTTTCTAAATCCAGACCCTGTGCTCTATCCATTATGCCATCTAGCTGCCTAAAAGATAAATACAAAAGACTGGCAGATTTTTATGAAAAAGTGTCAGGAGAACTAAGGTTAACAAGGAAAGCTAAGTACAACACCCCTTTCCCCAACCCTGACCACCATCAAAAAAAAGGAGCATCTAGGATGGGTTGGGACAGCTATTAAGAGTAGATAGGATAATGACAGTCAGAGAGAGATAAAGCACAACTACTTTTTTGTGTTCTTGGTTCTTACTTCACTATGGATCAGTTGTATAATTCTCCTCATAGTTCTTTGCATTCTTCAAATTCATAGTTTTTTTCTGGAGCATTTATATTCTATTATGTGCCACTACTTTTTTGATCATTCCCCAATCAATGGGCTCTCTTCTTCTTCCTCTTTTTTTTAAACACATTTATTTCTCTTTTAAATAGGCACTGCTTTGCTATTCTTCCATGGTTTTTGGGAAGTGAGAATTCTCTCTCTGGTAAGGAAACTTCCCCTCATATTATAGTATTTGTTCACTGTGGTTTTGTCTCTTTTTGTGTTTTTTTCTTTCTGTCCTTATGACATCATTTTGATGTCTACTTAATTTTGTTCTACTTCATTTTGATTCTACCATCATCATCATGACCCCATGTGGCACCCCACCCCCTTTTCGGCATTTTTTAAATGGACTGTTTCCCCCCCTCAGACTGTAAGCTCCTTGAGAACAGAGAGTAACTTTTCATTTGTATTTCCTTCTTCAGCACTTAGGACAGTGCCTGGCACAGAGCAGGCACTTTAACAATGTGTGCTGGGTTGTGCTGTCTTAGTCCTCTATTGGTTTATCTGCTTCTGAACTAGTTGTATTCTCCCTTGATCTTTTACTTATCTCTGTTTTTGCTTCTTACTTTTGGGTCCCATCTCCTTCTACTGATACATGATGCGCTGGCTGTCCTCTGTCTCTTTCTACTAAGGGAGTTGAGGGTGTGGCTTGGGGGCCTTTTCTCAAGGAATCTCCAGGGCCCAAACTCTGTTTCTAGTCCTCTTTTTCATAGACATAGAAACTATTTCAGTTCTGTTAGGTTCCGTACTGCCTACTGATCCCTTTCACTCCCGTTTACTCTCCTTTTCTTCTTTTGTATGGTAAAGAAAAATTATTCTTTTACCTCAAATGGGAAAAGAGGTGCTCCAGGATGAGTCACTGCAGTGAGAGCACTGGATAGTGACCTCACCCATAAACTTGAAGTACAAGCCTGCAGGACACACAATAGCTAAGATAATGTAAAAGAAGAAAACACTAAAAGAGATCAGAATTCGGAAGGATGCCCTTGATCAATTCTGCCTCCAGAGTATTTCTGGGTAGAAAGGTAGTGAAGAACAGGGCATATGCTATCAGACATGATCAGTGTGAGTTTGTTTTATTGAATTTCTTTTCTGTTCAAGGGAAGGTCCAATGGGAAGGGGGATGGATTGGTAAGTGAGAGCAATATAAACAGTACAAAAAGCACCAATACAGCATTTAAAAGGGCAGCTAGGTGGCACAGGGGATAGAAGGCTGGGCCTGGAGTAGGAAAGACTGATCTTCCTGAGTTCAAATCCAGCCTCAGACACTTACTAGCTGTGTGACCCTGGGCAAGTCACTTAACCTTGTTTGTCTTGGTTTCCTCATCTGTAAAACGGGCTAGAGAACGAAATGGCAAATCACACTAGTAGCTTTGCCAAGAAAAACCCAAAGGGGGTCATGAAGAGTCAGACACGACTAATACAATTAACCAACAATAGCATTAAAAAAAAAGAACAAATGGGAATCTGCTTCGAGAAGTGGTTTCCAGGAATATAGTTTATCTAAAAGTAGGAATAGTCTGCAAGAATATGAATAATCAAATAATTAACTATATATAAACTTCCAACAAGTTTTATGATGAAGGCATTTTTTTCTTTATTGTTAGGTTCTGAAACTTCTTTTTCATGTAAGTAAAATTAAAAATGAAGGGCAGGACAGGAGACATTATGCAAAATGCACCACAAAACTCTGCATCCTGTAATTCCTACTTTATTCTGTCCTTCACTTAAACAGACACACCATAGTATAGTGGAAAGTGTGATAGACCTGGAATCAAGAGAGAATCAAATTTGAATGCCATCTCTAATACTAGCTACATCACCCTGGATATGTCAGAAACTCCCTCAGTCTCAGTTTTCTCAGGGAGACACCATTACTTGCATTATCTCCTCCACAAGGTAGCTGTGAGGAAAGTGCCTTGTAAATGTTAAAGTGACACATATACAAATTTGAGGTGGCGCAATGGACCAACATAAATAAACAGATAGACAAAAGAATGAATGAATGAATGAGTAAATGAGTAAGTGAATGCTGAATGCCTGACTACAGTTAGGAAACATCTGAGTTCAGATTTCATCGCAGACACTTACTAGCTGTATAACCCTAACCCAGTCCACCTCTGTTATCTCATCAGTAAAATAAGGCTAATAATAACACCTACTTCCCAGGGTTGTTGTGAGGATAAAATACAATAATATTTGTAAAGCCCTTTGTAAATATTAAAGTGTTATGTAAGTGCTAGCTGCTATCATCATCACTAGAATAACCTAGACCCGGGTTTATCATATCCCTGCCTTTCCAGGTCTATGTCTCTCTGAAATACTGAGAATAAAATGAACACAAATTAGGCTGTAATTTGGCTCTGTGTTGGAAAAAAGAACCTCCTACTTAAAAGCTAACATTTTGTCCATATCTATTATAAGCAATTTTCTCTCCCCCATAGTGATTAAATTGGGTGTTCCAAACCATAAAATTCTGTGATTTTACACAATTACCATATGTTTTTGTTGGCATGCAAACACTAACTTTGCATTTGGTACTTTTGTTTTTTACAGGCTGTTCGTTTATGTGAGCTTACCAATACACTTGCATAACTCCAGTCTGCTGAGACATTTACCAGCCCACCCAAACTTTACTAACACTCCATGTTTCCCAGAATCCCATACAGAAAGATCCAGGATATTCTAAAATCTTGTCAGTCTTACATATCTCTTCTTGCCATCATTAACCAACCACAAGAATATAGGAATTAGATCTCTGACTAGACCATCATGCAGACCTTCTAGTCCACCTTTCTAATTTGAAGAAATTGAGTCCTAGAGAGGTTGAATGACTTACACTCTTTCATTAGCACCTGATCAGTGATCCATATGCTTCCCAATATATCTAAAGGGAATTCAATTCTTTCCAATCACACCAGACACCCAGACATGGGAAATAAGGACATTATACTTTTTTCCTACTCCTCCTTTTGGCTCACGATGATCTAAAAAAAATTTGGATGGTAGGGAAGGATGATTTCCCCCTTCCCGCTTCATTGCATAATTTTACTTTGTGATTCTAAAATACTTGCCATAAACTGCATCAGGTTATGACCTGATGGTTTCAAAGATCAAAACAGATGTCAGAGTAATACTCAAAAACTGCCACATGAATCTTCCTACTTTAATATAATACAGTATTTTGCTTAAAGATGTCTTTATTTGCCTTAAAATGATTAGAGGGAAATGTTAGTAAGGTATAAAACTGAAAGTAAACATAAATAGTCCTATAAGTTAAGCAATAGAAAAAACTACTAAATAAGTGTGTTTACTCTTCCCACGCAGATGATGAATAAATGTCTTTATTCCTACTTACTGTCAAAAACATGGGGTTTTTAGTAATGAAAAATACTAAGACTAAAGCATTTTGTAAAGGTCTAAAGAGTATCTTCGTCGCATGTAACAAAAACATATGTCACATACTCTATTTCTCTAGAAAGATTTATAATTAAGGCTAAAAGGGGGTTTTGACTGCATTCCAAAGTAAAGCATAAAGAATTTAGAAATACTTATTGTTAGGCATTATCCATAACCTCCCTCTCCTCCAGTAGTGTGGCTAATCAAAAGTTGAATATATTTTAGTGCTCTCTTAAGAGATAAAAGAGAAAACAACTTGAGCACCATATGAAGAGATATCATTTACTCTCCAAAATGTAAAGAGGTAATGCCCAGATTCCTATAGAAAATACAACCTTCACATTGATCCATACCAGGTAAGGATTAAAGAGAAAAATCCAAATGATGGGGGGAAAATGATTTGAACTCATAGTAATAAGATGCATCTACTATGTGGAAGTGAAATAAAGGTAGCTGTTTAAAAATTTAATTAATGTGCAAAGAATCAGCTTTTGGAAGCAATAGACATTCACCTAACACACATTCTATAACCCTTTGTAGAGAGAGTCTTATCTCCAATTTACAAAGCACATTTCTGAATAAGAACACAAGCCTTCAAGACCGAAATCATAAGAAACAAGCATTATGCAATGTCGCTTTAACTTTCTGTCTGAATCATGACAGATGTGTTTTAACACGTCTTAATTGTTCAATCCAAAGGGGCTGAAAACTTTTTGTCCAAATTAAATAGGCTTTAAGATAGATGGCATGGAAAATCCAGGTTTTAAAAAGCATCTTTTACAATAAGAGGAAATTTAATTACTGTAATTAAAATCTTCCACTTTGCAGTGAAGTTAGCTAACAAAAGCAAACAAATTCAAGTCTGGTAAACTACTGGCATAAAAAGAAACAATATTCTTTACACTCCAACACACATACATACTGTGGCGTGTGCCAATACGATGTTATATTTATTTTTACTTTCAGAGTACAGCCTGATCATCTGAAGACAGAAAGGTAAAGGGAAACAAAGGTAAGCATGTAAGGTAAAAAATATATGGTGGGAAATCGCATTAGCAATAGAGATTTAGACAACTGCAGTATTTCTGAATTAGCAAACAATCTTAAATTTCATTTCACAATGTCAAACTATGGCAGAATTGGCTAACTATGAAGTAATTGATTAAATGACATAAATAGCCTCACAAAAATTTAGCGCCAGATATCCCACTATGTTCAAAAGGTTGGCAAAATGAACAAAAACTAAAATAATGGTAAATGTTACAAACTCACAGACTATACTGCTAAATGAATAATTTAAAAAAGAACAATTACTCAAATGAATACATTAGCACATTAAAAAACTGGTCTTCTTAAGCTACACAGCATACCACACTAAAAAAAATTGAGGCTATCCTATAAAGAACTCCTCTCAAATTTCACATTTCAAAGCATCTTACTCCAGTGTCTACCCATCATGCTTTCCTCTTTTACTCCATACTCAGAGTATGGGTGTACTCTTCTACTTGTACACAAGTATCCTTCTACTTGTGTCATCTATATCATGAGCCTGCCCCTTTAATCATCTTCTCTGCTACCCTCATTTTTAGCCTTATTTTGTCCACCGGCTCCTTCCTGGCTGCTTATAAACATAGTCAGATTACCAATACCTTTAAAAAAAAAGCAAACCTCACCTCTAATTTCACTTTACCTTTGCCTCAAATTATCATCATGTGTGATTTTCCAGCCAAATTTCTAGAAAAAGTTACCTTCTTTCAATTACTACTCTCTTCCCTCAAACTCACTTCTCAACTCTTCGTAATCTAGCTTCAGACCTATTCCACACTATTAAAACTATACTCTGCAAGGGTATAAATGTTCCTTTTATTGCTAAATCCAATAGCCTTTTCTTAGTGTTCATCCTTCTTGGCCTCTCTAAAGCATCTGATACAATTTACCACTGACTCCTTCTTGAGATTTCCTGATAATACTATGTCCTGGTTCTTCTCTTGCCTATCTGATCCTCTTCAGTCTCCTTTGCAGGATCATCCATTATTGTTCTTGTTTAGTCATTTTCAGTCACGTGTGACTCTCTAGGACCCCATTTGGGGTTTTCTTGGCAAAGATAATGGAGTGATTTACCATTTCCTTCTCCTGCCCATTTTACAGATGAGAAACAAACAGGGTTTAGTGACTTGCCCAAGGTTACATAGCTAGGAAGTATCTGAGGTCACATTTGAACTCAGATCTTCCTGACTCTGGGTCCAGAACTCTATCTACTGTGCCACCTCGCTGTTATTGCCACTACAGCCCTCTGTGTATAAATGAACTGCATATCTTTCTTCTATGCCTCCTCTTTAGTACCTCTCAAGACAATCTTATCAGCTTCAAGTATTTAACAACCATTTCTATGTAGATGATTCCAGAATCTACCAAAGTTCCCATTACTGTAGAAGGTACCACCGCCCTTCAGTTCCTTAGGCTCAGAACCTAAGTGTCTGCTTTTACTTCAATATCTTTCATGTCCCATATACACTGTCTTGCCAAAGTCGGTTGCTTTGCAACATGTCTTGACTATGCCATTTTCTCTCCTCTAATGCTACCACCATCATGATGCAGGATCTTATCATTTCAGGCCTGGACTACTGCAACAGCCTGCTGGTTATCTCTGCCACAAGTCCCTTTTCACTCCAATTCATCCTCCATTCAGCTGCCAAAGTGATATTCCTAAAGGGCAGGTCTAATCATGTCACCTCCATATTAACAAATTCCAGTGGTTTCCTATTGTCTCAACAAACACCAGTGGCTCCCTATCACCTCTAGGATCAAATTCTCTGGCATTCATAGCTATAACCAACTTCTACCTCTCCCCTCCTAACCCTTTCAGTCTTTTTATAGCTTATTCCCTGCCAAATATGCTTTAATCCAGTGACACAGACCTACTTGCTGTTCCACGAACAAGACACTCATGACTTTGAGTGTTTTCTCTGGCTATCTCAGCATTCCTGGAATGATCTCCCTCCATGGCTTCCTTCAAGTTGAAACTAAAATGTCATCTTCTAAAGGAAGCCTTTCCCAAGCTCTCTTAATTCCAATGCCTTCTTTCAATTATCTCCTATTTATCCTGCATATAGCTTCTTTGTAGGGACTGTTTTGCCTCCTTTTATATCCCTAGTGCTTAGCACAGTGCATGTCAAGCATAAAGTAGGTACTTAATAAATGCTTATTGATGGTCTGACATCTCTAATTGCTTGAAAAACATGACCGAAAAGTATCTCAAACTTGAGGTCCAAAACCAGATTTGTTATCTTTCCCCCTAAATTCCTTCTTAACTTCCTTATTTCCACTGAAGTCACTATCATTCTTCTAATAACTTGGGTTTACAATGTAGGTGAAATATTCAATTCATTCTTATTTACTTTCCTCCCCAGTCCAATCAGTTGAAAAGTCTAGAAGAAAGACCTAGCTCTTCAACATCCCACACATTTATCCCTCCCATTCTCCACTTATACTACAGTAACCATAGTTCAGTGCCTCAATTTTTACCTTGCACTATCACAAACTGCCTCCTAACGGGTCTCAATGCATACAATTTCTTCTCTCTTCAATTAATCCCCAAACAATTGTCAGACAGATATCCCTAATGCCTAGGTTTGATGATTTTACTGTCTTGCTCATAAACAAACAAAAAAAAATGGAAAATAAATAAAAAATCTCAGATAAGCATAAATAGCTTCTAATTTGCATTTAAAATTCTTTGCAGTATGGTTATGATCTGCCTTTCAAGGCCGATACACATTACTCTAACATGTTCTTCATCCTAACCAAATGGTCTAATGCCTGTTCTATATATATGACATTCAATCTCCTTTGCACAAAGATATTCCCTAGCTCTGAAATGTTATTTCTTCTCACCTCTGCTTCCCAGAACACATATCCTTTCTAGTGCCACGGCCTTCAAGAATAACTGCCTACATGTTAGCATTGAATCCATCCTCAAATTACTGTTCATTTATTTTGCATACATTCTGTATATATCTGTAATAATTTTTGTTACCTCAGTAAATTAAAAGCTTTTGAAGGACAAGAATCATTTCACTCACAGTATTTTTATTCCCAGTTCATAACATAACACCTGGCACAAAGCAAATGCCTGTTGATTATCAGAAGTGCTAACTCTAGCAATAAGAAAAAGAAGTTGAGGGAATAAACATGAACAAAAAAGAGGTAACATTATTTCCATTTTCAGACTATATGATAATTTATATACAGAATTCCAGTGATTCAACAAAAAACTTTAGTGAAGTAACAAGACACAAACACAGGCTCTCAAATCATGTCTTTCACTAATAAAACTCAAAGGAAGACAGAATAAAAGAAATTTCATTTCAAATAATTAAAAATGTCTAAAGTACCTGAGTTTACATACGCAAACACCCCCAGAATTTATATAAATGCAATTACAAAGTATTCCAGAGAAATAAAGGAAGACAAATAACTGAAGAGATATTCAGTGTCCAAGGCTAGGCTGAACCAAAATAATAAAAATGATATTAACTAGATAAATTCATGCATTTAGCATTAAAACAAACTATCTACTTTATAGAAACAGACAAAATTAACAAAATTCTTCTGACAGAACAAAAGATCAAGTAGAATAATGAAGAAATGCAAGACTAAAGAAGGTCTAATATAACCACATCTCAAATTATACTACAAAACAGTCATCATAAAAACAACAGAACACAACAGATCTAGAAGTAAATGAACGTAGTAGTCCAAGGCTTGATAAATCTATGAACACAAACTACAATGGGGGTCATGGATAGTCTCTACTCTCTGCATTTTCATTATTCTGCTCCCTCTTGGTTCTCCTACCTCTCTGAACACGGTGCTTCTAAGTTTCCTTTCTGAAGGCAATATCTTTATCTCAGTTCCTAAATGCAGGTGTGTCTCTAGGATGAGATCTTTTTTTTATCTCTTTACTCTACCATCAATAAGCATTTATTAAGTACCGACTTTATGCTTGACAGACAGACTTGCACAGCTTGGCAGTATGTAGGGGTCAAAATTAAAATAGTCTAAACTTCTTTGGGCTGCAGATAGGTTTTTAGTGGTTCACTTTCTTAGTAAAGGTATAATTAATGATTAAACTATTTTGCAAATAAACCATATTTTTTTAAAAGGGGAAATTTAAATTAATATCAATTAATTACACTTATTACTTAAGGTTTTTATATATCATGAAATTGCTCCTCTCAAACTAGAGATAGATTGATGATGGTTGGTTGTCACAGTCATGTGACAAACAGGGGACAGTGTGCAGGGGCAACCCATATGAGAAGTTACATGATGGATACAATAGCGACTAGTGAAGGCAGGTTAAGCTGGGGACAAACAATGCACTCATTATATCCTCTACATTTTTCATGGGCTGCCTGAATGAATCCCTTTGGCCATATGTCATGCAGGCCTGTTCTAAACCTTCCCTTGATGACCTCACAGATGCAGGAAAATATTACCATACACATAATTAAACAGTAAACTTTTTTGCATTAATTTTTAACTATGTTAAAAATATATGAATAACATTCATTTAGACAGTCCAATTACAATAAAAATAAAAACTGGTGTTTAAACTATTTAACAAATTCACATGTTCTGGATTTTTTTCATCAACAGCAGATGCATACACACACATACATAGCTACATGAACAAATGCTTATGTCCACATTGTTAATCAATCAGTGAGAAACTATTATGTGACAGACACTTTGCTAGGCATTGAGATAGAAAGATGAAAATAAAATAGTCCTTGCCCTCATGGAACTTTTATTCTATCAGAGAAAACAACATGTGTATAATAAACAAGTTTTATATATATATGTGTGTGTGTGTGTGTGTGTGTGTATACATATATATACATTTACATATATACATATGCATATTTAAATATACATATATATATATACACATATATACATATACATACACACACACACTATAAAATAAAAATAAAATTTTTAGGGTAGAAGGCACTAGTAGTTGGGGAAGGGATCAGGATTTCACATGGAAAGTGTCACTTGAGCAGAGCTGTAAAGGAAACAAGGGATTCTAACAGTCAGAAGTAAGGTGGGAATACATTTTGGGCATGGAAGACTGCCAATGAAGAGACAGAAAATGATTACAAATAGCAAGAAGGCAGTTGTGGGGTGGGGAAGAGGGATATAGAAAATGGGAAGGGAAATATTTGCTAACAAAAATATCCTCAACATACTACTATTGTTAAATAAAAATAATTCATAAATGTAACTTCACTTATTTTTTCATCACCTATAATTCCCACTGTATCCCTTATCCCTACTCAGAGAGCCAATTTAAATGGCTGTTGTTTTCATTTTGATTGCTGCCTTCGTATTATACCATGACAAAAACACCCCCCAGATAGCCACAGGATTACCCTGCTTAATCAATGAGTGTATATTTTCCAGTGATTTCGAAAGCAATTGTTTCACTGAGCTTTGATAAGTCATCATATCTCTCTTTCGCTATTTTTACATAAACTACAGTGATCTATAATTGTTAACCAACCCATTCGGAAGACAAATCCTGCCTGATACAGAAACTACATATCTTTTTATTTCTTAAATAACTTTCTGACTAAACAACAACTTCCAATGAATTTAGTGATTTTCTTTAAGTTTTCTAGAGATGCCACTACAAACCTAATAAATATGGACCTCTAATATATCCCATAAACTGTTGTGATCTAAGGTCATATGAAAAAGCTGACACATACTACACACAGTTATAATTTCTATTGCATGAGAATAATGCTTAAGCATTAACATATAAAATTAAAAGCAGACACACATACACACAGAAGTTTTAATAAAGAAACTTAAAATTGGCTTAAATCCATAATATGTCATTTAACGAATTTAAATAAAAATATTAAGTGCCTATCAACTGAATAATGACTGAAAAAAATATGGTACATAAATGTAAAGAAATATTACTAAGGAGGATAAAATTGTAAATCTAAGGGATTCAGAAAAACATTCTTTTAACTGATGCAGTGAAATAAGCAGAAGCAAGAAGACAATATGTACAATGACAAAACTGCAAATGAACAGATTCCTAAAAAGAAGTGGAATTCTGCATAATGAAATAAAAACACCACTCAAAGTGTGTAAGATTACCAGTAGATAACTCATTCTCATTCTCTCTCTCTCTCTCTCACTATGTGTGTGTGTGTCTGGATATAGTATTCTCATACATACACTACGTATATATATATGGTTTTCTCTTTATTGGATGCTTTTGTTGAATTTTTTCTTTGCCATAAAGGAGTTCAATCTGGAGATGGTGAAGCTAACAAATGACTGTGACTGAAAGACAAAAGACATCAACAAAATATACTTTTTTCAAGCACTAGTATTTCATTATCCGGATTCTACCAGAGAGATAATACATAGTCATATAAAGTATCAGTCTATGTCAAAGAAACTTGGTATACAAAATGAGCCTTGACAGTAGGGTCCATTTTAAGTATTCTGCTTACTTTAAATTCTCCCTAAAGTCAACTCTAGTCAGAACCTAAGTTTGCATATAATTCCCAAATTGGTCTTTTCACTACTGAGTACTTCTTGTTATAAGATGCCATGTCTAAGTGAAGGTGAGGAGGACACTTTATCATTATAAATTCTTCAAGAAACAACATGGGAGCTACAAAAAGAGCTCATACTTGAGTATAGAGTTCACATTCATCTAAGGTTTAATTAGCCCAGGCATAATGGTTTAACAAGATTCACCTGGGAATCTGCTTTTGAAAACAAATTTCCCTGATGTGACTATACCAGACTTTGTCATTCTCACCTATCATTTCAGAAAATTTACTCAGGAAAGAATATTTAATTTGGCAATTTCAATTTCTTACGTTAATTGAATATAAATAACAAATGCCATTTCTGTTTCCAACAGCTTTGGGTATCCTATTTGATTAAATAACATTCATAATTTTAACCCAGCCTAGTTCTTTTAATTGAAATGATCTGAGTAAGCACTAGCCAGGGAATAAGGAAATAGGTTGACAACCAAATCACCAGGAAAGAAGCATCTGAGCATTTATCTTTTTGTTTTTCTCAATTTAAAATGGATAAACAAGCATGCATATTTTCTCAGTGAGAATTATCTAGATATTATTTCAAAGCTATCCAATAGCAAAAGGAAGAAGTAGCCAAGGAAACGAATTCTTTAACTCACTTTCGGCATGAAAGAGGACTTTTTTCATATGAAGCTTTGGGTCTTATTCAGAGATCCACTTAAATTGGTGATACAGAAGAAAAATGAACTCATTCCAGAAACCCGTATAGCATGTTACGATCAATAATAAGGCAATTTTGAAGAACAAAATTCGAAAGGAAACAAGTCTATTCTGATTTTTTTTTCACTTCACATTTAATAAATTGCTCTTGAGACAAACTTTCTCTGCTCTTTTGTTCCATCTGCTATGGAATGAAAACTTCAAATTCTTTGATGAATGGTTAGAAAGGATCCATTTTTACAGTCGTGCTCATATATAATCCTAAATAAATAGCACTTAAACAAACTCTAGGCAGACATGACTTTTTTTTTTTTAATGTCAGAAGGCAGTTTAGGAATCACTATATAATCCCAGATGGCCTCAAATGCCTTAAACGATTTAGGCTCAAGCTGGGAGGCTCTCCTTCTAGATTTAGGAAAGCTATGGAAGGTTGCCCCTAATTGACAAAAGCATAACCTAAGCTTGGCTTACAAAGCCATTTGGTAAAAAAGAGAAGCATGATCCCTTTAATAGATCAACGGAGAGAAGCTGATGGCACAAAACAGTTTGCTGGAGCAAACATTAAAATAAACATTAATGCTAAATGCTCTACTTCCTTGACTTTAGTAAGCCTGTCCCCAAGGTACTTCAGTGACTAGCCCAAGGATAAGAATGAGGCCTATTTCCATTTTCCCTGAGGACAACAAAAAACAATGGTTAATAATAATAATAAAAGTTACTTTTCTACTGACTTTTTGATTCAATTATACTTCACATAATGCACTGATAACTAGATGAAAATAACTTAGCATTGAATATTTTTTGAGACCAGAAAGACCCAACCAAGAACTCAATAAAAAGTACATTATTATTTGAACTGTCACCAGAATATTAGCAAAGGAGGAATTAATAGGATCATAGACTTAGAGCTATTAAGAATCTTAGAGGCTAAACCCAACTTCCTCATTTTACTGATTAGGAATTTGAGGCCCAGAGAGTTTAAATGATATGCTGATGGTCACACAATTACTAATCATCTAATGTTGTATATAATCCCAAGTCTTCCTGACTCCAAGACCAGCACTTTATCTACTATACTACATCACCTCTCAAAGCAATTAAACATTTACCAAGAGTAGATAATATGACATCATATGGTGAGATCATGTTTAACACTTAAGACTTACCTCTGCAGCAAGGGAAAGAAGGATGGAGAAGGAAGAGAAACAAGCATAAGACAAGAGTGGTATTGCTTGTAAAGTTGGGAATTACTCTGTAACCTGGATGAATCAAGGTCACAAAAGTTACAGAAACCCCGCTTCTTCAACGTAGGGAGGAACATTTATCTGAAAAAAGTAAAAGAGAGCCTTGGAACTGAACTCTCCCTTTGAATTCAAAGTGAGAGGCTCAGGTGAGAACACAGGTTAAGGTCTAGAATCTGACCTTTACCTTAAGCAAAATTGGTAGCATTTGCCCTAAGAACTGAGCTTGAATTGAGGCTCTTGTCAAAAGACCATTCCAAGAGGAATTTACTAATTGAAGAGGAATAAAAAGGTGTAAGGGAAGGAATTAATGGAAAACCAAAGGAAAGATCACTGGTTCTGGGGTCCAAGGTTTATGAGCTACATTCTTTATTATCTTGAGCATTTATCCAAATCTCAGATCTTTCTATGCTTTAATCTTCTTGAGACTAGTCATATAGTTCTATAGTTATTTTTTTTTTTGCAGGGGGGAAGGCTGGGCAATTGGGGTTAAGTAACTTGCCCAAGGTCACATGGCTAGTAAGTGTTAAGTGTGTGAGGCTGGACTTGAACTCAGGTCCTTATGACTCCAGGGCTGGTGCTCCATTCACTGCACCACCCAGCCACCCCTAGTTTGTTGTAATTTTTTTTAAATCATCCTAAATTTCCTTCCCTAACTTCAATGTTATATACATGTTTCTTAAAAACTCTCTGTGATGTTATGTCTACTCTTTAAGCACCTCTCTTTTTTCTCCCTCAGTAGAATCATTTGGCAAAGGTTTCATCATTCTTTTTATAGAGTTTATCTGAGAGGAGGGAGAAGGAAGGAGTAGGGAGAAGGATATAGTGAAGAGAGTGAGAAACGTGGGAGTCAATAAAGATCTAGGTTCCCAAACTCTAATACTTGACTACGTGACCAAAGCCTTTGCCCACCTTTAATTTACCAATTCATAAGACTAGGATGACATCTATAGTTGCTTCCACATTAGGTAACCGTGCTATATGAATGCCAGCTATTATTACCAGGAAAGAGCTTTGTTTCTTCTTTGTGAGCTAAATGGCAATTACTAGCAAGCCAAAGAATACTTGAAAAGGGGAACACTGTGGTACTCAACTTGACTAGTACGCCTTCATCTAGTTTTAAAGCATGTCATGATTAAGATTAGGGGAATATGAAAAAAAAACTGATATAGGAGAGGGGGAATGCTATTTCTCTCATTTTATTTTTCTTTATTTTCTAAATTTGGGGAAAGAAGAGATGATGGTGATCTTAGAGGTTCTGATGTGGTTCACAAAGAGATATGCAAAAATAACGTTCACTTCTTTAATTATTAGTGATTTCAAACACTTTTTTCATATGACTATTCAACTGGATTTTTCTGGAATATATTCCTCAGTTATTAAAATTCCTCCCCTGAAACATATTGGGGGCCTTTACAGATGAAGACACTGAGGCTTAAAGAGGTTAGTGATTTGCCCAGGGTCACACAGCTACTAAATATTTCCAATATCCTTTCTACAAATGCTCATATTTGCCCCTGATATGTCAACCTTTTGAACTTTGTATTTTTTCATTCATCAGCTGAAAATTTGTGAAGATCTAAGCACTACTTGAAAACTGTTCAGTCAAAGCTTCTTTCCCATGAATGATAGCTTCCCTATCAACTGATTAACCAAGGGCAACTGGCTGAATAAAAAAATTCAATGCTAAACTCATTCTCTACTAGCTGTTTTTCTTTTACAAGTTTGCATTTTGCATTTGAGGTTTTCTGAAAGCAAAACACATGAGCATACTTTTTCAGCAGAAGCCGTACAACGGGAAAATGAAATGTCAATAATACAGCAATAAATTTCAAGGCGATAGTTTTCCAAGACTAAACCAGCGCTACCGATGCTATTCCATCCAAGCTGCTATTAAGAACGTAGGCTTTCTGACAGAACTATGGTGAGATCATTTAAGGGAAGAGGCTGTGTCTTACATTTATCTTGGTACTCCAAGGCTCACTCAGCACCGTAAGCACAGTTTGTAGAATGAATGAAACTGGGACAACCTACCATAAACTCAAAGGCATTTCTAAATAAGATTTGTAATATTAATGAAACATTAACAAAAATCCTATTTGTCTACACCTAGGCCTTTAATCTGAAGTGACCAGGTTTCTAATTATCCAAACTTACGACAATGTGAAGGAGACTGTCAAGCTCCAGGAAACATAACTGGTTTGTCCACGGTGGCCTCAGAAAATTTTATTTTGATTAATGGCATGAGAAAACATCACTGGGACAAAAAGAAGTAATTAAGAAATGGTCTCCAAAGCTCCCTCCTCTCCATGGCATTAGTGTGTATGTGGGAGCCGAGGGAGTTCACAGAGGCAGAACATTGCATATAATGTCAGACTTTATGTCTTGATCATTTTTTGCTAAATTTTTCTCTCTTTTTAAAATATTTTGTTATTACAGATGATTTTCTGGGAGAAGAAAGGGAGTGATACAGGGGAAAATCTAGGTGATACAAAAAACAAAAGATATCACAAAGAAATACCTATTTTATTAAAAAGAAAAAAGAAATGGCCTTCAAAACCTTTTTCTATGGGGAAGAAAGGTGAAAGACTTCGAAAGAATGTGACATAACTAAATCCATTGAATATAAGAAGAGAGCTATATTCTTTATTGGCATTATTTAAATGAAGTGTGTGCCTTAGAGAAAAAAAAATAACAAACAAAAGTGATTAATTCACCTGGCTGAATAAGCTATATCATTTTAAAACCTAAATTTCTGAAGAGGCTATTTTTTTCACTTGAGATTGATATTCACATTTTCAAGCAGTTTGCTGAGCTTTAAATTTGGGACCCTCTCTATTCTATATTTAGTTCATTTCCTTTATCAAATTAAACATTTAAAATTTCTTACCTAGAGTCTTCCCAAAAAGGGCAAAGCAATTTTGAATTGAGGATTCTCTATTAAAATTCATGAAAGAATTATGAAACAGGAAGAAAAAAAAGGAGCTTTCTGTAAAACTACTTCTGAATAGAGCACTAAATTCCCTTTTTTTGTATAGTCCTCTTTCACCTCTTTGTTAAACAGTATTTAGTGAAGCATTATCAAACTACTTTCACCTTTAAGACAGATCAACATGACCAGAGATAATAGAAAATATGTTTACATAGACATATACACATTTATGCTGATAATTAGGCCAATAAATTCAGGAAATAAGTAGCCAATTCTTTAATGATTCTAATGTTTTAAAAATTCTCCCATTTCCATTTATATAGTCCTTTCAAATAGCAACTCCCAGTGAATGTGTACCTGTATATTAGATCCAGTTGTAACCTAAAATCTTTAGACTGTTTGCTGAAATAGTAAACCCCTGCTTCAAAAACAACATTCTAATCCTGTTCACATTTATTAATTTTTCAGTTGTGTTTTATATGGCAAAATATAATACTAACTCTCAAGACATATTCCTCTGTCACAGAGGGGTGATCATTCCCTTGGTCATGATGTCACTTACAAGTTTTCATGTTCAAGAACTCAGAAATTTCTTTATCTGACACAATAATTTACCAATCCATCTGTCCCTGTGCCTTACAACTGTGAAATCTCTTCTTTGTCCTCACTATGATAAACAAATCCCTCCAACCCTCAGTACATTATTAGTACTAGATAATTATTAGATTCAGTACAGTCCTAAACTGGCAATACTCTCTTTCCTGCCTTTCTAATTTCCACCTTTTAATGAACTAGCTCTACTCTACACTGTCCCCTACTTGAATGCCTTGATCTCTTATCTTTTTGCTGATCATGCCTTGCCAAAACCCAACCCTGGATTACTCCCGTGATCTGGCTCCTTTGCACCTACTCAGATGCTACTGGAGAAAATAACTAAACCAAGCTAATTTGGCAGATTACATTTCATGTTAGCAAACCTCAATGGGGTGCTCACTAAAACAAGTTAATCCTTCTACTACCTCCTCCCCTCCCACTTAATTCTCTAGCCCACTCACTACGGTGACAGCATTACAAATTTTCTTTTCTCTCCTCAAGACTTTCCTAGCATTCCCTCTCCAAACGCTTTCAGCTGAGGACCTTACCTCCCACTTCCAAAAAAAAAAAAAAGGCCATTTGCAATGAGCTCTGTTTTCCCTCTTTCTCAACTCATATCTCCTTGATATCATTTCGTTGTTGTTGCTTTGCTGTTGCCCTATATTCTCTTTACTCCATTCTCTGCTAAAGAGAGGTCCCTTCTCCCCACCAATGTTAACTCCTCAAAATATACCCATTCCTTCCCATCACCTCTCATCTTTTACAGCAAACTACCATCCCCACCCAGTAATCTTCAATATCTCCATAACTAATAGTTCCTTCTGTGCTGCTTATAAATCCACCGAAATCTTTCCCATCTTTATATAGTCCTCATTAGATTCTACTATCACCACTACATATCATCATCTCCTATTTTCAAGATAGCTTAGGAAAAGCTATCATTATTCAATGCCTCCACTTCTCATTCTCTTCTAAAATGCCTGCAATCTAGTTTTCAACCTCATCATTCAAACGAAACTGCAACCTCAAAGTTACCAGTGACCTCTTAAATGCAAATCTAACGGCCTTTTGCCTTCCTCAGTCATGTAGATCTCTATTAACCATCTTCTCTTCCTGTATACTGTCTCCTCTCTGGTTTTTATGACATTTTTCTTGTTTGGTTCCACTCCTATCTGACCATTCCTTAGTTTCTTTTCTTGAATCTTCATGTCATGCCTACGTTCCACTCCTATCTGACCATTCCCTAGTTTCTTTTCTTGAATCTTCATGTCATGCCTAAAAATTATGTTTATATATTGAGGGCTGCGTCTGGAGCCTTCTTTTATTTTCTCCTAACTCTCTTGGTGACCTCTGAGACCACTATGAGTTTATTATCAATCTTTGTATATGACTCTCAGATTAAATATCCAGTCCTAGTTTCTCCCCTGAGTTGTTGCAGCACTTCATCAACTACATATCAGACATTAACAACTGGGTAACTTGTAGGAATCTCAATCTCAACATGTCTGAAATAGAACTGATCTTTTCCCCAAAACCTACTCTTCTTCTGAATTTCCCTTTTCCTGCCCACAGTATTAACATCCTTTCTGTCACACAGGTTTACAACCTCAATATCATTCTGAACTCTTCATTATCCCTCGATCCATAAGGCCAGTCTGTTGCCAAAACTTGTTTTTTTCTGTCTCCATGCCTCACATCCATCCCTTCCTCTCTCTTCACAAAGCTATCATCCTAAGTACAGCGATCATCATGCCTTACCTGGACTAGTGCAGGAGCCTATTAACTGGCCTTCCTGCTTCTCTCTTTCCTCTGTCCTCCACACGGATACTAGAGTGACTTTCCTAAAGCACAGATCTGATCATATTGCAATCTCACTCAAATTACAGTGGCTTTCTATTACTTCCAGGATCACACAGAAAGTTCTTTTTGACATTTAAAGTTCCTCATACTTGTCCCTGGCTTACATTTCCCTTTTTCACGCTTTGCTCCCCTCTTTGCACTCTACAGTTCAGCCCCGCTGGCCCCTTTGCTTTTGTCGCGTGTTATACTCTCTACGTCATCCCATGTTCCCCATGCCTGGAATGCTCCCTCTCCTCAATGTCACCTTTTAGCTTCCTTCAGGACTTAGCTCAAACAACCACGGGAGGCCCCTACTGGTCCCCTCAAATGCTAATCTTTGTTTCTAAGGTCACCCTGGGTCTATTTTGTATGAGCCCTGACACACTGCCTCCCCCATCATAAAGCTAAGTGTCTTGAAGGCAAGAACTGTTTAGCTTTTTTGTTGGGAGGAGGTGATGTTCTTAGCACTTAGACCAGTGTCTAGTGCAGAGTAAGGGGTAGGAACTGAATCTGTAATTTCACTGATATAGACAATTCTCAAATAAGGACAGTGCCTTCTCTACAATTCATAGTCTTAGCAGTGAGAGGCTAAGTGACCTGCCCAGGGTCACAGATTTAATATATGTCAGAAGCAGTGCTTGTACCTAAATCTTTCTGGTTTTGAGGCTGGCTCTCTATCCATTATCAAACACTGTTAGCACTTAATAAATGCTTGTCAATTGGCTGACTTCAAGTCAGTACACCTGGGTTCAAATTCTGCCTCAGATACTTACTAGCTTTATGACCATGGGGAAGTCTTTTCATCTGTAAAAGATGGGTGATAATAGCTATAATACCTACCTTACATTGTTATTGTGGAGGTCAGCTGTGCAGGTCAAATGAAATAGTTGATGTAAAAATCCTCTTCCAAATCTGGAACGCTACTTTGGTTCATGTTCTGGCTAACCATCAACCCACTGTACTCCCTATCAATTATTTATAAAATGATGGACAAAATCTTGAAGATTTTTTGCTCCAGCACTTTTAGAGCAGTACACACTTTCTATATTTTCAAAGTGCCGCAGCCAAGACTTTCTTTTTACATTAAAACAATGAACAGAGAGGCAAAAGACAAATTAAATATCTTTCAGAATTTCTGGGTCCTCTGTCACCAGTTAGTAGAGCTATCAATCATTATAATGGAGCAAGTGCAGTGTAACAACCAATTAAAACTACAACAGACTGGTCTGATGCCAACTGATAGTTGTGCCAGCCACTGACACTCAAGGAAAGAGGAGCGCCAAAGGGTGCTCTCCTCCCTTTACATTTTTATTTGTCCCACATCTATTTCTAGGACCCCACCCCCATTAGTACAAAATTATTAGATACAGGCCTACTGGGATCTGAAAAAAATAGTAGTAAATATTTCTTTGTAAATTATAGAGCCTGAAGTTTATCATAGGTATAATTCTTTCAAATAGACTATCCTTAGCCAGAGGAAGAGTATATTTGTGGTTATCTGGTACTTCAGTAATCCCAAAATGTAGGGAAAATATACATAGATGCAATTTTCCTGACTCAGCTAGGTGCAAAATGAACTGAAGTAACAGAGAATTATATTTGGGTTTGATATAAAGAAAAACATTCACAATTAGAGCTACTGCAGAGTAGAACACACTGATTCAGGAGGTAATAGGCTTCCTCTCATCAGAAGTGTTCAAGAAAAAGCTAGATAACTACTTATGTAGAATGTTATAAAGAGGTGTCAAATTTACAGTGCACAGGCTACCCCTAAAACTCTAGAATGTACCTCAAACCAGATTAAAATGCAATTGGGAAATGTCTGACAAAATAAATGAAAAAACAATACAACGCAGATAATGTTAATTTGTCATTTTCTAAGTCAATATGCAACCCACAGGGATCTATTTCTATTTGAATTTGTGTAGAGGGCATATTTATTCAGATATACACAGGAGTCCCTTTTGAGGTATACATAACACATACATACACAAGAGGACCCATGGCATAGTAAATATAGAGCTGGCCTCAAGAAAAGAAAGACTTGAATTCAATCTGACCTCTCATATGCACTGTCAATGTGACCTAAGCCACCTCTTTAGCCCTGTGGGCAACTCTATAAGACTATAAGTTGAGTGCAGACCTGCATTAGTAGAGAGAGTTCCCTATAACAATGAAACCAAAGGTCTAGTTGCTATGCCTGATAGGACTGTACAGGACTGATAAAATGTTTAATAAATGCTTGTTCTATCTATCTCATCTATTTACCTCTCTGGAAACAAAGGTCAGGCTCGAAATGACTAGAATTATTAAGGTTCTTAACAATTAGTATTTCATAGTTAATATCAAGATGTAGGGGCATTCAGTAATCTTTCAGAAGTTCTTGAAGTCTTCATTTTTGGAAAATACTCATGGACTTGGGTTACTTTAGAAATGGTTTTCAGACTCAGAGTACTTGTAAAGTAACAAAGATATGAACTAAAAATACTTATAGCATGATCTATGATAACAGTTCTTATTGGAGCTCCAAGTAACAAAGAGATGCTCTGCATTAAGGAGGAGGGGTATGTCACACAGCAAGTCACACAGAATAAAGCATGGCACTGCCAGTAAGGTAGTGAACAACTCTAAATTGTGATAGCCCCAGAAGGTGAAATTGGGAACACATGGATGGAGTTAATATGGAGGCAGATTTAGGTTTAGCTAAGGAAAAACTTGCTGACAATTAGAGGTACTACAAAGTAGACTAGACTGCTTCAGGAGGTGGTAGATTCCCCCTCATTAGGGGTTAACTTCTTGTGTGGTAGGATTTAGAGGGCATCCTTGTTCAGTTATAAATTAAAGGTATGTTAAGCAAGATAGCCTCTGCAGTCTCTTCTAACCAGACAATTCTATGACCTCATCAAACTAGTTTCATTCCCTTAATTCTGCTCAGCATTCTCTACCTCTCCTCCCCAGTCACACCGCACCAAGTTTGTTTATATTGTTAACAACTTTACTTTGTTGGACCTAAGCAGCAATAACACACCAAATCTGATACAGTCTCATTCCATTTCTGGTCCCTTCATGGCCCCACTCACCCCCACTATGAAACAGACAGGTTGGTTCTTGAATTTTTTCAGTTCATAGACAGATTGATATGGAAAAAAACAAAAACAATCACTTTTGGACTAACCATTCATGCTAGTTTGCTGCAAATTAGCAGCAAAATCTCACCAAAATTGGAAGTAATACTGACACTCCTTTCGATGGAACCTCATTGAGCTGATGTGATATTGAATAAAAACCAGATGAATAAAATGTTCATCCTAACCAGGAGACACAGAGCCTGCCATTTTCAGGACATTAATAACAATGGAAGAGATGAGTCCCCCCCATTTGTTGGAGCAGCTTCAATGATCCCCAGCTGTCTCCAAGACCATAGCCTGAGAACCACTGGTCAGTGATAACACACTCCCTGCAGTGATTAATCAAGTTTTCTTTCTTTCTTTTTTTTTCCACTGTGCTCTAAGTAGAGATTTCTTTGTTGGGCAACGACACTAAAAACCATTACAATTTTACTTAACTCTTACAGATAATGGCCACTTTCTGCATTGTAGGGATTTTTTTTCTCTCTAAATGAACAGGAGTGTGTGTGTGTGTGTGTGTGTGTGTGTGTGTGTGTGTGTGTGTGTGTGTGTGTGGGTGCGCGCGCGCGTGCGTGTTAGCAAAGTACTGTTTCCTGTTCTTTTTGAAAGAAAAAAAAGCAAAGCTAATAGATGCCTTTTCATAAAGATGACTATTTAAAAAATGAATTTCATAATACACTTGCTACAGATATATTCTCTTCCAATCCGTCTTTCTCCCTTTTTTTTTTTAACAGAGGCTTAAATAATGCAGGTACAAATGCCACTTCTTTAACTATCTGATGGCTCCTCAGCATTCTGGCACGTGGTAGCTTTGTCCCCATTGCCTTTTTTTCTTGGCCTGTCAGCGGTGAGAAACAGTTTTCTACCAATTACTGTCACAATGTGAATAAATTCAAACCTGGAAATACAAGTACTGAATATTTTCTTTAAATTTGTCCCCCCAAAGCTGTATAAAGCGAGGATTTAGCATGTATAAAAAGAATTTAGCAAGCAATGAAAAAGCAGCAGCACAATTGTACTTTCTGTTCTATAAATAAAAACATAATGTAAGAAAGTAAACAAAAAAGGCACTCATGCAGAGAAGAGAAATGGGCAAATGACACCAAGAGTATGAAATGCAAACTTAATAAAAATAAAGTTACAGCTGCAGAGAACATCAATTAAGCAATGTGACCCAAAATAACAGTGTTATGGGCTTTTCTGGGTGATTAATTATGCTTTAATTATAAATCATTTTAAAAGGTTCATTTAGCATTTTACTCCTTAACATCAATCAGTTAATTTTGGTTTGCAGCCCTAAACAAACATCCAAGGTTTTCAGTTGGGTGCTAATAAGTTTTTAGTTTAAAAGTTGTAAAGGAATGTACTAATAAAAGAATGAGTAATGTTCTTGGGTTATTACTATTATTCAACATTTATTAATTCTGGATCTAAATAGGACACAGTTATCTCTTATTTAAAATATTACTTAAAAAGAACTCATACACATTTTCTTTCATTTTTGGAAACCTCAGATGCAGAGACAATAGGTATGGTCCATAAACACAAGTTTGAATCTTTTCCCTCTGGGGCCTAGTCCAGAGGTATCAAACATGAAGGCCACATGTGGATGGAACCAGATTAAAACATAATTGGGAAATATTTAACAAAATAAAAAAACCAATAAAACAATACATGTTAATGTGATTTTCTATATGTGGACTGCAGCGATGCTTATATATGGTTTATTTTCTATTTGAGTCCCTTTGCCAGAACAGAGAATTGGTCTCACCATCAGCTGGCCAACGAAAGCTAATAATAACAATAACAACCAACATTTATATACTGTTCACTATGTGCTAGGCACTGATAAGTACTTTATAATCATTATCTCATTTGATCTTCACAACAACCCTAGGAGGTAGGTACTATTATTATATTTCCATTTTGCAAATGGGAAAACTGAGGTAGAGGTTAAGTGACTTGCCCAGGGCCACGTAGCTAGTAAGTATCTTAAAGCTAAACATGTGCTCAGATCTTCGTGACTAGTTCCAGTGTGCTCTATCCACTGCGGCACCTAACACCACAGTTGACATGGGGTTATTTTTCTTTCCCTTTTAAAATGATTTTTAGGTTGTTTTTCCTTAGAATTTAACTAGTTTTATTTTTTCTTTAGCATGGTATGTTTATGCCTTTTCCTACCTCTCCCTCAGTTTTATCATCAGTCCCTTTAATTCATAATGATCTCTGTAGGCTATAAAAGAAAACCTGTCAGAATTTGCAAGTCCTTTGACAACTTCTTCTCTCCTATTTCTAATAGCCAGACACTCATCAAAACCTGCAAACTTTCGACGTTTTCTCTTGTTACCCTGTCCAATCCCACTACCACTATCCTGGTAGAGTTAGTTCATATGATTACTACAGTGACTGCACTAGCCTCCTGATTGGTGATGGTGCTAGTAATCTTGCCCCAATCCAATTCATCCTGCACAACCCTCCTAGATGAATTTGCCTAAAACATTAATCTAGCAGTGCTGTATATGACATTTTGAAGTGGTGGAAAAGACTCAAGGCAGGTTCACCAATTAGAAGTTTCTTACAGTCTAAGTGGCATGCTACTCTCCTATTCAGAAATGTTCAATGGCTTTCCATGATCTGCATTACATTTGAAATGTTGTCATTTTGGTGGTTTTAATAAAATTATTTCTCCTGAAAAAAGTATTTGCGTATTGTTCTACTTTCAGAAAATCTCAAAAAGAAAAAGAAAAAAATAAGTTTGTGAAAATATTCTTTTGCACTAGTCCAGATTTAGGGAGCTTATCTATCCCTGGAGAAATGGTCCATAGGGGAGAAATTTTCACTTGATTTTTTTTTAGGTCAAATATTGGCAAAACTGTTGCAGACGTTCAAATGTGCTAAAATTCTGTCAATTAATGGGTACTTAGAAATATAAAATTTGGAAGTCTATTGAAGTGAGTATAGACATATGAGGAATTAGTATGCATACTGGAAGGTGAGACACATCCACATCCACACATGTCTATATATATCTATATCTATCTACCAAGCTTTTCAGGAAAAATTAGCTTCAATAGGAACAAGTTCTTTTTAAAAATTATGTGGAACTGAAATTAAAATTAAATTGGAACTCAAAAAGCTTGTGGGACTGAATGCTGTAAACTAAAAATAAATAAATAAATATTTTAAAAAGAAAAAAGTTATGTGGATCCCCTCTAATTAGAGTAATTGGTTCATACTTGCTTCCATCAAAAATACTTTGACAAAAATTAGGAAAATCTAAACTGCATTAAAAGGTCCTCCAAAAATCAAACCTTAACTTATCTTTCAGTTTATTTTCCACCAATGTCATATATCAAAGTTAGATGGCTTGGTATATCCACAATCTCCTCAAACTAGCTAGTATATTTACATCCCTGAACTAATGTTCATTCCACTGCCTCCATCCTTCCTTTTTATCCTTCCCTCACCTATTCCAATTACTCACTTCATCATCTAGCTCAAGTCCCATTTTCTTCAAGAAGCCTTCCTTGATCCCTTTAGCCTACACTGATCTCTTCCTTCTCCAAGGTCCAACAGAATATATGTATATTATATATGTGTATGTATACATGTATAGGACATATATATGTCCTACACTGACACTCCTACACTGTTGTCCCTGACAACAGAGGTCATATAATTCTGTGTCCATAGTATTAGCATAACATGAAGCACATAAAAAATACTCAAAAAAATTAAGTGAATTTGTCAATCAAATCAAAACATTTAGGATGTCTGGTTGCACTTATTCAGGTATATCCAATCACAGAATCTCAGAGACAGAAGGACCTTCAAAGGGCCATCTATCTAATCTAAGATTCTTTCTACAACACACCTAATAAATGATGATCATCCAGCTTCTGCTAAAATATCTCTGACAAAGAGGAAATTCACTGCCTCTTCAAGTAGTCCATTCCATTTTGGTGAAGTGCTCACTTTTAAGCAATTTCCCCTTGCAGCCGCCTAAAGGGGTCTCTTTCTAACTTAGGGTCATAGAATCATAAGATTTAATCTATCAATCAATATACATTTATTAAGGGCCTATGTGCCAGACAGTGTGCTAGGTACCATGGATACAAATGACCTTGACCTCAAGGAGCTTATATTCTATTAAGGCAGTGGTTCTCAACCTTCCTAATGCCACGACCCTTTAATACAGTTCCTCATGTTGTGGTGACCCCCAACCATAAAATTATTTCTGTTGCTACTTCATAACTGTAATTTTGCTACTGTTATGAATCTATCTGATATGCAGGATGTATTTTCATTGTTACAAATTGAACATAACCCATGGGTTGAGAACCGCTAGGGAAACAAGAAATACATTTGTAATTTTACATAAAACATCTACAAAGTTCATAAAAGATTACTGGGGAAGGAGCTCATATATGGAAATATCAGGCAAGATTTTACTTAGAAAGTGGTGTTTGAGTTTTGAAGGAAGCCAGGAAAGTTAAGGGGCAAAGGTGAGGGAGTAGAGCATTCATGGGGCATAGCCAGTACAAAAGAATAAAGATGGCAGATGGAGTGTTGTAAGAAACATCAAGTAAACCAATGCAACTAGATCATAGATGGCATGGAGGGGAATACAATTTAAGAAGCTTGGAAAAGTAAGAAACGGCCAGGTTATGAAAAGCTTTAAAAGCCAAATAAGGGTAGAGGTAAGAGGAGTCACTAAGAAGGGGAAAGGTTACATTGAAAGCAAAGGGGAAAAAACCCAACTCAATACTAAAAAACATTCCTCCCTTAAAGCTGGGGCAGATTCTCCCATAATTATATAGTGTCAGCGAGAAGAGTGGGGTACAAAGACAGAGTAAGCTAGTAGAGTTGCACACACTGGAGAACACACATGGTCCATAAAACTCAAACCTTTGGTACTACAGGGAGATTGCTCATCTTGATTCTTTATTGGTGCTCACTGTTGGTGCAAGTTTTCCTGTGCTTGCATCGTGCAGGTGAGTAACAGTTCTACTGAAAGACACTATGGTCAGCTGGGAGGAATGGGGAAAAAAAAGCGATTCCCTTTTCCCCTTCACCTCCAGGTGAAGAACCTGTGTTTTGAGGGTTGGGCTTTCCTCTGCTCTTCTCCACTAACAGAGCTCATCTTGTGTCTCAACTGACTCCCTGAACAATGTCTTGCTTTTTCAAATCCACTAGAGAGATGGACAAATCTTTAAATAATCCCTGGTTAGAGACCCTCTAAATCCATCAAATCTGACTCAATTGTTCATCATGGCTGTCCTAACCAAATCCACTTCTACACATAAGTCATCAACCTATGTGGTGTCTCTTACCTGAAAATTCAGGTATAGGGAAGTCATCTGAAACCCCATATGACTCTGGCTTTTGTGTCTGACCATGAACAAAATAGTAGCAACTCCAATTTCCTCACTTAATGATTACACCAGAGTTCTGAGTATTTTCAGTTCTCGTGGTTTTTATTTTGGAACACAAGTGCCAAGAAGTGTGTTGTCAGAATAGCAGTAATTATTAAATCCTTGTTAAATCAACATTGGTGAATGGGAGAAAAGAATTAGATGTACAAAATTTTTGTTCAAAAGGCAGGAAAACATAAACTCTGCATATCAAGTGACTTTTTTTTCAACTAATAAAACATTCTGGCATTTCGTTTCAAGAAATTTTCATTTAGAAATATGGGTTTACTTTCTAATCTGTTTTAGCTCCAACTGTTTAGAGAACTTTTCTAGTTTTTATTACTTCATTAAACACAAGATCTTTCACAAATGGCACATAGCAATCTTGATGAACTCTCTTCTGAATTAGGCCAAACAATGAGACCAACTTTTAAATAATCAGCATTATCCTCTGGAAAACATACAATCTTTTCTTCTCTTCAGATAGATATTCAAATTGCTTCTTTTTTTTTTCTGACAAGTTGCAGCCTAATTCAAAGTATTAGACTAATGTTATTTATTTTACAAATGAAACTAAGCAAGATCCTTTTCATTTTTCCTCCACCCACATGAAAAAAAAAATCACCTTGAAATTTTAGTAGCATTTACAAGTGTCCAAAAGAGTGCAGGGGACACATTTAAAATATAAAATTGAATATAATAATTAAAACAGTAGTGCAATTCAACTAAAAAAAAAGAACAATTTTAAGTACCTGCTGGTTGGTGATTATAGATTGCAGAACTATTGTGCAGATGAGGAAATGACCCTTCCCACTCAAGTGTCAGGTGACCATGACCCAAGAAAAATGGCACTCAATTCACTATGTCTTATCAAAAGCAAGTTTTATTTATTTATTTTTGCAATTTACAAGCTTTAAAAAGTAAACAGTCAACATTTTACAGACTTAAAAATTTGCTCTATACTGGTGCCAACTCACAGATTGATAATGGAGAAACACTGATCTAGTTCAAAAGCCCTTGTTTTGGTCCTCAGTATCTTCATTCGTTTGAGGTTATACTGCTAGATCATGTCAAAAGTAAAATTAGACTCTGAACTTCTGATTCTTATTTCTATTACAGTAGTCTACAAACATTTTTTTGTTTTTGTACCCTTATCAGTAAAACATTTTTATATATAATATCTATTTATAAACTATATAAATGTACTATTATGCTAATACCTTCTACATTATAAGAATTACATAAAAATAGACATTTTTTTAAAAAAAGGATGAGATAAATGTGAAATAGCAAATCATCCTAGTGTCAGTAAGGAGCCATTAAAGTTTAGGGGAGGGACATGGTTAGATTTCTGTTTAAGGAAAAATCAATTTAACAGCTTTGTAGAGGATGGGTAGGAGAGATGAAGCAAGAAGACCAATTAGGAGGCTATAATAACAGTTGAGAGGTAGATGAGTGCCTGAATGAGGGTGGTAACTTAATGAGTAGAGAGAAGACAATGGATACATACAATCAATGTGAAGTCAAAAATAGTGAGATTTGGCAATTGATTGAATATGTGATGTAACGAGGACCTGAAGATGAAAGTGAAGCAGTGAATATGGGTGAATGGAGAGATGGTGGTATCCTTAGCAACAATAGAGAAGTTTGGAAGAGAAGGGTATGTTTAACCAGAAAGATAATAAAATGGGTTCTGGGATACAAATCACAACCCATTCATGCCTGCTCATCCTGTGTGATTCACTGTTCCATTCAAAATGAAAAGGTGGTAGGTGGGGCTCTTACTCACTGGTCACTACCCAGAATGCAGAGTCAACCCCCTAGGGGCTCCTGCCACAGCCACAAAGTGATCTAGGGAGTAGGCCTTAGGTAAGTTGGGCGTAGAATGAAGGAAAGTTATGGAATTTTCTCAAAGAGATCTACCCATTTGCTAATGTAAGTGCATGGGTAGTATTTAGATTTTAACTGTCATAAAGGATTGAAACCCACTTCACAATGGGATAAAAAGAATACTGCAGGATAAGGGTAATAAGTATGGTTATGTTGGAAACAATTCCCACTATTTGCTATCAAGAAGATGGTGAAATACAACTCATATTTCAATCATCTGACTGGTTAGTCATATAGCTTGTGGTGTCAGGAAATAGACCATCAGGGCTCCCACCCCTCCACTATGAAGATCTTTGTTCCATTATATAATGCTCACATAATGAATAATTTGTTATAATTACACAAGTACAGGAAAATTCTCAAAAGGATTCTCAATCTAAAAGTATAAGTACTTAAGAGAAGTAAGCGACAGTCTTTAAGAGTCAGTGTGGGCTAATAAGTCATGACAAAGATATATGATTTACTTCTGTTCTAATTTTTATGGCATTATCCTTAAATGTTCAGGCCATTATCAATGATCTAGATCAGTGATTCTCAACCTTCCTAATGCCATGACCCTTTCATACAGTTCCTCATGTTGTGGTGACCCCCAACCGTAAAATTATTTTTGTTGCTACTTCATAACTGTAATTTTGCTACTGTTATGAATTGTAATGCAAATATCTGATATGCAGGATGTATTTTCATTGTTACAAATTGAACCTAACCCACAGGTTGAGAACCACTGATCTAGATGAAGATATATGGCATTTATTGTGGCATATAGTACAAGATGTCAGTCTAAGCCTAAACTGTTATGCTACTGTTTTTCAGTTTTCCAAGAGTTCCTATCAAAAAGAGAATACTTTCCTAAGGAATTTATGTTACCAGATTTGTTGTACACTGTTATTCAGTTCAATTAGGTCTGATTATTCCTCATCTAATTTGTCCCACTGATATGCTTTTCTGTTTTTTAATGGATAACAAATTATTTTGGTGACTGCAGCTTTAAAAAGTAGTTTGAGATCTGGAAGTATAACTGCCATTTTTTTTTCATTATTTCCCATGGTATTCTATATCCTTTGTTTTTCCTAATGAATTTGTTATCAACTAGTTTTGTCAAGTTACTCTTTGGTGGTATGAATGATACAGCACTAAATTTATAAAGTAACTTTAGTAGTATTGTTATTATTTTTTACATGGTCCAGCCATGAATACTGAATGCTCTCCTTAGCTACGTTTATCTTTACGGTGTTTTGTAACTGAATCTATACAGGTAATGAGTATACTTTGGTAGGCTGACTCCCACAGATATGTATTTTGTAGTTATTTTGGATGGACTTTTCCTTTCTTTTACCACCTCCTGCATTGTTATTATCTAGAAATGGATTTCTGTGGGGCCTTATTCTGTAGCCTACAACTTTGTTCAAATTATTACAATCCAATTTTCTAAGTAAACCATCATATCATTAGCAAATAAGGGTAATTTTTTCTCTTCTTTGCCTTTTCTTATACCTTTAACTTCTTTCTCTTGTTTTATTACTATTACTAGAATTTCTAGAACTATCAGGAATCTCCTAGTGTATCTGTACTGCATACAATGCTTGCTTTTGGTCTTAGATAAACTTTTTATCATATTAAAAAAAGATCCCTCTGTGTGTATATTTTGTTGGGTTTAGGTTTTGTTTTGGGCACAAATGAGTATTATGCTTTGTCAAAGTATTTTTCTGTACCTCTAGATAACCAAGTTATTTGTGATATTTTTGGTTTTAATATGATTAAGTCTGTGAAGTTTATTTCTAATGTTGAAACATCTGTACATTCTTGGTATAAATTCAACTTCATCATCACAAATGATCTCTTGGATAAATTGCTGCACAATGAGAATTTCATTTAAAATTTTGAAATTGTCTTCTTGTGTTGCTGTATTTTGCAGAAACACTGGACCGAGAGTATGCAGGAAGCCCTGAACATATCAAAGCCTCTCCCCCGCCCCCAGCTGACATAATTTCTTGTTTGCACCCCCAGTGGGGCTCCCTATGTGTCCTTGAGAGTCAAACCAGCTGCAAAGCCACGTACCAATCAGCATTAGTGGTATTTGTTCTATAATTTTCCTTCTTTGCTTTATCTTTCCCTGATTTAGGTATTAGGACTATATGTCTCATAGTAGATATATGTAGGTAGAATATATTTTCTCAAGTTTTGCAAATAATTTTTGGATGTACAGGTATTGTTCTTTAGAGTTTTGATAGAATTTTTCTATGAATCCAAAATGATGAGGTTTTTTTTGTTAGTTTAGTTGCTTTATAGCTAGTTCAACTTCCTTTTCTTAAAATGAATTATTTAAGGTTTCTAATTGGTCTTCTGTTAGTTTCAGTAAACTTCTGTTTATTTTGTGTTCTCAGTTCTGTCAGCATATAACTGCACAGTAAGAAATGATGAACATAATGATTAAAGAGAAACACGGAACGACTTATATCAAGTACTCCAAGTGAAGTTAGCATAGGCAGGAAAGCAATAAACACAATTATTATAACAATGTGAAGAGAAAGCACCCCACCACCAAAAAAAAAACAAACTCAAAACTGAATATTGAAAAATTATAATACCCAAGATTGGCCCCAAAAAGAGAAACAAGAAGAACCCTCTTCCCTGCTCTTTCACAGATATGGGGGCCCACAGGCTACCTAATGGGAACACTGAATGAAATATCAGATTTTTTGCATATGTTGACTTGTCTGGCTGAATTTTTCCCCCTCCTCTTCCTTTTTTTCTTTTTTAATCCTTTGTTATAAGGGACTGTTGCCTGGGACCAAAGAAGGAGAGAGTTACAGGGGGAAATGTAGGTAATGTTAAAACAAAAGTTATTGATAAAAATCTTTAACAAAATAAGAAGTCATGCCAGGCTAACTTCAGTAGACAGACAAATATGGTTTAATGGAAATAACACTGGACTTAAACCAAGAAAACTCAGGTCTGAATCCCAGCTCTGATACTAACCAACTGTATGACTATGAGTAAGTCATTTAACTTCTCTCATCCTCCAGTTCTTAATTAGCAAAATGGAGCTAATTACAGCTACCATTGAATTTTGTGTAGGGCTTTAATTTTTTTGTGGTGCTTTATTGAGATTTACTTATTTGAGCCTCAATAGAGCTATGGTAGGTCTATAGATATTATTACCTCCATTTTACAGATGAGAAAACTGAGGCTCAATAGTGTTAAGTGACTTGTGTGTTGTCAGAGGGCATGATGTGGGATTCAAGCCTAGATTTTTCTCATGTTTTTTTTTCAATTTATCAAGCAAGTTTTTATTTAATTTTGATTTTTTGGCAGGGGAGCTGGTGAGGGAGGAAGAAATACAAAACCATTTCCATATTGGCCATGTCCAAAAGCGTGTTTCATTCTGCATGTTTAACACCATCATTTCTCTGTCAGGAGGTGGGTATCATTCGTTATCGGTTTTTTGGAATCTTAATTGATCACTGCATTGATGAGCTCAAATACATGTATTTGTCAAAGCCTAGCATGATCTATGCTATCATAATACTTCTCAATAACATCTATAATAAATGACAAATTTTGTGTAGAAATAGTGATGTTCATACCTTAAAGTTCTATATAAATGTGAGCAATTATTATTTCCTTTGACAGGACTATGAGCATCAGTGAATCAGACAAATATGGAGAAATTGTCAAAGGCCTTGTACAGATTCAGATCTATAAATTCTCTTGTGATTTCCATGTGAATTAGATAGAAGGATGTATATCAGATAATATTACTGGTAGGTAAATTCATTGCTGGCTGAATGATCATACCCAAACACTATGATGAATGGATCAGTGTCATAGGAGTTGTGTTTACTATTTACCAATGACAAGGAAAGAAATATGTCATAATTATTAAATTTCCAGATGACTTAAAGCACAGAGGCATAGCTAGTACCTCGGATCAGAGAAACTAGATCCTAAAGGATTGGGAGTATGGAATAATGAGCCAAATTTAAGAAAACAAAGTGTCATGTGGACCAGTGCAAAGTTCTGTACTTAGGTTTGAAAAAAAAAATTTTAAGCCCAAGATCTTGACATAGATGTTTGGAGAAAAATGTCTAGACAGTAGTTTATATGAAATAAACATAGTAATTTAGGTTGATTATAATCTCTAAAGGAGTCAAAGAGCTAATGCAATCTTACACTGCAATTAAGAAAAGTTATGTTGTCCAGAATATGGAGATTCTAGTCCGACTGCTTATCCTCTATGCCAGTCAGCGTGATGAGGTAGACTGAATTCAAAGAAAGATGGCCAATATGGCGAGGGGATTTGAAAGCATGTCATATTACAACTGATTAGAAGAACTAGAGATGTTTAGCCTAGAGAAGAAAAGATGAAAGAAAGCAAAAATTATATTAGTACTACTAAAGTGTTATGATATCAAACAAAGATTAAATGTATTCTGTGGTGCTGCAATAGAACCAGGAAAAACAGAAGGAAGTTACAAGGCAATAATTTTCAATTAACATGAGAGAAGATTCTTTAGGACCTTAAATGACTGAAAATGGAATTATTTTCTATCATGTAGTACCATAATCTCCATCACTAAAGATGCTTTTGCAAAAGCTAGATTACCATTTGTGTCCAAAGTGTTGAAGAAGCTTTTGCATCGAAGGTAGGGAGGAAGGGGGAAGGAGGGGTGGTGTCTGGCCTAAATGACATCTTGAGATTCTAAATTTTTTTTTTTTGCTTCTTGGAGGGCAGTTGGGGTTAAGTGACTTGCCCAAGGTTACATGGCTAGTAAGTGTTAAGTGTTAAGTGTTAAGCTAGTTAAGTGTTTGAAGCCAAATTTGAAGTCAGGACCTCCTGACTTCAGGGCTAGTACTCTGTTCACTGTGTCACCTAGCCACCCCTGAGATTCTAAATTTTTAATCCACCTCTATAGGATGGTTCATTTTCTTGAATGAAAACAAGGCTAATGACTGCATTTCCACTTCAATTTGTGAATATAAGACTTAACATTAACACTTATTGACATTACTCAAGGGTAAATGTTGAAAACTAACCCTACATATTTGTTCTCAGAATCACAAAATCTCAAGAGTTGGAAAGAACCTTGAAGGCCATGTAATGTGATCTATACCTATATGGGAATTTTTTCTACAAGTTCCCTAAGAGGTCCCAACAATATCCTTAGTCTTTGAAAACTCTGGTAATGGGGAAACCCATCATCTGTGAAGGTAGCTAATTTTAAATTTGGACAATCTCATTGTTAGGACACTTTTCATAATTTTCTATATATTTTTCTATCAAATTTCTGAGATCTTACCCTAACTTCTTTTCTAATTACAGACTCACATCTCCAACTACCTATCAGACACATCTTGAACTAGATGTCCACAGATACCTTAAATAAACTGAACATATCCAAAACTGACCTCCCAAACTCTTCCTTCTTTCGAACTTCCCTATTACTGTCAAGGGCACTACCATCTCCCCAGTCATCCAGGCTCACAATATAGATGTTATTTTTTTTACTACAGTTATCTCTCAGTCATCTGTACCCTAACCCCAAGTCTTCCTCCTTTCTTAAGGAATTCAGTACCTAGCTTACTCTTTTTCTTTCCTCCACAATTACTGACTTTATATCATGGAAATTCAACATTTGCGTTAATGCTCCTTCAAACCCATTAACCCACCTATTCCTTAATCTCCTAAAAACCTACTTGTTTGATCATACACAGGAATTGTTATAGCCTAGACAACATACAAAGGTTCTAAATTATTATAATTTCCCAATATTCTATCCTTCCCTATGCCTCACCTCTTCTAAACTTACTCTTTACCTCTTGCTGAAATCTTCAATACCTCATTTGGTATTTTCAACTCCACAGTTCTTTGAAGACTATTTCTTAGGCCCATTCTGCCATCAGTTTCTTTTCCTACCAATGTCAACTCCATAGTTAACTATTTCAACTCTATGTTGTCTTTTGCTCTGAAATCAATGCCGTCCTTGTCTTATCGACATTGATTCATTGCTATTTTCAACCCTGGAATACTCTCACTCATAACGCTGCTGAATGGAGTCAGATCAACTGTGCTCTCACTTTTACAAGAAAATCCTTTCCCTTCTCTCTGATTCTTTTCTACTCCCCATAGAAACAGCCTTAAACCTTGTCTTGTCTCCTCAAGCCTCCCATAGCATTTCACGCCCCATTCTTTGAGCTTCGAACCAAGCCTCTTACATTGCTGAAAAAAAAAATTGAACCTCTTCTTCCTTTCTTTCAATTTCAAATAATGAATTTAATAGATTCATGTCTTTGGGCAGAAATAGATTAAATATAATAAATATAAGCCTTTGGCCATAAACCCCCAATTCTTTCCTCCTCTACTGGTTTCTGATAATGAGGTAGCCCTTCTTGGCAAGGCTAATCATGTACTCTTGATCCCATTCTCTCCAACTTCTCCAGAAGACTACTCCCCTCAGTGATCCTCCCTCTCTTTCCAATTTTAAATCTTTACCTATACTTTTTCTTTTCCTGATGCTTTCGAACATGCCCAATTTTCTCCTATCCTTAAAAAATATAGACTCTATCATCAATTACCCTTTATCTGTCCTTCCTTTTTCAGTCAAACCCCTCAAAAGCTATCTGCACTGCCTTCACTTCCTCTCCTCTCTCATTTCTCAATCCTCTTGTAATCTGTCTACTGAACTCAGCATATAACTGAAACTGCTCTTCCCAAAGTTACCAATGATTATGACGGACAAACAATGGTCTTCACTTGGTCCTTATCCCTTTGAAATTCTCTGTAGGATTTCTTACAATTGTCTAACCCTTTTTCCTCATGAATAGCATAGTACCTGCCTCAAAGCATGTGCTTAATAAATGCAGGTCAAGTAACTGATTCCTCTGAATTTTCATTACAGTAATCTTTCCTAATTCTCTTTCTCTCTGTCTGACTGCTCCTTCTCAGTCTCCTTTCCTAGTTCATCATATTCCCTAAACTATAGGTGTTGCCTAGGAATTTGGGCTAGGTGACTTCTGAAGTCCATACCAGAATTCTGTGATAAGTTGTTTGTTGTTGGGTTTTGTTTTTTTTTACTCTGCTTGAAAATGAGAGATCACTTCAATTTCTTTGGCTTTGAATTGACAATCAGGAACATCTTGGAAGTTGGCAAGTCCAGTGTTGCCACAGCTAATGTAATCTCAAATCAGCTTTGTGCACAGTGCCCTCTGGTGTGGAGGAAGTGTCATCATAGCATTAGTCACCACATATGGACACAAGTGTTTCTGCTACATTATTTCTGAAAAACACTGGAGGCAATGAGCCTGGTACATAGATTTGATTTCATAGTCAAACTAGAATATTTAATAGCTAGCAATGACTTGGCAGATGCAATTTTTGAATCCTGGTCATAACTATGTTACGCTACATAAAAGAGAAAATGTATGCCATTAGGTTTTATGTCTTCTTCTAAGTAAAAACTGCTTTCAAATACTAAGCCAACTCTTGATTAGCAGAACTACTGTAGGGCACCAATAACACAAATAATCCAAAGCATCTGGTAATCCAAAAGTCCTTTATATTTGTCTTTGGGGGAAGAAATTTTATTTGCCTAGTCACACTGTTATTCAATTAATATTAAATTTAGTTTCCACTGCCCTAGTACAAATAAGATGAGTATATAAGGGAGGCACTATACAATACACAAAGCTCATTAATAATTAGGCTATGTTATGAAATAGATGTGCTATTTTAGTTATTATTAAATCTTTAGAAATCCTTTAAATAGTGAATGCATAAAATTAAATAAATTTTGTAAAGCATGTAAAGATAACAAGAAGAACCAATGCTATAAATTTTGTATCCACTGGAAAGGACAAGGAGAAGTAGGTGCCACCTTCCTCAAATAGCTGTACACAAAATATATCCACTAACACTTAATGGTAATAACACATAGGCTAGAAGACAAAAGTAACTTTAAAGAAAGCAAATTCTAATTAGAATAAACACTTCTTACAGAATAATCTGATATGTACTATTAATTTTGAAACTTTGAAAATTCATATAATAAAGACCAAGATAAGCCACATGCATATTATAAATACCAACAGAAATGTATACTCCTTACCAAATAAGAGCCTTTAATATGTTCACATTTGAGTTCTTCCCAAATATAATTATATCTATAAAAAGTTACTAAAAAAAAACCCAGAAATATAGTACAATTTATCAAGGATTCAGGATCTTTGTACCACCAACTCAATACAGTAAAGGCTAACCAAAAAAAATGGACAATCAAATATGTCACTGTTTTGTGGAATGGCAGTCTTACCATTTTATAGCCTAAAGATAAAAGAAAGGTAAGAGCCTGCTAAGTAAGGATGTGGCTATTTTCGTATAGCAACATGCAAACTCTGATTTCCATGTAAAGCCACCCAAGTGTATCCTATTTTGGTCAATGCATGGAATGTTACATAGAGACAAGGCCCTGTGAAAGAACAATGAAAATATATCTCAAAATCATTTCATCACCTAAATATGCATTTATATTTTTGAAAGTTGTTGGTAAATATGCACTAATGTATTAGAAAATTAGAATGAAGGAAAAAAAAAAGATTTCTGCACCAAAAAGAGCCTTCTATCTATCTCAAAACAAAATAATACATTTTATACCTTTAAATAAGAAGGAATCAGTTTCCCAGATACACATTATTAAGTGTGGAATGCAATTTTTGTGCTTATTTGCAATTTTTTAAAACTGTAAATCATTTTTTAAAAATGTTATTCTAAAAATGAAATTTAGGTGTCTTGTTAGCACATAAAACAATTAGTTTCCTTTCCACAAAGACAAGCTTCTTTTGTGTTCTTGTGGCACTTATCTTCTATCTTGGGAAGCTAGTATGAAAATAACTTACATTATAAAACCTTCTGTAATTGTAAGAACTATCTTATTTTTTCCATTTGAAAAGTAAGCAGGGTTTTTTAGTTACACATTACATTTGCTACAGATGACTACACACATATTTGGATATAAAATTTAGACATTTTTGGTTAAAATCAATTAAACTGAGAAGTCCTTCCCTTCTGGCTGTCTATATTTTTCTTTAATCCTGGTCAGTGTAAACCCTTATTACAAGTAATTTGAGACTATAAGGCTGAAGAAAAATGCTAGCCTCACGATTTTTGTCATTTTCCCCCTCTCTTCCCCTGCAGGCTGCTACTGTTGATAGCCTTTATGGAAATATAAATTCAATCAGCAGCTGCAAATTTCATGAGACGTCCATCTTCATGCTGAATTTCTAACTGAGTGTCAAAACAATCTGTGGATTTCTCCCTGATGAAACACACATTGAATTGTAAATTTCTGCAATTTCCTCATGTTTGAATTTCAGCTGCAGTGCTAGCTAAAGCAGTGCTAGCCTGGATTCAGTGCCTACCAGGCTGAGACAAGTGATTTTCTCTTATTATCTTCTCTCTGCATTTAAAGAGTTAAATTGCAGAATCCCCTGAAACAAGATTTTTATTTTCTATTCCACTGGCAGGAAATAAGTATATAAAAATCAATACTTAAAATTTATTTTCAAGTGAATTACTTCATCTGATGTTTTCCATTTTAATTTCACTATATTTTGTAGTGATAAATGGAAGAACTAACTATGAAAAAGTATTTTCGAGAAGGTCAAAATAATACAAAAATGTGAATTGAAAAAGTTAAGAAAAATAAGGACTTGAACAGGCTCTTCTTTAACATGTCTTATTCTTAATTAAATGTTGCTAGGGAAGAGAAAAATGTTAAAATATGGAATTAATTAAAACTGCTGGCACAAGCACTACTGTTAACACACACTCCTCATGAGTTCCCTCTTCACCTGACTGTAGTTTGTAAAAGGGCAGCTTCATCCAAATAGCTATTTATATCAATAGCTGGAAAAGAATGCATTGTATGCAGGCTGCATTAACTAGACAAACCGCAAATGTTTTACTTTTTAGAAAGATGTGTCTTAAAACAGTCTTTTAAAGAAAAGAATACATGGCAAAGTAAAGAATGCATGGCATTTTCCAAGATAACCAATTTCTTGCACCTGCTACATCCATTCACTAACAACTTTAGCAATTAAATAACTCAGAAATCCATTTTAAAACTGCAATGGTATAAAATACAGCAGTGACCAACTGAGTTAAGTGATTAATAAGTATTGAATGAAATTAAAATCAACTAAGTGACAGCTGACAAATCTACAACAAAATTCTTTGTCATTTGGTTGAATCAGTCATCTGGTTTGTGAGCATAATTCTAATGTAATGGAGGCACTAAATCAACTCCAGAAAAGAATAACTAACATAAAAACTGAAAATCCACAAGAAACACTTGTGAATATTAATGTAGGCAGGATTCAGCAAATATTCTAAGACAGAAAAAACCAAATCCTACTCAACTTTTCATTTGATTACCAAAAAACAATTATTATATTCAATGGTAAGTTCCTACAGAGGAAAGGACAGACCAAACGATTGTATATTGAATAACAGCTACTAGAGCAATATATGTCAACCTTCCGTAAATATTTGGGAGAAGATCATTTATAAACTAACCATTCAGTTCTTTACCAGAAAAGGTGACAGATCAAGTGCTTGAAAAGGGAATAATTACACTAGGGAACATCAAAAAGATTCTAAGACAACTGACTAGCCTCCAAATTTCAATTTGACTATTTGTCAGCCATGATGTTTTCCAAGGTCTTTTCCATAAGTACCATGGCACTGGCCTAGAGCTCTATAAATCCAATGCATATTTTTAAAAATTGTCTTAGTTGATGTTTTAAAAAATCTTGTATAAAGAACCCCAAATCTCCTTCAACTTAAAAACTCTGGGACTCTTGTAACTGAAATTTTCTATAACAATAATTAAAATTTAATTTAAATAATAATAAAAATTTATAGGAAGTCATGTCACCCAGAAATTGTTATTTATTTCTTAAAAATACCCCAAATGGTTTTACTGGCCCCACCACTGACCAGGCACGGGTCTAGATTTGGGGTTGCAAGAAGCCAATTTACAATTAGTAAATTTTTTTTAGAAAATCAGTTCTATTTTTATTGTATAGTATGCATTACTGTATAGTTGTACAGATGGCACAGTGAATAGGGTGCTGAATCTGGAGTAAGAAAGCCCCTAGTTCAAATCTATCTCAAACACCTAAAACGTGTACAGAGCTCCTGGGCAAGCCACTTAACCTCTATCTGTTTCCTTACTTATAAAATGAGGATTCCCAGGGTTGCTGTAAGGATCACATGAGACATTTGTAAAACACCTTGCAAACGTTAAAGTGCTACACAAATGCTAGCTATGAACTAGCTATTAAATGTGTTGTCTGTCAGATTCTGATTTGTTATATGATGATATATCCAATACTCTCCAGCAATGAGGGCCTCCTCTTTGAAAGGCTAGCATGTGGAAGACACATTGGGCTTGTTCTGGTTGGCTCCTAGAACAGAAATGAGAACAAGGGAAACCCTCTGAACAATTAAAACTGCCCAATTGTTGGAACAGGCTACTGTAGGAATGAGCAGTTTCCCCTTCTTTGTAATTCTTTGAGCAGAGTCTGGATCACTACCTTGGGAAAGATGGGATACTTGCCATGGAAGTTCCTTCCAACTCTAAAATGAGGTAATTTGAGTCGGTGGTGAACCGACCAATGTCTAGTTGTGAATAAGGTCTCTAGTTCTGGGGAGAATGCTGCTTTACTCCACTCCCTCACAACCCCAGTAAAGGGGGCTGGCAGTCGTGATTGAGATCTCAGTCATTCAGAACCCTTTATGGCGACAGAAGCTTGTGAATATCTTTTTTTTTTCCAGATAGAAACTGAAGCCAGTATACACTGAGGAAGTTAGTGCAACCTATGCAAATTGTTCTAGGGTATCAGTATCAGCATCATCTGCTGTAGCAGTCACCCCTAACTATCCAAGGCTTTAGTGGTACAGGAAGGTTGAAGGTGCTGTTAATTTTTAGATGATAAGGCTATTCTTCAATTCACACAGGTTTGTAAACCTGAAGTCATCCTGATCACCCCACTTTCCCTCACCCTACTTATCCAATCAGCTGCCCCGTCTTGCCACCACAATATGCTGCCTCCATAATATCTCTGGTAGCCGTCTTCATTTCTCCATTCACAGGGCTACACCTCTGTTCAGCAAAATATCACCACTGCTTCAACATCCCTTCATTTCTGAGAGCCATCAACTGGGTATATATCTTGAATGAACCTATCTCTATCTACGTTTTCTCACCCTTGTAAATTACTTGTAGGCTGAGACTATTTCCTTTATTTTTGTTATCACCATTAGTTATAGCACAATGTCTATTGCATAAAAAGTGCTTGATAAACATTTGTAGATTAATTGCATGCTCAATAACATAAATTATGAGACCTTTTAATTTAAGATTTACTGAGCTCAAGCTTTCTGACTAATCTCTTCAATCAGAAATAAAATCAAAGGGTCCAAAATGAAGCAATAAATACTATACATTCTACATGGTATAATAATATCCTAAGAAACCTTTTAAAAATATTCCATTTCCTCCAAAACAAGTCAATCATTTACCATAATTCTGAAATATGGTTAATTCCACACCCTACTTATTTTAAGACAATCGTTTAAAAAATGGCTGCTTGTTTCTCTACCATTAAATAAAACTGTCAATTTGTAATTTCAAGAAACAAATTATTGTGTAAGATACTCACTTAATCCAAAGCCCAAGTATAAATATTTTAAAATAATTCCATGATTACTTCCACCTAAGTCTTACACTGAGGCTTCATCATGGCCTGGAAGTGATATCTTCTGGTATCTCCAAGGCACAGAGGAGAGATCACAAAGTCTCTACAGCTTGGTTGACCTTCCCAGAACTTCAAATATGGTCCCAAATAAAAATTGGCACTGTTGTCTGAGGATCAGCCTATTAAGTATAGTGCAGTTCATGATCAGCAGTAGATGAATATTAGGTGATAAATTCATTAGCCACAGTATCCTATGAAACAATGAAAAATAAAAATTTCCCTTTATCCTTCCTGAAGACAACTTCTATTTACAAAGTAAAATGATGAGGGAGGGAGAAAGAAAGAGGGGAAAGGGAAGGAAGAGAGACAGAGACAGAGACAGAGAGACAGAGAGATCACAACACCTCCCTTCTCAAATGCAGAAGATACTAAGGACCACATAGTTTTTAGACAAAACATAAAAATAAACTTAACTGCTGTCACACTAAATGTAAAATTTGTACTACGTCTGGACAAATGTCCCAGTCCTATGTCTGTTATATTAATGCAAGGAAAGAACTATAATACTTACATTCTTATTACAAATGAAACCAAAATATATAAAAGAGTTGCAGCCAAGTGGCAGGACAACTTCTAGGTTTTCTTTTGAGAGATGAATAATGGAACTATAGAAGGTGAGTTCATCATGTGCCCAAATACGCTACATGCTACCCTTGATTATTTTATCTGGTTGTGCTGAGGAGCACCACAAACAAAAAGAACATAAGGAAGAAATTTTTTTAAAGGTACACACATCTATAACAGAGAATGAGGAAGTGGAGAAATTCTGCATAAGATCCTTAAAAACAACATCTGAACATACATTTGATACAAGGTGTTTTGAATCGAGGATGATGAAAAAATACAGTGGGAAATATGGATCAAAGTTAGGGAGAAGAGATCAAAGACTAGGAACCTGCTACTATCCCTGTTTTTAGTTTTCTTGACATTTTCTCTAAGTGTACACTAGTCATTTCCAAGTATATACCATCTATCAACTAAGGGAACCCTTCCTTGTAAGAATAAAACCCAACATTCCCCCAAAAGTATAACTGTTAAGCAAAATGCAACAAAATGTCTTACATACTCTTGTTATTTCTTTTTTTATTAAAAAATTTTCAAAGAAAAATCCACTATCTCTCCCTTCTACCTTGAGGCTTTGTAACAAACACGTACAATCAAACAAATAAAAAATTCCAAGCTGACCACTTCATCCTGAGTCTTCTGGAATTATGGTGGCTCATCAAGGTTATCAAGTTCTGGCGGAGCCAAGATGGCGGTGTAGCAGCAGCAACACATCGCAGCTCTCACACAGCCACCCCAAAATACCCATAAAATAGGACTCTAAACCAATCCTAGAACTCCAAAACGCACACAAAGATACTTCCCACTAAAGTCAGCTCAGCTACGCGGAACCATATCAGCACTGCCAACCGAAACCAGCCTGGCCTGAAGCCCCGGCTGTGCCCCGGGGGCGACTGGACGGGAGGAGCTGAGGAGCTTCAGGTGAGCGGATTAGCAGCAGCTGTGAATGGGATTTGTGAAAGGGGGAGATAAGCAGTCTGGCCAGAAGGCCTCCAGAGCAGAAAAGCGAAAGGCAGAGGTTTTGCACCCGCCTCTGCTTTGCAGCTTCCCGCCCGCGGCCTGCAGGCAGCAGGAGGACTG
>CM053580.1:315603811-315651352 GCA_028627135.1 Pseudochirops cupreus | reverse complement strand
TGAACTAGGTAAATGATATGTTTGATTAAAGTAAGATTGTTAATCCATTTTGAGTTGCTTTCCTTTAGAAAAGCAGATCTAAGAACCTGTGCTAGTAGCCACCCTAGGTATGCTAGGGTGCTTGCTGATACATAGGTTTTTTTTAAATGGCTACTAATAATTTAGATTTCTTCCTCTTAAAAATGCCTGTTCCTATCCTTTGACCATTTATTATTATTCTTATCAACTTGAATCAGTTGATTCAGTTGAATCGGTTTCCTTTTTCCTAAAATGTATTTTAGGAAAACATATTTCAGAAATAAAATTTTTATCTGAGAAATTTCTTACAGATTCCCAACCCCATTTACCTATTTCTCTTCTAATTTTAGCTGTACTAATTTTGTTTGTGCAAATGTTTCCCCCCCTCCCACTTTATACAACTGAAACTATTCATTTCATCTTCTATGATCCTCTCTATCCTTTGTTTGGCAAGGACCTTTTTCCCTATCCACAGGTCTCAAGTAGTTTCTTACCTGCTTTTCTAAATTATTTACGATTTTTTAAAATATCAAAGTAGAATATAAACTCCTTGAGAGCACAGATTGTCTCATACATTTATTTGCATTGCTATCACTAAGGACAGTCCTTGGCACACAAAGTACTTATTAAATGCTTATTCACTGTCTGCTGAAGATCCCTCAAGATCATAGTGAATAGAGGAAATAAGGAACAATTAAAGAAATTGTGATATATTCATATATTACACCCACACACACACCACCGCACATAATCTCTGCACCAAAATCTTGTATTAAGGCAAGAGTTAGATATTCAAAATGGAGTTCATAAAAATATGTACTTTAAGGAAGTCTCTAAATAATCATTAAACCTCCAAATAGGAAAGTTACTATTTATATCATTTCCCAAGATTGAGATTAGGATTAATTAGTTACTAACAAACCATTAGAGACCTCATAATACTGTATAGTCTATACTATGTTGCAAAAGGATGTGTCAAATAACAGAACAGAAAAGAAGCAGTCATAGTAATCTCAAAGCAATTATTCTCTCTTTGATAAAGGGAAGCTAATTTTAAAAAATTATATAATGACTATAAATGAATATTTTGTCTAGAAAGGTTTTGGATGGTTTTATTAAGCATGGGCTAATAACAGCAATAAGAAATTTTTTTAAAAATTAATTTCCTTTCCTTCCAAGAAATCAATACTCCCCCCAAATTATGCAAGAGATAAATCTAACAATTGTAATAGTAAGTATAAAAAGACCAAACTCTCTAGTAAACCAAAATAATTATAGCATGAATTTTTAAAAAACAGAAACCAAAAATCTACAATTTGAAGGAAACATTTAATCTAGTAAGCTGTAAATAAGCTCAAAATGAAAGGGTTGCCTAAAAATGATCATACTACTATGAATACTCAAAAAGGAGAAGTAGCACAATGCCACTGAACAAAGTCAAATTCTAACCAGAAAACACTGATAGAGACAAGGACACTACAATATGCTAAAAGGATATATTCAAAATGACATTGTTCCAAATACACAGATATATATACCCCAATAAGTCTTCAATAAAATTTATAAAGGAAAAAGTCATAGACTTATTAGCTTTAGAAAGTGAAATTAATATTCTAATATCAGAATATTAAAGATAAATAAGAAATAAGAAAACTGAATCAAGCGCTAAACAAACTAGATCTAAGGATAGATGGAGAGAGCATGAAAGGAAAAGGAAATAACATTCTTTTCAAGTACGAGTGGAACTTTTAAAAAATTGATCATGTAATCATCACATATACAGGCAAATATACAAAAGCAAAAATTGTATACAGTATTCATAGAACATAAGAAAATTAAATTAGTAGTAAATAATACTTCAATGAGTAAAAGGTACAGGACCATGTGAAAATTATAACATAATTTCTTAAACAACTGTCTGGTTGAGAGAAGAAATTAGAAAAACAAAAGTAGATTGTATGAAAGACAACAAGAATATAGATATAATAATTAAATATCTTTGGGATGCACCCAAAGCAATATCTAAAGGCAAGGTTATACTATCTAATGTGAGCATTAATAAGAGAAAAAGATAGAAATAGTTAATCAAGTCTTCACTATAAAAATCTGGAAAACAAAACAAAGCCATATACCAATTGAAAAGGGAAATTATCATGATTAAATCAGAGACTAATATTACTGAAAATAAGTAAAAAATGAAAATGATAACCCCAAGAACTGTTCTTTACAAAACTAAAAAAAATTAACAAAGTATTAGTAAATCTGTTTTAAAATTTTGATATAATTTAAAGATTTATTAGTAGAGTTTGGTTTTTATATTGTAGTCATTTCCTGATATACACCCTCTTCAAAATGAACCCTCCCATGTAATAAAGAAAAACAGTTAAGCAAAACAACCTGACAAAGTGGCTGAGTCTGTGGGGTGTAGGTGTGTGTGGGTGTGGGTGTGTGTGTGTGGGTGTGTGGGTGTGTGTGTACACACACACACAAAAATATTTCTAACCTGTACACTCACATAGGCTAGCTAGCCACACAGGTAAAAAGTGTATTTCCTTTGGGGTTTGGATTGGTCATACCAATTAATCAAAGGCCTTTTAATATGAGTTTCATTTCTATTATTGTGGTCAATATATATTTTGTCTTCCTGATTCTTTTCTCTTTGCTCGTCATGCAAATCTTGCCATGTTCTTTTGAGTTCTTCAACATTTCTTATGGGAGGAGGAAAAGGAGAGAGAAGAGATGGAGAGAAGAGAGGGAGAGAGAAAAGAGAGGAGAGGGAAAAGAGGAAGGGAAAGAAAAAAAGAGAGGAGAGGGAGAGAGGAAGAAAGGGAGAGAGAAAAGAGAGAGGAGAGGAAGCAAGAAAGGAGGGTAAGAGAGGGAGAGTAAGAGAAAGAATGAACATTTATTAAGCACTTACTTTGTGTGTGCAAGGATAATATGAAGCACAGAGGATACAAATACAGCCAAGCAAGACAGTCTCTGACCTCGAGTACTTTCTAATGGGAAAATATGACATATAAAAGAAAGCTGGATGGGAGGCAGGGGAAAATATATCATGGCATACTGTAGAAACACCAGGGAAGTAGCCTGGAAGTCTAGTTAATAGAAAGGTAAGGTGAAAACTCACCTATCAAAGGCAGGGGAACAAGAAGGAAAAGCTCAGATTGCAGTTACCAATGATCTCAAATTTAATGGTCTTTTCTCAGTCCTCATCCTTCAACAGCTTTTGACACTGTCGATCATTCTTTTCTTGATATTTTCTTCTCTCTCGGTTTTCATGACATTGCTCTTTCCTAGCTCTCCCTCTACCTGTCTGACCCTTTCTTCTCAGTCCCCTTTAGTGGGTCTTCAGGTCATATGCATTAACTGTGGGTATCCTCCAAGGCTCTGTCCTGGATCTTCTTCTCTTCTCCCTGTATACTATCTCACTTAATGATCTCATTAGGTCCCATGGATTCAATTATTATCTCTACAGAGATGACTCTCAGATTTATTTGTCCAACCCTGACCTGTGTCCTGACATCTCACATCTCCAACTGCCTATTGGACAACTTAAAACTGGATGTCTCACAATTACCTTACGTTCAATATATGCAAAACTGAACTGAGCATCTTTCCTTTACAAATTCTCCCATCTTCCTAACTTCCCTATTAGTGGGGAAGGCACCACCATCCACCCAGTCACCTGGGCTCACAAGTCCAGTATCATCCTCCACTCTTCACTCCCTCTCACCATCCATATTCAAACAGTTGCCAAATGCTTAGTAACAACTCTCTTATTCAACCCCACCCCCCCACCCCCTCTCTTCTGACACTGCCAGCACTGTGGTCTTTAAGCACCTCATGCCTAGATTACTACAATAGCCTATTGGTTGGTCTCCCTGCCTCAAGTCTCACAGTTCAGTCTATCCTCCATTACATTGTCAAATTAATTTTCTTTAAGTGCAAATCTGACCATCTAACCCTCCCCCCACTTCAATCAATTCCAGCGGCTCCCTATTCTCTCGAGGATCAAAATAAAATCCCCTGTTTGGCTTAGAAGGCCTTCCTAAACCTGGCCCTTCTTACCTTTCCAGTCTTACATCACGCTTCCTCCTTATATATACACTGGCCTCCTTACCGCTTTTCCTTGACTGAGAGTTTTCACTGACATGTCTGACATGTCATTCTCTTCCTCCTGGCTTCCCTGCCTGCCTTTCTTCAAGTCTCAGCTAGTCTCATCTTCGGCAAAAAGTCTTTTCCAGTTTCTCTTAATGCTAACGCCTTCCCTCTACTGGGCTCATTTTCATTCTCTCCCCCGCCCCTTTCTAGTTTGTACATATTTGTTTGCATGTTGTGTTCCCCACAAGACTGCAAGTTCCTCGAGAGCAAGGACTGTTTCTTGCTTTTCTTTGCATCTCCAGTGCTCAGAACAGTTCCTGGCACACAGCAGGAGCTTAAGAATGGCTGATTTCTCAACCTATCTGTTGCATTTGAAACTAGTAACCATCCTACCCCAGCCTCCTGGACACTTTCTTCTCTGGGTTTTGTGATGCTGCTCTCTCCTGGCTTGTCTCCTGCACATCTATTTCCTTCTTAATCTCCTCTGCTAGTTCATCACCCATATCATTCCCCCTAACTATAGGTATTGCCCAAAAGTCTACGCTAGAATTCTCTTTTTTCCTTCTACACTATCTCTCATGATAACCTCATCAGCTCTTATGGCTTTAATGCCCTTTTTCCCTGCAGATCTCTCTGAGATATTCAGACCCAGTCTGTCCCCTGAGCTTCAGGCTCGCATCACCACTTGCCTCTGGGATGTGCAGGAGGTAGCTTAAACTCACTGTCTAAAACTTAACCCATCACCTTTGTACCTCCCCATTCCAAAGTTCTCCACTTTTGTCAGTCTCCCAAGTTCACAATCTTGGCCTTTTCTTATCATTCTCTCTCATCCACACAGCCAAAGTCACCATCTTGATATTGCTTACCTTCACACTGTCTCTTGCATCTGACCTCTTCTTACCACTCACATAGTCACCAACTTAATTCAGACCATAGATTCTTGCCTAGATTAGAGAGAAATCTTTCTAAATGGTCTCTCTACCTCAACTTTCTCCCTACTCCTGTGTACTTACCTAGCGTTTATCAAGCATCCCCTATGTACCAGTGCTAAGTGACAAAGATAGAAAAACAGGGCAAAAAACCAGTCTCCTCAAGGAATTCACAGTTAATAGAGGAACACAACATGCAAATAACTATATGTACACATATATAATACATACATACACATATATTTTAGATGCATATACATATATTCCATCTATAAAATGTATATCATATATACATTTATGCAGATATTTATCTATAGAAAGAGAATTAGATACATATAAAATAAATGGGGGGGTGGTCTCAGAGAGATAGCACTAAGATTAAGGAGGAGTGGGAAAGACTTCCTGCAGAACATGGAACTTTAGCTGAGACTTGAAAAAGGGAAGCCAGGAGACAGAGATAAAGAGAAAAAGCATAAACAACTAAAGTAATTTTAATTACAGATCTGATCATGTGACTCTCCACTCAGTCTATTTAATGTCTTTCTTTGCCTCTAGAATAAAATAGCAATGCCTCTATATAGCTTTTAAAATCCTATACAAGCTGGCCTGAACCTACTTTCCCACCATCACTGAACATTACTCCCCTTGCCAAACTCTGTAGTCCAGTCAAACCAGCTTCTCTCTGTTCTTCAGAGAAAACTCCATCTCCTGTCTCCACAGCTTTGCACTGGCTGTCCTACGAGTCTAGAATGCACTGTCTCATCATCTCTGCTTCACAGAGTCTCTCTCTCTTCCTCCAAGATTAAGCTCTCAAGCACTACCTTCTACAAGAAGCCTTTCCTGATACCCCAAATGCTTGCACCCTCCCTCCCAAACTACCTTGTATTTAAGTACTCTGCACAAACACACACGTTTATTAACATCCAGTTTATGCTATGGATACTTTTATATGCACTTGCTGTCTCTCCCACTAAAATCTTCTTCATTTTTGAACAGGTATTGTTTCATTCTTTGCACTCATCTTATATGTACAACACCTAGCACAGTGCCTGATACAAGGTAGGCATTTAAATACCAGTTGAATGATTGATTGCCTGGGGTCCTGGAAATATAAATGGCTTGCCTAGAGGCTGTGAAGCTAAATCTGAACTCAGGCCTTCAGATTCTGAAGTCTACTTTCTACCCATTGTGCTCCACAGTCTCTGAATAGTAAAACTTCCATTATCTAGCATAAGCCATTTGGAAAAGCAATTTTTTCACGTATCTAAATGCCTACCCTTTAGGCACCCAAACTTTTTCTATATTAAGACATTTTAGAAAGAAAAAACCTGATATCTCTTTGTGTGTATATGTGTTCACTTTTCCTAAATACAATACAGGGATAGAGCTTGGACCTTTAACCTCACTGATAAAGGGAGGCTCTAGTGAGTAAGGAACTTCCTCTACCAAGCAGGCTGGCACTTTCTTTGCAATGGAGTAATAAGGTGTGCCTAGAGCAGTGGTTCTTAAAGTGTGGTCCACTAGGCATTCAAAAGACCTTTTAAGAGAGTCTATGAAGTGAAAAGGTTTTTCGTAATCATATTGTTTTAATTTCTAATATGGTAAATAGACAGATACAATGCACATGAACAAAAGTTCTTTGGATGGGTCCAGAATCACAGACATTATGTTCCACAGGCTGGATTTGAACGCAAATCTTCTTTAATTCAAGGTCAGCTTTTATTCACTAAGCCTCCCCAAAACAAAATAATACTGAACATAATTTCATCTATTTTGATGACTCAGGAGCCTCATTTAAAAAAATTATTGAAGGCTTTTTTCTCTAGTCATTACATGATATAATCTTGTGGATCCCAATGAACTCTCTTATAAGAAAAAAAAAAGTTAAGCAAAACCAACCAGCGAAATAATTATATTTGACACATACCACTCCACTAGCCCTCCACTTCTATACTAAGGAAGTACACTTCATCATTTGTGTTCTAATAGTCCCTTTGAATTTCTCTGCCATTCAGTGTTTTCATTTATACTTCCAGAGTCATTGTATATATACTGTTCTCTGACTCAGGGTTATTATTATGAATACCAATTAACATGAATAAAGTCCTACAGATACAGTTTGTATGGTGTGAGACAAATGGCTAAATAGATTCTGATTCAAATAGTTACCCTGAAAGCTGCCTTTCCTGAAAAACCAAATCAACTTATTTTTGGTCACCTTTTCTCTTTGTTGTTCAGTTGTTTTCAGTTACGTCTGACTCTTTGAGATGCCCTTTAGGGTTTTCAAGGCAAAAATACTGAAGTGATTTGCCATTTCCTTTGCCAACTCATTTTACAGAAGAGGAACTGAGGCAGACAGAGTTAATTGACTTGGCCAGGGTCATACAACTAGTAAGTAACTGAAACTGGATTTGAACTCAGGAAGATAAGTCTTCCTAATTCCCAGCCCAGTGCTCTATCCACTGTCCCACCTAGCTGCCCCACCTTTTCTCTAATAAAGGGGAAATGAAGAATATGGAGCTATAATATCACATGACTATATTTCTGCAAAGTTAATTAACCAACCAAAATGCAAAGCTCTCAATTAATCAACAATCTCATTTCAACAAGTATTTATTAAACCAATTCTCAAGTGATTTTCTCAACCTCCAGAAAATTGCTGACTTTTTTTTTTTTACTATTACTGTCATTATCCCAACATAACTGACCACATCCTTATCACCCTCTTTTTCTTTCTGTCATTCTTATCTTGTTTGTTCATGGAGTTTAAAGAAACATTTCTTGCTGTCAGGTTTATATGACACACACACAACCCATATGTGAAATATAAATACATATCCAAAAATATAACGCAGCTTTCTATTGGTGTTATTGGAAAAATAACCCTCAACTATATAGGTATCCAATTTCTACACACTCATGGGCTAGAGAGGTAATGGTTGTATCCCACTTACCCAGACAAGAAGTTTGTTCCATCTTGTCTTAACCACTTACCACTACCTCATCTCTGATGATAAGTATCTACCATTAACCCCTAGCCCTCCATCAAATCTTTAACCTTTCCTTTTCTCTCCTCCTTTCATTTGTCTCCTATTGCTTTGGGAATTTCTCATTTTTAAAAGAATAGGCAAAGTTTTCACTGATTTCATCAGAGACAATGCTTACTGTTTTTCTCTTGTCAATGTATGGTCACTGATCAAGGAGGAGCACAGGCTAAGGGAAGGAGCACCACGAGTTAAAACTTGGGTTCAAGTCTTATCTCTGTGATTTACTTAGCTATGTGCCCTTGAATAAATAATTTCATCTCTCTGAGTTATTGTTTTCTTATTTACAACAGTTGTCAATCAAACCATGAAACTAACTAATGTTTGTATTAACCACTTCATGGGGTTTTTGTAAGCATAAAATGTGATAATGTGTGGCAGATGTACTATATCTAGATCTACACAAACAGATAAAATATTATCTTTCTAGGGGATATGTACCCATGCGTTAGCTTTTAAAAATATTATTATTTTAAACATCAACAAAAATGAACATTTCAATATACAATGAGGAACAAGAAAGAACTACATTTCTCTACATCTTCACTGCCACCCAACGCAGAGAACTTGACTGCAGCAGAGAAGTGCCCTACTCTAGAAGATGGAATCATTTCCACAAACACTACATTTCAAGATGACTGCATCATAGTCAGTGCCATATGTGAACCATGTTCATGAACTTAACCTTTAAAAGGGAGAGTAGAGGAAACATGATAGAAAAGGTAGAAAAAAACGTGGTCTGAGATGGCCAGAGGGGAGAAAAGGGTGGAAATGCAAGTTCTGTTACCCACTGAGGGAATCATGCACATGACATTTTATGAGAGGAGGGAAGCACCCAGTGCCAGACATAATAGCCAGGGAGCAAGGAAGAAGTTCCCCGGATATGTTGGGAGATGAAGAAAAGTTAGTAAGAAGCAGTGGAATGCATGAAAGTAGCAGCCATAATTACTGAACAAGTGAAGAATATTCAGGATCAAAACTCTTGAACACTTAAGAAAAATTTCTGGAATAATCAATCAATCAATCAATCAAGTATTTATTATGAGACTATAATGGGCTTGGTATTCTGCTAAGTGCTAGAGATACAACCCTACTGAGTGAAAAAATTCCTACTCACTAGGAGCTTACATTCTAATGAGGAAAAAAGTACATGTATACGTAGATAAAGAATAAACACAAAAAGAATAAATATAATTAATACAACATAGTTAAATATAAGGTAGTTTACAAAGAAGGGTATTAACAGTTGGGAACATAAGGAAAGGAAGGGAGGGATACTATGAGGGAGAGGTGAGGAGAAAGAACAATCAAAGCATGGGGGACAGACACTGCAAAGGCAGGAAGATGGGGGTGGCTGGCCTCAAGAAGTCAGAGTCTGTAAAGATGAGATAAGCAGTGTTTCCCTTCCTCACTGTCACACTTTTTTCCCACAAATTCGAAGTGACAAAGTGGGCAAGAGAAAATATTACTGCTTTTCTGTATGAACTTCTCACCCAAGAAGGAATAGTTGTGCTCCATATTCAATTCCTCATGAAATCTAGAGGGGTTGTTTTGAAGCAACAACAATTCTGGATGAGAAAAGTTGTTCAATATCTCAGAAGACCCTATCAGGGAAAGAAAGGGGGGAAAGAAAGACAACACAGCCACTGGTCACTGTTCTTCATTTTTACTTGTCTTGCATTATCCTGTATTTATCACAGTTTCTGTTGAACAGTTTTTTTTGTTTGTTTTAAGTATTTAGGAGGGGTTTTGCTTGCCATCTACCCTCTTAGTTCTCTGCACTCACCCATCCCAGAACAGATCACTCTGTGTCCTGTGACTTTAGGAGAGAGAGAGACTTTTTGTTTTGTTTTTTTCTCCTTAGCAGTAGGACTTGATATTTTCAACTTTGGAAGAACTAAAAGATTAATAAAATGTGTTTTTTTGTAGGTTCAAAAAAAAAGTCAGAGTCTGACTTCGTGTGAGAGGGAAAATACTGTACAATGAGGCTGGAGAAATTGGTTAAATCAGGGTTGTAAAGGGCTTAAAACAGAAGAGTTCGTATTTTATACTAAAGGAACTAGGGAGCCACCTGAATTTAATGCATAGGAGAGTGACATAGCCAGATGTGAACTTCCAGATGATGCAGAGCTCTTAGGCCAAACCTACAGAAAAAAAAGCAAGGGTACAAGAAAACATCAAGTTCTAAAGGGAGTAGTTCTGGGAATAGGTAGCAGTCAAAGCAAAGAAGTAGAAAGGAGGAAAACAGAATGTGGAAGAACCAACCTGGACCTTCCCTTCCAGTGGAACTGCATGTCATGTGAACTGCCTATGTCCTGGGGAGAAAGGTCAATGTTCTAGTAATTCTTTCTGTGAGATCCCTATTAGACCAATGCTAATAATCTAGGAGACTGGGAAGGTAGGCCTCACCAGAACAAAGTCTCTAGTCATTTGTGTTTAAGTCTCCAGAAATTCTGAGAGATTGTCCCTCTGGGAAGGCCAGCCCTAACTACAATAGTAGCTTAAGTCTAGGAATTAATATAGAAGACCCTGAGAAAACAGGATTCACCAAACAGAGTTTATAATAATGTCAAAGAATTTCCCCTGAGGCATCTAAGTAGTGCAGTAGGAAGTCTGGCATCAGGAAAACCTGAGTTCAGTTCTGACCTCAGATACTTAATAGCTGTGTAACAGTGGGCAAATTATTTAACCACTGTCTGCTTCAGTTTCCTCAACTAGAAAATGGAAGTAATAACAGCACGTACCTCACAGGGTTATTGTGAAGATCAAATGAGATAATATTTGTAAAGCACTTGGCGAATGGTAGCTGCTTGATAAATATTTGTTCCCTTCCTCTTTCTCTTAGTGGGATCCCAATCAAAAGGTAATGCTACAAATCTTGGAGAACTACAGAGGTCTGTAGGGAGGAGGGAGGCTCACCAGAGCCAGAAAGACAGTTATCTTGACTGGTTGGTTATAAGATCAGGTACAAGTCATTCTGTTTTGTATTACTTTAAATAAAATCTTCCTTGTATTTGATATAGTAAGTCATGGGGGCTAAAAGCCCTTTTATTTATTTTTTTCTGGAGAGAGATACCAGCTAAATTCTAAAGCTCCCAGGGGAAATTCTGGGTGGGATCTCAAGCTAAAGGGAGACTGGTGAGACACTCCAAGCTTGAACTGCATCCCTAGCTGTGGTTCTGAGCCTCATTACAATACAGAATACTGTTAACAAATGAAACAATTTAACAAGGTGGTGTAATTTTACAAGTGCTAAAATACATAAATGTTGTCATACAGTGAACATAAAAAGAGTTCAAAGATGGGAGAGGTCAGCATGGTTTAACATTATTAGCTTCATTACAGCTGTACATCTGTTACACCCCAGTCTCCCTGAACACAGCAGCACAATGACTTCCTGAAAAATCAAATAGGAGTCACAGTGGCAGCTGCCTAAGCATCCACTGCCATTTATGAGTTATCCTAGCCTTTATCAAATTTCTAGATGAATCAGAAGTCCAAAGTTTGAGTGGTGGACATTAGAGTTGCAGGAAAGTAAGTGGCCACCATCAAGAATGAGAAATTAGAGGTTCTTTAAAAATCCCTTTTAACCACACAATTATTTGTCCTCAGTTTTCATGCTACTTGACTTTTACTGAGTAGAAATATTGTAGACCTAATTTTAATAAAATATACACAAAAAAGTGGTAAAGAAAAAAAGGGGACAAATTTGGAGCCAGAGAACCTGGGTTCATGCTTCACTCAGGCTTCCTAATACCTATGTGATCTTGTATAAGCCATGTCATCTCTCTAGACCTTGCTTTCCTCATTTCCAAAAGACAGGGAGTCTGAGGCAATTTTCAAGTTTCTTCAAGCCCTAAATCTATAATCTTATGAATATAGTTAAAATGAAGCCACAACTTTCTTTTAAATTAGCCATGAAGAATAGTTGCAGTATATATTAAATTATATTAATTCTCACCCTTAATACCTAATCTTACTACACCAAACTCATACCATTTTTTCTCTTTTGTGCTTTGCATTTTTAGGGGGGTAAATACTAAGTCAAATTCTAAATGTGAATATTTTTATTGGCAAAACCATCATAAAAGCTTAATATCAATCATTCTAATAATTGGAAATTGTTTTGAGATAGACAAAGTATTTCAATTACAAAAATATAATCTATAGTAACTGCTTTTGTCCATTTCCCCTTCAGTTTTAATATGCATTCTCTGAATGAAGGCTTAGAAAATTTACTAAGAGCAAATCCCATGTCTCTACTTAATTGGTATGCTGGTTGTGTAGAGACTACTATGCAGTAGCATAGTACAATTCATCAGTAATAGAAGGCACAAAAATATTATAGCTAAACCATCATTCTGCTTCCACGACCACCTTATAACTCTTACATTAATACAGCCAAGAAACTGAATATTTCAGTTTGCAACATTTTAAGTACATTGTTTTTTAAAAAAATCATTGAATGTTTAGGAAAGTGTTGTACATATTGGCACTTAGATAAAATTCAGGCAAACCTACAATTAGAAAAAAATTAAATAGTCTCACAGTACCCAGGTATTTCTTAGCACTTTTTAGCACATATCCTTTAAAATATGGCCAGAAATACCATAAAAGGAATCTTCCCATGCTAGTGGTTTTTTCTGCAACTTCCTTTTAGTCCTATGAGAAAATGAAGAAACTTGAAAACTAAAAGTAAAAGAAGAAAGCAGATCCAAGCCTTTAGGTGAAGAAGTTAATTGTAATATAATGCCTAGCATATAGAGAAAATACTAATCACTGGCAAAAGACATTATCTTCTCTCTGGAGAACCTTACAATTTAATATAAACTTAGCTGCATATATTTTTCCTAGATAATTAACAAAAACCAGAAGTTGATTAGATCTGTCACTTAAGGAACTGATTCAAACAGGTGAACCCGTTAGCAAAAACAATATTTAAAATGGCAGGCAACAAAAACAGTTGGTTTACTTGAGGTTTATTCCAAGGACTATAGCCAAGAATATAAAATAGTTCAGTTCCCTACAAGCTGATTTTACACAGAATGAACATGTTCCCACAAACACCACAAAGTATTCTGTCAGGTAAATTTCAAGGCTTCCATGGTAGGGTGGTGGTTTTTTTAAATAGCTTTTGAATGCTATTACTTCTTCATTTTTCTTTCTCCCAGGCCAAAGAATCTCCAGAAATAAACTCAAGTAGAGAACAAAAGAAAAGCAAAAAATGAGAAAACAGGGAAAAAAAAAAACTCCAGTTAACTAGAGGGAATAACCAGTACCATCAGAAGTCTTAGCTAGGCCACTTGACAAGTTAATGGCTACATTCTGGAGAATACTGCACTATACAAGTCCATTTTATGCCATATGAATCTTCTCAATGAATAAACAATCTCATATTATTCTGAAATTTCAACCGCTCAGGTAGGTCTCCAATGGGAAAGAATAACTAGGTTACAAATGAATCAACTTGTTTTTTAAAAAAATCTAATGCTCAAAAAGACAACACAGGGCATTAATGCATAGAGTCCCAAAAATCTTAGTGAAGTTTTAAGTTTTAATAGTCTTAATTACCTAAGCCTGCATTAGGGACATCCTTGGTATCAGCAAAGTGAATTCTTACAATAATTCATTTTAGGTCAACTTAAATCAAAGAAGAGTGGTTCCTTTTCATATATCTTTGGACAAAAGAAAGATTTAAAGACAAACAAAAATACAAGGGAAAATACTTTTCTTCCATAAATTAGATGTTTGGGGGAAAAAAATCTAATTCAATCTTCCATATTACAGAGTTTTTCAAATGAATAAAAACCACAATAACATTTTGTTGTGTATCAGCTGTTTCTTGAGATCATTAAAAAGCAACTCTACAGATTTTCAGAATTTCATTGGCTTTTCTGTCCAAATGTCTACAATATTAACACTTAAATTTATTTGTTTATGTAGTAAAATACTACCCCAATACCAAGAATATGTTTTCTCCTTACTAGGTAATTCACTTTAAAGACTGCTAACCAAAACTGCTGTATCATGAGATCTCTGCAAGGTCATTGTTAAGAGAGCTTAGATAACACGTTTGGTCAAAGCATATTATTGTTAAATTTTTTAAAAACACTTAATTGAGAATGACACAGTGATTGAATAAGGCCATAGGTGAAATGGTAATGGAAGAAATAAAGACTTAGTTTTTGCCTGTTCTGTGAATCATCTATTTTTTTAATTCAAGTGTGTTTTATATTAGTCTTCAGAATGCTGATAATTGCATCACTTAGCATAGACTAAAATTCCATTAGATGAAAAAAGCAAATTATAATTTCTTAAAATGTAATTAAAATTATTTCTCAAAGCAGAAAAAATACCGATGGAAATGTTTCTACATTTAAGTTTTTCCCCCCCACTTAACAACTATTTCATTCATGTGTTCTTTTTAACTATCCATACTCAGAGCTACAATTTTGGCATCATACAACATTTAGAATCTAATTTCCTTAATTTTGCTGCAATAAAGTAAAAGAAAAATACCAAGAAAAACATAAAATAATTTAAAATTAGATAATATGTATTATTTATTTTGTTTATACAGGTCTGCTGATAACAGTATTAAGCAAATATTTTATTCATTACCACAGAGATCACACAGTAAGTATATCACTTGCCCCTAAAGTAGAAACTTTCTTTTCACCATAAAGTTGCCACACTTAAGGGGCTGCATGAAAATGGATAGAAATTCAATTAATTCTTATTTACTTCTAAAAGTTTAGAATTCAGATTATATTCATTTACTCATTCATTCATTGGAATTTATTTAAGGGAAATCAACAAGTTTCCAGGATGGTCCTCAATAGTCTTATTTAACACACAATCTAGGTAAAAATAACTTCTGCCATAAAAAGAACAAATAATTTTGCAACACCAAAAATTTAAACAAAATAGATGAACAAAACTGGTTTAGCATGACTGTCAGGTTTGAGGAAAAAGTAGGCTTGCTTCTGATTATATAGCTGGTAGGTCTAATCCCATTCTTCCTGATTCCAAATCTGGTATGTTATAATCAACTACATCATGTTTCCTTCCCAGTCTATATTCCAATCTAACTGTTCTACTTGCTATTCTCTGCTTTTGTACAGTCTCCACCGTTTTGTTTTGTTTTTTAATGCTGCCCCTCATGTCTGGTGAAGTCTCTCCCTTCCTTCACAATCCAACTCAATTGCCAACTAATTCCATGAAGTCTTTTCGAGCCCTTGAAGCTGAAAGCATCCTCTCTTTTAACAAAGTATACTGTCTAGGCACAACATTTATATCAGTTATGCCTGTAAATCCCTTCTCCTATCTAATTTAATTAGTTTGCAAGAGCCTTGAAAACATCTATCTTTGCATTTCCAGGGTCTAGTATACATTCTTTGCATATGGCAAGCACTTAAGGTTGCTAAAAGATTTTTTTAAAAACTCCCCTCTGACCTATAAGGCCTCCTTCCATTTCTGCAATGATAGTAACATAATGGGGCAGGAAATGGGATAGAGAATACTAAGGCTTGCACATTTTATATGGTTAACAAACTTCAATTTGTCTGTTGTTACTCTAAGGGTGAGGCCCTTGTTCAATTGCCAAGGAGTAGATGTGTTCTTGGATGAGATGAATCATATAATTCTTAAATTCTTCTTATAAAGAAAAAAATAAATTCTATCTAAATGTGAGGAGATGGCTCATAAGGACAGTTGAGAGAAATAAGGAGCTGTCAGAGTGGGTTTCATCATACATTCAAAGGTTACAAGAAACTTTATTTTATGGGACATTTGGTTGTCATAAACTGCACTAGTAATGATAGGTACTTGCTAAAACCACCCCATAAAAATAATTGCAACTTACATACCTTATCAGTTGCTGAGGACAAATTGGTAAAGAAAATTAAAAAAACAACAACAAAACTTGACATAAGACCCTCCAAATCTAACCAATATACCTTCTAGTATTTGATGACTTCAATGCAAAGGTAGAGATAAATACATGAACAAGTATGATTCAGGAGGAAAAAAATAAAAGTCCAAGACCTCTCAGGTTCATAATCTTAGCATTATCCTCGATTATTCACTGTCCCTTATTCCCATATACCTAATCAGTTGCAAATCATACTTTTTCTATCTCCAAAACATTTCTTTTATCTGACCCCATCTCTCTACTCACACAACTACCACCTTAGTTCAAGTCTTCATTGCCTCTCGCCTATAGTCTCCTAATTGATCTCTCACTGTATCCTCCATATTGCTGTCAAGAGACTTCCCTTAAAAACAGATATGAACATGTCACTCTCCTCAATAAACTCCAATGGCTTCTTATTACATCTAGGATAAAACATGAACTCATTTGTTTAGCATTTAAAAGCCCTTCATAACCTGGCTCCAACCTTTCTTTCCAAGCTAACTGGGCATGACTTTCCTGCATTTTGTGATCCCATCAAGCTGTCTTCCTCTCTTCCTCACACACAACTCTCCAACTCCACCACAACTCTGCAGGTCAACAACCAGGCTGGAATAGATTTATTCCTCACCTCTACTTCACAGACTTCCTCTCCTCCTTTAAGAAGCAGCTCAAGGGGCGACTAGATGGTGCAGTGAATAGAGCACCAGCCCTGGAGTCAGGAGGACCTGAGTTCAAATCTGACCTCAGACGCTTAACACAAAAACTAGCCATGTGACCTTGCACAATTCACTTAACTCCAATTGCCCTAAAAAAAAAAAAAGCAAGACTCAGCTCAAGCAGCATCTTCCACACACAGCCTTTCCCAATTTTCTTTAAACTACTGTGCACTTAACAGTGTGTTTATACTCTTTATATTTATTCTATATATTTACATATACACATACATATATACATATATATATATATATACACACATATTCTAGTTGTCTCTCCAATTAGAAAGTAATTTGTATAAGGGAGGGATTGTTTCAATCATATTTTTATCCCTAGGGAATATTTATAATGCGCAGCACATAGTATTATTAACTGATTGAGAATATATTACACAGAACTGTTTATATCACGAACATTTTATTTTAAAAAAAGAAAGCACAGGCTCTGGACAAACACCAAATAACATAAAAAATGAAATCGACTCCATTTTATCAGATGAGAAAAGCCTTATTATTTACATGGGAGTCATCCCTGAGTCTACATATAAACTCAGAGCTAAGGTCAGAATTTATAATGTGAGAAAAAAGAAATATGAGAAAAAGATATACTATGTCATTTAAAAGATTAAACCCTGAATTACTTAACAAAGTTATCAGGAAATGGACAACAGAAATGACATGGACACCAGCTATAATTTCAACTAAAAGGCCAATATGAATTAAATGCTACAAAAAGAGAGACCAAAAGAGCACTGACAGGGCCTTAGAAAACATCTGGCTTACTTGCCAAATGGAATGAAATGGCTACCAAGACAACACTAGCTTGGAGTATAAATCTATCTGTATTAGAAGGATGATGAATGATTATAAGTAGTAGTATTTCATAAAGCAGAGAGCAGAAAGGAGGATAAAACCAGTCTGAAGAAAGATTAGCAATATATTCAACTAAGAAACCATCCCAAGAGCACTCAGGGAAAAAAAATGGAAAGAACAAAAAGGAGAAAAATGAAAAATTTACAAAAAAATTTTTCAACAAACTATTTTCCATTAAGGACACTGAAACCACCACACGTACCCTGACATCACAGGATTTAAGGTGTTTATTGAGGGAAAAAGAAATGGCATTAAGGGAACAAACATGGGGAAAGCAACTGAGCTGGACCAAGTATATATAGAGGTGATCATTGCTGGAGGCAACATAATTGTGGTGTCTCCTGTTCATATATCAAGCTCATTTTGGACTCTTTGGAAGATACAGAAACAAAAATTACTCAATGAACCACTAATAATAAGCACTAAACATGGCATGAAACAGGGAGATACATGCTAACTAAAGGTATTCACCACTCTGACGGAGACAATCCAGAAGAATCTTGGTTGGGAAAGTATTTCTCATGGATGTAGAGGTCCTCCAGATACTCCTGCTTGCAAAGGATATTGTCCTGATTACATCAAGCCCTGAGACACTGAAGAGTCTCCGGGAAGATATCAATAATTGCTCAACAATGTGTGGCCTGTCTACACAGATAAAACAAAGTGGATGAAGAGTAAAAGCTGCCTAGTCAGTCAGACAGTAAACATTTGTTAAACACCAACTATGTGTCAAGCACTGTGCTAAGCAGTGGGAATACAAAAGAAGGTAAAAGATAGTCCCACCTCTCAAGGAGCTCACAATCTAGTGAGGGAGATGACATCCAAACAACTATGCTCAAATAAGCTATATATTGGATAAAATTTACTGAGGGAAAGTAGTGGCATTAAAGGCAGGGGCCAGCAAAGTCTTCTTGTAGAAGGAAAACAGGGAAGCCACGAAGGCAGAGATGAGGAAGGAGAGCATTTCAAGCATGAGGGTCAGAGAAAATGTCCAGAGTAAAGAAATGAAGTGTCTTGTTTGCAAAACAGCAAGGAGGCCAGGATCACTGTAGTAGATAAGGGGTGGTACAATGGTAATAATGTGTAATTAGCCTGGAAAGGTAAGAAGTGGCCAAGTTATGAAGGGCTCTGAAGACCCACAAAACAGAGAAGTTTATATTTGATCCTGGATGTAGCAGGGAACCCCTGGAGCTTACAGAATAGGGGAGGTGTTATTGTCTAACCCGGACTTTAGGAAGATCACTTCGACAGCTGACTGTAGAAAGGGCTGGAGTGAGGAGAAATTGTGGCAGGCAGACCCACCAATAGACTATTGCAATAGTCCAAGCATGAGGTGATAAGAGCCTGCACCAGGGTGGTGGCAGTGTCACAGGAGAGAAGAGATGTAGCAAAGGTAAAATCGACAAGACGGACCTAAGCTACAGATAGGATATGGGAGGGTTTGGGTGGGGGTGGGCAAGTGAGGAGTTTAGGATGACACCTAGGTTGTGAGTCACCCAGATTACAACATGCATTTGGAAGGTCACCCTATAGAGTTACATCTGGGACAAACAGTTGAGATGGACAAAAAGCCGATCCCAGAGATGTGAATTTTAGAGTGGGCGGGCTTGCCCTCAAGAAACTACAAAGTACTTTTACTGACGCCAAGCTTCCTATAAAAGTAAAAGTCCATGTCTTCAATAATATTTTACTAGCATTGCTATATGGCAGTGAGATATGGAATAGTATTGCCTCTAGTCCTACAAACTATATTTTGTTCACAGTAGATACTCAAGTTTAAATGGAATTTAAACTATATTGTAAAATATATCACCTTTTCCCATAAACTACTCAAATTTATGTAGGGCTTTTGCAAATACAGAGTACTTTCCTTATGGTGTAGTATTAAACTTACAATTACAATGTCTGTTTTATTGATGAAGACTCTGAGGCTCAGAGTAAAGTCTCTTGCCCAAGGTCACAACTAGTTAATGTTAAGAGTTGGTATTGAAACCCAGGTCTCTCCTGACTCAAGTTCAGTGTTCTTTCCACGACCCTATCATAAAACCAATAACATTGAACCAACCAAGCAATCAATCAACAGGTATTTATTAAGTTCCTACTATGGGTGAGGTGCTGTGCTAGGCTTTGGAGATACAAGAGTTTATATTTTAATGGTGGAGAAAAATACACATGTCAATGTGTACATCATAAATACAAACACATCAATAACTGAATGCAAGGCGGTTTGAGGGAGAGGGTACTCGCAGTTGGGTGGGGGAATGAAGCTTCATTCAAGATGATGGTGCTCAGGCTCCATCTTAAAGGAAGAAATGGACTACAGGACTGAGGCTTAGGGGACAGATTAGGGCTGGAATCATCTACAAAAATGATAGTTAAATGTATGGGAGCTGATGATGTAATCTGGAGAGAAAATGTAGAGAGGATATAGAAGAGAAAAAAGGCCTAGGATAGAGCCTTAGGTAATCTCCATAGTTAGGGGTATGAGGTAGACGATAAACCAGCAAATGACACTCTAAAAGTATGGTTCAACAAATAAGAAGTGGACCAGGAAAGAGTGGTTTTTATAGAAACCCAGAGAGAGAGAAACTATATAGGATGAAAGAGTGGTCAACAGTATTAAATATAACAGATAAATTGAAAGGAATTAAGACTAAGAAAAAAAAAGTCTGATATTTGGCAATTAAGATATTATTTGGTAACTTTGGAGAGAACAATTACAGATGAGTGATGAGTTTGCAAATCAGACTGCAAAAGGATAAGGGAAAGGAAGAAGGAAGCAAGGAATTAAAAAAATTTAAATTCTATAATTCAACACCAAAAAAGAGCATTTACATATGCAGAACACCCACAAAAATACTACATGTGAAACTGCAAGTCTCCATTTCATTCCATTTGCTGTATGTAGACAACTTTTTCAAGCAATTAGGCTGAGAAAAAGAAGAGAGATATAGGACCATCGCTTCAGGATATGATACAATCTAGTGAAAAATTTTCAAGGAAAAGAAAGACTTGGGCATATTTGTAGGCAATAAGGAAGGAGCTAGCTTATAGGGGAAAATGGAAAATTCAACAAAAAAGGAAGATGACTGATGATACAATCTTCTGGAAAAGATGAGAAGACATGGGATCAAAGTGCACATGTAGAAGGGCTGACCTTGGCAAAGAATCACCACCTCTTTATCAGACTAGAAAAGAGGAGAAAATAGGAGATGATAGCAAGGAATTTTGAGGTGAAATGGAGAGAAGAGGGAGCTCACATCAAATGGTCTCAATTTTCCCCATAAAGTAAAATGCAAAGACTTCAGCTGAGGAAAAATGGGGAGGGGCAGGTGTGAGAGGACTGAGGATAAAACACAAGCTTTGGAACAGATTCTGTGGGAACTGAAATAGGAATCACTAATTGGGAAGAAATAAAATGATTCTCTTGCTGAAGTTATATAATATGAATTTGTAATATACTCAATCAGCATAGTTTTGAGATTTCATTCAGTTTTTTTCAGGGGCTCATGAGCAGAGGAGGTGGAAGGTGAGAGTAATTAATTGTTGAGGTTTGGCAAGAAAAGAGCAGAAATAGGATAAGGAAGCAAGAGATTCAAGAGCAGAGGACAATGTATAGGTTGAACTGGCTAACTATTGAGACTGGAATAGAAGGAAAGTGAAGACATAGTAGGGGTAATTTCCTAAGAAAGTACTGAGGTAGGGGTTGGGATTTTAAGGCAACATCTAAATGGATATTAAAGTCTCTTAACACAAGGTCAAAAATTGAGGATGAGACGGAGAAAGTGAGCTACTGAACTCCTTGAGAAAAAGAGAGAATGACCTGGGAGTTGTCAATGTACTATGCCTACCATATTTCATTTTGGGTGGAAAATTTTCATTGAATTAACTTCAAAAGGGGAAAGGTTTCCAAATAAAAGAGATTAAAGGAGAGAGTGGAAGTGAAAGTAAAGAGCAAGTATTGTACAAATACATCCTCAAGGACCAGGGCATACAGGAGTGAGACAAAAGGGTATGGACAGGAATTCACTGTCAATGGAGAGAAATCAGGTATCACGAGGGACTAATGAAAGGAGCGCAAAAAAAAACCAGGTCTAGTTTGAAGAGTCTGTTCACTATTGGAATAAGAATTCCAGAAGGCACAGTGGAAGAAACAGGCAGGGTTTGGAGTGGGATTTGGGTGGCTTAAGTTTTATGTTGGGAAAGGGATGAGGAAATTGAAGGAGCAGGCTGGGAGTAGTTTTCTCCTAAATGGCCAGTGATTGGTAAGTATAAAGGACAGTAAGGGAAACAGAAGAAGCCATAAGGGTAGTAGTAGGCAGCAGATGAGTAGAAAAGTTCACACTCTAAAAGGTGTGGGAAAAGGAGCTGGCCTAGGTTTGGGCATACTCCTCTGCTGAGTTGTCTGGGGAGTAGAGAGGGGTATGTGTAGAGTAAATGGGGAATGGTCCCTCCCAGTGAGCAAACAGTAATAGCTGATGGCCAGGACCTGCCCTAGGACTGAGATTGGTCCAAGGACTCCAGGTGCAGGTGCTCCTGATCCTGAAGGGATACACAATGGTCCTGTCTTTATAGTTAGTCTGTATGATTTTTTTTCCAGTGATCATCCTTTCGGACTTTTTTTTTTTCGCTGTTTCACACACTGTTGCACACACTCTTCCCTAAAGGAATCTCTGTTTTCTTAGTTTTTCTTCTGGACATGCTTCCACCTGTCTGATCGCTTTTCCATTCTCCTGCTGTATTCATACTGTCATCACTATACAAATGACTCCCAGATTTATATATACAGTCCTCCCTTCTCTGAACTCTAGGGTCACATTGCCAGTGGCATGTTAGTCAGCTACTGCTGTTTCATCCACCAATACCTCAAACTTAGCATGTCTAAAGTAGACCTCTTAATCATCCCCTCTTCACCACACACATTTAAATCCACTCCTGTGAATTCCCTTATACCTGAGGGCATCACCATCCTGACAGTCACCCAGGTTTTGCAACTTCCGAATCATGCTCAACTTTTTTCTCTCTCTCTCATCATTTATTATTCAGTTAGTAGCCACATCTTGTTAGTTTTACTTCTGTAACATCTCTCATCCATTCCTTTCTCTCCACTCAGATGGTCATTACACTAGGTTGGGTCCTCATCACCTTTGCTTAGTTCAGAGTTTCAAGTTTATTTCAAACTTTTCCCAACAATCCCAAACTTTTCCCCTATCTGTATGGAACTCATTATCTTTCCCCCAGACCCTTCCAGCCTCCTACTACAGGGCAGCATCCTCCCAGTCCTTCAGGCTTGCAACCTAGAAGTCATCCTGGATTCCTCACTATCTTATCTCCCACACTGAATCTGTTGCCAAGGTCTATCAATTTCATCTTTGCAACATCTCTCATATATATCTCCTTCTCGTCCCTGCCCCCACCACTCACTGTAGACCAGGGCCTCATCACCTCATGCCTGGACTGTTGCAAAAGTTTGCCAGTGGGTCTACCTGTCTCATGTCTTTCCCTATTCCTATCTATCCTCCATTTAGCCACCAAAATGATTTTACTAAAGCACAGGTTTGATCATATCACTACTCAATAAACTCTACTGGCTTCCTATTGCCTCTAGGAGCAAACAAAAAAATGTTTTGTTTATCAAAATTCTTCAAATGAATGAAGTTTTAATAGAAATATATGAAAGGAGAATGACTTAAAAAAAGTTCTCCCTCCATTAGCCCTAAAAATTGTGTTTGTTAAATAATCACGTGGTATTATTACTGAAGTTAGGTCATTATAACTTGGATTTTATTAGTCTCCATTACTGATACTGAAAATCCACAGTAAAATTAGAGTTGTTTTAGTGAGTTAGAGATGTGCAATTTATTAAAACCAGCTGATACAGTCATCCAAAAAAGTCAATTACACCCCCATTATTTGTTTGTTTGTTTTTTTAAAGCTGTGTTAAGGGTCACACAAAACACAGTGGAGAAACACCTAGTATTTTGAGAAAGCTGCAACATAATTCTAATGAACAATTGCATAGGAAAAGTAGCCTTAAAAAATGTCATAAGGTGAATGTGAAGGAAAATAAAGTAGGTCAATCATGTGGGAAGAGTGAGAAATAACTGGTGGAAAGTCTTCATGCTTCACTATTAAAAAGATCAAAAGGAAGGCCTCCAGTACCTTAGATGCATCCTCAGTGGAGGATTTATTGAAGGATATGAATAAGAGTTGTATAGAATAGGAAGGCCTGAATGACTTGCCATCAGTGTGGGGAATACCTGCTTAGATCCATCACTGGAATCCATCTAAGTAAATATGTTTAAAACTAGAAATGCCAATAAAATTCAGCGTCTATAAGTCATAGCTTTACTTCATAGCTATTTGCAATGTTTTGGACTCCAGTTTTTGCTATTTTTGTTAAATACATAAGTTGTACATTACACTTTTTTAAAAAATCATTCTAATTTTTGTTCTTTAAATGAATTTTTAATTTAATATGTACAAAAACATAATGGATATTCTTATAAAACTTGAAATGCAGTATATCTCTGCTAACTGAGTGACAATTGAGGTTGTATTTTTCCAATATGATCTGTAATGAATAATGATAGGATTTTTTTTTCATTACCATGCTTTCTGGTTAACAAATTCAACAAAGTACTTCAACCTGCACTATCTACATTGATGCCAAAGACATTTCTTAATAAAAATATTACATACCCTCAAATTAAAGCTGTAAAGTATATAGTGATTTATGGTCCAAAGGAAAACTTTTAATTGCTGGAGAATGTTTGTAATTTTAAGCTGATTTCAACAGCACCAACTTTAGGTCAAAGTGAAAAGGTAGAAAGTACATGCAAAATAAATGAGATCTATGATAAAAACATATGTCGATACTGGAAACATGCCTCTAATAACAAGGTTTCTGCAAGTAATTCTGTTTTATTAATGACATGAATTATGGAATAACAGGATACAAAAGATAATTGGAACACATCATTAGTAGGCATCCATCTTGCAATTTTTTGTTATTTCCAAAGTATAATCTCCCTCAAGACTACTTTTGACCACTCAGCCACCTGCACCAAAGAAAAGACACACCTCTGCATCCATTTCTAATGTAGACAGCTGTTTTTTCCCCTTCTACAGCTCTTACACAGAATTTTCCCCTTCCGTGATTCATACATTTGCTAATTCTAATGGTGTTTTCCACATGAGAGTATTGACTTTGTCAGAGTTAATCTATGTTGAAAATGACATCATGGTCTTTTTTCAAATTTGTAATATTATTTTTAAAGGTCTAGTATTATTTATGTCCAAAAAAAATTTCTCACTTAAGACATCCTTGCATTTTCTTTTTTCAGGCCTTGTTATTATGTTTACAAAATCTATTGCTGATAATATTTTGAATTATTTTATCTAAGAGTATGTCATCATAATGGGAGAAGAAAACATAAATAAATTTTATAGCAACATAGGATCAGAGACAGAAACTGAGCCATCATCTAATATAGTTTCCTCACTTTACTGATGAAGAAATTGAGACATAGAAAAGTTAAGACAGTAACTGTGCTATCAAGGTGGGGATGCAACGAAAGGCAAAAACACTGTCCTCATCAAGAAGCCCACACTATAATGGAGAGATACAATGCAGGTAACTATGTAAATACAAGATGCAAACAGTAAAAATGGAAGGTAATTTCAGAGGAAAGGCATTAGTAGTTAGGGAGATGGGGCAGGAAAGGCCTACCGTAGAAGTAAGGATTTGGCTGAGTTTTGCAGGAAGCCAGGAAAACCATAAGGTGGGAGTGAGAAGGGAGAACTTCCTAAGCACAGGGGACATCCGAAACAAAGGTACGGAGGTAGGAGAAGGAATACTGTAGATGAAGAACAATAAAGAGGCTAATGTAGAAAAGAAGACTAGAAAGGAACAAAGGGTCTAAGTTATGAAGGGCTTTAAAGGTCAAACAAAGCATTTATAATTGCTGGTTTATATCTGCCACAGGAGTTTACTGAACAGAAAAAGTGATGACCACCAATCTACAATTCAGGATAGATCATTGTCGAAACTCAGCAGAGGACTGAATGGAGTGGAGAAAGACATGAGTCAAGTAGAACAATCAAAGGTCATTATAATAATCTGGGCATGAGGTAGTGGAGGGCCTTCACAAAGATGGTACCTATGATTCCCGTGTGATTAGAGAGAAAGAGGAGACAACAGCAAAAATAGTAACAACAGCTAACATTTATATAGCACTCTGTGCTAGCCATTGTGCTAAGTGCTTTACAATTCTCATTTGATCCTCACAACATCTATGGGAGGAAAATACTATTATTATCCCCATTTTACAACTAAGGAAGGTCAGGCAAGCACAGGTGAAATAATCTGCTCCGGGTTACACAGTTAGTAAAGTCTGAGGCCAAATCTGAACTCAGGTCTTCCTGACTCCAGGTCTGACACTCTCTCTACTATGCCACCCAGCTGCCCACAGATGTTGTGAAGGTAGAAATTATAAGATTTGAGAATATATTTGATACATGGGGCATAAGTAAAGAGCTGAGAATAAAAAGGAAGTTTCCAGCCTGGGTAGCTAGGTTATTTTAGAAATCTTTCTCCTTCTGCTCATTTTAGTATAAAACAGTTGATACAAGTGTTCCCATAGTTCTCTGGAATCACACTTTATTTTTAAAAATAAATTTATTATATATTTATTTTTAACATTGTTTTTTTTAATTCTGAGTTTTGAATTTTCTCTCTCCAGTCTCTCCTCCACCCACTGAGAAGGCAAGAAATAAAATATCAATTATACATGTGAAATCATGCAAAACACATTTCCATATTAGCCATGTTGCAAAAAAAAAAAGTCAAGAAAAATAAAATGAAAACATTTTGTTTCAATCTGTACTCTGATTTTGTCAGTCCTCTCTGGATGTGGATAGCATTTTTCATGATGACTCTTTTGGAATTGTCTCAGATCACTGTATTGATCAAGAGTAGTCAAGTCTTTCAAAGTTGATCATTGTAACAAAATTGCTGTCACTTTGTACAATGTTTTCCCAGTTGCTCACTTCACTTTGCATCAGTTCATATAAATCTTCCCAGGTTTTTCTGAAACCATTCCACCCATCATTTTTTTAAAATTTTCACATTAGTCATGTTGTAAAGAAGTATTAGAACCAATGGGAGGAATCACAAGAAAGAAGAAACAAAACAAAACAACAACAACAAAGAGAGCAAATAGTATGCTTCAATCTGCATTCAGACTCCATAGTTCTTTCTCTGGATGTGGATGGCATTTTCCAACATGAGCCTTTTGGAGTTGTCTTAGATCCTTGCATTGCTAAGAAGAGTTAAGTCTATGAAAGTTAGCCATCACACAATGGGGCTGTTACTGTGTACAATGTTCTCCTGGTTCTGTTCACTTCACTTTGCATCGTTTCATATACATGTTGTCAAGTTTTTCTAAAACCATCCCACCCATCATTTCTTACAACATAATAGTATTCCATATACTTCCACTTGTTTAATCATTCCCTAATTGGTGGTATTCCCTCAATTTCCAATTCTTTTGTCACCACAAAAAGAGCTGCTATCAATACCTTTGTACAAATATGCCCTTTTCTTCTTTCTTTGATCTTTCTGGGAGTAGAGGTATTGCTGAGTCAAAGGGCAGGCACAGTTTTATAGCCTGGTGGGCATAGTTCCAGATTGCTCTCTGGAATGACTGGATCAAAATCTACCAACAGTTCATTAGTGTTCCAATTTTTACACATACCTTACAGCATCTATCATTTTCCTTTTCTATCCTGTTAGTCAATCTGATAGGTGTGTGGTGGTACCTCAGAATTGTTTTAATTTACATTTTTCTAATCAATGGTAATTTACAGTATTTTTATATGACCACAGAAATCTTTGATTTCTTCTTCTGAAAACAGCCTGTTTATATCCTTTGATTATTTATTAACTGGGGAATGGCTCTTATTTTTATAAATTTGACTCAGTTACCTGTATATTTGAAAAATGAGGCCTTTGTCAGAGAAACATGCTATAACTTTTTTTTCCCTTGGTTTTCTGCTTTCCTTCTAATCCTGGCTGAACTGGGGTTTTTTTCTGTGTAAAACTTTTTAAATTTCACACAATAAAATTATTCATTTTACTTTCTATCATCCTCTGCATCTCACTTGGTCATAAATTGATTATCCAGAGATAATTACATAACTGCACTGCTTTTATTTGTGCAAGAATGTTTCAATTTGATGTAATCAAAATTGTGTATTTGTCTACTATGTTTCCCACTATTTCTTGTTTATTCAAGAACTTTTGCCCCAGTCACTGCTGAGAAAGATACTGCTTTCTCTGCTCTTCTAATTTGTTTAGGATATATTTTATGTCTAGTTCATGAACCCATTTGGAATTTATTATGATTTATGGTATGAAATGCAGATTTAAACCTGATTCCTGCTAAACTAATTTCAAATTTTTCTATCAGATTTTGCCAAAATATTGTATCCTTGGTCCAGTAAAGGAAGACCTTGGGTTTGTCAAACACTATGCTACTATATTCTATTGCTTCTGGCTCTTATGCACCTAATTTGTCTCATTTGATAAACTTTTCTGTATTTTAACCAGGAACAGATAATTTTGATGATGATTGCTTCACAGTCCAGTTTGAGGTCTGGGACTGATAGTTTTCTTACTCCACACTCCCCCTCTGCTCCCACTGTTGTCTGTGATCTTGGGTTTTTCCAGAAGAATTTCTTATTTTTGTCAAGTTCAATAAGTAATTCTTTTGCAATAAGATTGGTATTGCACTAAATCTAAATATTAACTGTATATTTTGTTGTTTTTATTGTATTGGTACTGCCCTACCATGAACAATTAATATTTGTCCAATTTTTAAAGTTCAACAGCTTCTACTACTCTCGTATGCTGGATCTCAATACTCCATATTTTTATATTATTGTTTAACAAACATTTAAAAAGTGATTCGATGTATTAACCTTTTACCTTAAATTTACTGACTTTATGTATTAATATGTGAAAGAATGAATATTGTTTAAGCATTACTCTTTTATAACACCTGAAATCATAGGATTTATAAAAATCATATAACCTAGCCCTCTCATTTCACAGAAAAGGAAACTGAGGCCCACAGGACTTATGTGAATGACTTGTCCATAATCCAGTCTCTGAAATAAGGCTGCCAAGATCCCCATTGTTCTAAATGACTTTACTATAATATCTTCATTTAGTCATAAAGTTTGAACCAGAAAAATAACTGAGTAAATGTTAAGTAGAAATAATGATTTGTTGAGCTAGGAAGAAGGAAGTTGATAAGAGTAATAACATACAGGGTAGAAAAGAGTAGCAGAATTTAGTCCATCTGTTTCATATTTGGTTCAGTTCAAGTTTAGTACAGTGTAGAGATTGTAAGCACAGGAGGAGAAAACTAAAATTGAGATCTTATGACTTTGATTTTGCTTTTTAAGTTGTTAATATTGGATAATGGTAATATCAGACATATCACGGGCTTTGAAACAAAGGAACATTCTATGAATTAAATATAAGAGTTTATGAATATAAAATCTGCTTATCATTTCCCTATATGCAGTATTTGAATTGATCAGTGATCATCATTTTTTAAAAAAGGAATTTATGGTATAAAGAATATTCACAAACAATTCATTCCTTTCCCAATTTATGCATGAATTTGCTACTCCTGCATCTAATAATAATGTGAATTATTACTTTCTACTAAGTATTGAAGTATTAACTCCCAATAATATAGCCTATTTTCATGATTTAATTAAAGACATATCTAAAATAGTTGATCTGATAAAAAAAAAGTCAGTGCTGGAGGGCTTTAAGAAAACAAGTACATGAATTCACTGCTGGCAGTTGTGAATTGGTCTCAGATATTCTCTAAAGTAATTTGGAATTACATTTTTAAAGTTACTTAACTGTTCATAATCCTTAATGAAGCAATCTACTGGTTTGCACCTCAAGAAGCAATGACAGAAAGAAAATGTACAAGTATCAAACTAGCCATAGTATCATTGTTTGTAATTTTTTAAAAATCTTGTAACAAATAATATGATCAGCTAAATTGTACAGTGGCTCAACAAAGTATATATAAGTGTAATGGACAATTATTTTGCTGAAAGGAATAATTATGATGAATATAGATAAGCATGTTAATTTTTATATGAATTGATTCAGAGCTAAAAATAAGAGTATACATAATATTTACAAAAATGTAAATGAATAATAAAGTACCAAAAAAAAGAGAAAAAAAAAAACCTCAGCTCCCATAAAATGGACAATGTTGCTTCCAAACTGCTTAGATTAAGACATATTTCTTTCCCTTCTATTAACAAAGGATAATCTTCAAAAAAAGAAAAGTAATATACTATCATTCAATCATTACATTATATAGTTTTACATAATTGTTTTTCTTATGGAAATGTATGCTGGGAGAGGATGGTTATTGTCAAATGAATGTGTCAAAATGCATTAACAAATTTTGCAATACTTGGTGTGAAAAAGAGATTAGTACTTTGGAAAAATTCTTGCCCAGTCAGATGCATGCGCCCTGTTGAGAAAACTACAAAAATATTGATAAATTGGTACCTTGGAAACTTACCAGAGCCGCAATTCATCCATGAGGCCCTTACTGGCTATCCTGAATATTCTTTGACTCAAAATTTCCATCGCTTAGTATATTTCTTGACAGAAGTCACTGATAGAAAAATTCCAAAATATTCATAGAAGCACTTGTTACATCAGCAAAGAATAGGAAGTAAAGCTGGTGCTCAGCTAGAGAGGAATGGCCAAACTGTAGTACATTAAATGTAATAGCATATTAATGCATTATAAAAAATTATAAATATGGATAACAGAAAGAAGCTTGGGAAGACGTTTTGACAATATTGAATGAAAGAAACAGAACCAGGAAAAAATAATGACTACAATGTCAATGAGAAGATATCAAAAAGGAAAATGAATGCTGTGTATGAAGAAGCTCACTTCATAGATGAGTTTAGAAAATGGGCCTCTCTCCCTTGCAGAGCTGAGGGAAAATGAGTGTGAAATGCTGTATATGTTGTCAAACATGATTAATGTGTTTGGTTTTGCTTAACTGATGTTTTTCTTTTCTAATCATTGTCACAAAGGGATGACATGCTGCAAAGAAGAGAGCGGGGATATATTTAAGAAGGAAAATGATATAAAAACAAAAGATTAACTTAAAAGAGAGTAAAAAAAAAAGAAAATAGCTTAGTTCTTTTCTTACCACTTAGAAAGTAGCTGAAATGATATAAGCACTAGGAGTAAATAAGAAAATTTGGACCAGGTACAGAAGCAACAGAGAGCTGATGTTTAAGCCTTCAATTGTGGTGAACTAAGACACACCTTGAGTTTTACCATTGAAATGTAAAATGTGTGTATTAATGTTTTAAACACATTAACAAACTATGACACTAAAAGGAAAAGACAAAAATAAATTTAACAGTATTGGGGTTTTTAAAAGTCATTATAAAAATTATTTTTCTATGACATCAATTTTTCTGAAAATTGGGAATAAGAGGTATGACAACTCTATATTAAATTGCTGTAGCAATAGGAAGTTACTGCTTTCTTGGAAGCAGAACAATTTGATGACCTTTAAAAATGTTCCTTTTGTTCAATGAAAGTGTGAAATAGACTAATAAAAATTTATTTGATATAAAAAATTTTTTTTAAAAAAAGCATGTTTTTATTCTAAAATAGGCATAGTTGCCAGAAGAAGTTTTACTCAGTAAAGACTGGCATAATGAGAAAACTACCAAGTGTTGTAAACATTGGGTTCATATGATCTACAAAATTAAAGAGTGATAAATATCAGAATGGTATGTTTAGACAACTAATTCAATAGATTTGTGATCTCACTGACACAGGCATTTGTCCATCCGTGTAAATTGTAACCTCTTCATATCTTCTAATCCTTCATAATTTTTTATCCTTGTTCTTTCATATACCGTCCACAGAGCTTTCACTCAGAATGTGGAAGGCCTTCCTTAAGGTCTTAATACATTTCATGGGAACTAATGGAGCACTTAACTATTATTCCTAGATCTCTTGACAGGACTATGACCTTACCTTTTCCAATCATACTTTTCTTCTGATATCCTTCACCTATTTCTTTAACACAGGCTAGCAATGGAAATATGCTGCAGCATATTTGTTCCCAGAATGTGTGACTCTTATTTCTCAATTGGTAAATCATTGAAGTATATGTGAGCAGGCAGTTTTCAGAAGAAGAAATCAAAGCTATCTATAGTCATATAAAAAATGCTCTAAATCATTACTAATCAGAGAAATACAAATTAAAATAACTCTGAGGTACCACCTCATGCCTATCACATTGGTTAACATGACATAAAAGGAAAATGACAAATGCTGAAGGGCATACTGAAAAAATGAAACAACTAATAAACTGTTGGTAGAGTTATGAACTGATCCAATCATTCTGGAGAACAATCTGGAACTATGCCCAAAGGGCTATAAAAACTGTGCATATATATCAACTAGTTCTGTATCCTGAAGAGATCAAAGAAAAAGGAAAGGGGCACATTTGTACAAAAATACTGATAGCAGCTCTTTTTGTGGCGGCAAAGAATTGGAAATTGAGGGAACGCCCATCAATTCTGGAATGGATAAACAAGTTGCCGCATATGATCATAATGGAATAATATTTTGCTATAAGAAATGACAAGTAGGGTGGTTTCAGAAAAACCTGGGAAGACTTATACAAACTGATATAGAGTGAAGTGAGCAGAACCAGGAGAACATTGTGCATAGTAACAGCAATCTTGTAACAGTGGCTAACTGTGAATGACTTCATTTTTCTGATCTATATAATGATCCAAGACAATTTCGGAGGACTTATGGTAAAAAATGATATCTACCTCCAGAGAGACAAATGACAGAGAATGAGTACAGACTGAACATATTTTTACTTTCTCTAATTTTTTTTACCTTTTTTCTGCAACATAGTTAATACAGAAATATGTTTTGCATGATTTCATATGTATAACTAGTATCACATTTTTTGTCTTAGTGGTTAGGGAAGAGGCAAGAAGGAGAGAATTAAGAACTGATAATTTAAAAAAAACAAGCTTAAAAAAAGAAACAAGCAAAATAACGTGGGACTGTTCATGAAGCACAGGAAAACAACCTTGATTCATCAGAGACTATGGTATTCCAAGATTTACAACCATTGTCAGAATATTTGGGTTGAAAAAATGGGTTTTTGAGTCAGGGAACACTCTGGATCATGAAAAGCATTGCATCAAACATCTCTTTTGGTTTGTTTTTTTGTTTTGTTTTGAGACTGGGTCTGCCAATCTTGCTCAGGATGGCAGTAATGGTCATTCATAGGAACAATCCCACTACCCATCAATGCAAAAGTTCTGACCTGCTCCATTTCTGACCTAGGCTGTTTTATCCCTTTTCAGGCAATCTGGTGGTGCTCCATTCCCAGGGCTTTACCATACTGACACTAGACTTAGTGCAGATACCTAATTGGCTTAGCCCACTTCAGCTCAGAATTCCTGAGCTCAATGATCCACCAACCTTAACCTTCCCAGTAGGAAGGGTAACAGACATGTGTCATCATGCCTGATTCAATTCCCTAAATGTGATGTAGCCCTCTTTCTTCCTTCTTTATAACTCTTGGTTCAAATTACTATCTATCTTCAATGCCTTATCACAATTTTAGGTATAACCACAGTAGAATCTTATATTCTGCACTTCTCAGGCATCTGTACAAGTTGGATTCAATTCAAGATCAGGGTATAGTAGCTCCTTTCTGGTGGTAAAGAACTGGAAACTGAGGGGATGCCCATTAATCTGGAATGGCTGAAGAAGTTGTGGCATATGACTGATGGAATATTACTGTGATGTAAGCGATGATAAACTAGGTGCTCTCAGAAAAACCAGGAAAGATTTAAATGAACTAGTGCAAAGTGAAATGAGTAGAACTAGGACAACATTGTACACAGTAACAGCAATATTGTAAGATGATCAACTGTGAGTGATTTAGTTATTCTCAGCAATACAATGATCCAAGATAACTGAATGACTTATGACAAAAAATGCTATTCGTCCCCAGAAAAAGAACTGATGAGTCTGAATACAGACTGAAGCATAATTTTTTTTACTTTACTTTTTCTTGAGTTATTTTTGTCTGTGTTTTCTTTCACAGCATAACCAATATGGAAATATATCTTGCATGACTACATATATATATGATCTATATCAATTTGCTTGCCTTTTCCATGAGGAAGGTGGAGAAAAAGGGACAGAATTTGGAACTCAATTTTATAAATGAATGTTGAAAATCATTTTTACAAAAGGAAAAGGATCTATATGTGCAAAAATATTTATAGCAGTTAGAAATTAAGGGAATGCCCGTCAGTTGGGGAATGGTCAAACAAGTTTTAATATGTGATTATGAGGGAATACAATTATACTATAAGAAATGTGGGCAGGAAACTCTCAGAAAAACCTGGAAAGACTTGCACAGGCTCATGCAAAGTGAAATGTACAGTGTGTAAAGTAATAGGAACACTGTAAGATGATCAGCTGTGAATGACTTGGCTATTCTCAGCAATACAACACCCCAAGACAATTCTGAAGGACTTATGATGAAAAATGCTATCCAGCCCTGGAGAAAGAACTGATGGAGTCTGAATACAGATTGAAGCAAATTTTTTTACTTTCATTATTTTTCTTGAGTTTTTTTGTCTATATTTTCTTTCATAACATAACTACTCTGTATATGTTTTGCATGACTACACATGTACAACCTATACTGAATTGCTTGTCTTCTCAGTTTCTGGGGGGGGAGGTTGGAAGGAGGAAGGGAGAGAATTTGGAACTTAAAGTTTTAAAAACAGATGTTAAAAATTGTTTCTACACGTAACAGGAAAAATAAAATGCTAAATAAATGTCAAAAAAAAAGGAAAACTGTTTTGACATGTACTTGGGGGAAAATAAAATACTAAAATAAAAAAATAAAGAAAAAAAGATCAGTGAATCTAGAACTAGAAAAAAGAATCTTAGAGGCTATCTATCTGGAAACTCCCTCCCCTCCCATTATACAGATGAGAAAACTGAGGCCTAGAGAGGTTGTAATTTACACAAAGTCACACAGGTAGCAAATTAGCAAAGGTGATATCTGAATTCAGCTCTTTATAATATCTAGCATTTATAAAGTGCTAACTTTATATGTTATCACATTTGATCTTCACAACAATCCTATGAGAGAGGTGCTATTATCATCTTCATTTACAAAGGAGGAAAGAAAGATTGAGAAAGACTCAAATGACTTGCTTAGTGTCACACAGCTAATCAGTGTTTGAGGCAGGATTCGAAATCCGGTTTACTTGACTCCAAGGCCAGCACTCCATTCACTGTGTCACCTCATTGCCTCTGAAGTTAGAAAGAGAAGGTAGACTTGACTAAACACACACAACAAAAATCTATGTTACTGGTGACTCAATTTTTAATCGTACTCAAGGGCTGTTTTTCCTGTCTAAGAAAAGAAAGCTCCAAAAGAATAGAAAAGACCATGGATAGGACAATCATATCCCTAACTACATCCCTTAAACAACGTGTTTATCATGAATTTGTTTAAATCATATACAATTCAATGACAGAGGCACCCAAGAAACAACTTATTTACATCATCTAGTAACTACTACGATCAAGGGAGCTGTAAGATATGAAGATATATGCCTACTAAAACTATTAGCTAATGTCATAGAGCATTACCTATGCCAATCAAAGAAAGATTCCCTAATGATTATGGGGTTAAATGATGGGGGATGGACTGTGACAGCATCAAAAAATCCAATAGAGTAGAAAAGATGATTTTCCAGGTGCATGAAAAAGACAATAGGATACAAAGTGGTTATTTCAAACATTGCATTATAGGAATTTGATTTCAGGCACCGTTTAAAATAATTAAAATTATGTGGTATAGTGAAAGAATACAAACAGCAACTATGACAGACCAATTTCTGATTAGATATGGAAGAGCTAAGTACCACTAGGACTGTAAATTCTTTGATAGCAGGGGGACTCTCAATAGATGAATAGATAGGATAGGTAGGTAGATAGGTAGATAGATGGGTAGATGGGTAGATAGACAGATAGATAGACAGACATAGATAGATGGATAAATATGCACACACATATGTATACATCTACACACAGGTATGTATGTACGTATATTTAACAGAACCTAATAGAGCTCCCAATGCTTAGCAGATGACCAATTAATACTTTGTTGAATATAATTAAATGCAGTGAATAAGAAAACGAGGTTAAGATGCAAATGAGTACTTACTGGCTAAAAAAAAGTGTGCATATATCTACAGTCTCAATATAGATTGTTTATGAGACTTTTTAACCTTACTTGCAAAGATACTACTAAACCAAAGCATCTTAAAATATGATATTTTAGGGAAATTTTATTTAGAATTCTTGGGGAAAAGCTCATTCCTGAAAATATTCTATATAAATCAAATGCGTATATGGCTTCTTAATAATTGTACAGTACTTAGGGACTATCTAAATGTTTTCCTTTGTTACACGACAGGAAACCATTCTTGCATTATTAAAATCTGGAAAAGCTAAGATCATTTAAATATTCTAGCTCCATGGTTTATTTTTTTAAATCTAAGATTTGACAGCCTTCATAAGAAGTTCCCTGTACAATGACTGTGAAAAGAAAATATTCTATATTTCTCATGCTAGATTACAAAAAGTAAAAAGAGTTGATTATAGTAAGATAATAAGTCTCTAGTTATCAGGAAGATGTGCAACCAAATCTCTATAGTTTGGAAGGAGTAGTGCTTAATAGAGTATGTAATTTGTCTGCTTTGAAAATGTGCTAATCAGCTTCCCAACAAGAAGATACACAAAGGGATTAAAAGAGGTTTAGTCTCCAGTGCTCCTTTTCAATAGAAGCTGAGTAGATTTAATGTTCATTTGCCACATATGGTTTCATTAATTGTACTTCAGCTTTTCTCTGCTCCATTTGAGGCTTTATACTTAAGAAAGGTAAATCCATCCCTAGATCAGACTTGCCAGTGGTGATTATTTTTATGAATGTAATGAAGCTTCAATGTATAATATGGTGGTCACTTATTCTTCTATGGGTCATTAAAGAGTATCTTTAAATACAGCATGAGTTACAACTGCAAATCCCATGCAATAATTTATTGTTCAGAAATTGTGATTTATTTCATATTTCAAGTAATCTCATGTCTTATGATTGATATACTTGCATATGAATATGCACAGTGAGTGTCTATTTGTAATATCAAAATCATTTAGTACTAGACTTAAAATGTAATGAGAGCACACAGTTCACATGGAGTCACCTTTCCTCTTTTCACTTTAGGCCAAATTCCTCAGGTTCCTGATAACCTCTGGGGAATCCCAGGCTTCATATTCAATCTGATCTCTTACATTTACATCATTCAATGATCTGCTGGTCAGCTCCTTTGATGTGCCTAGTAGCCCCAACCAACTTAACATACCTCTCTGGATGTGGATGTGGAGTGAAACCTTTTATTATCTCAAAATGCACTTTGATGTCAAGACACCTATTTAGTAGTAACACTGATGGAAAGAAACAGAGAAAGAATGCAGAAAAAGAGAATGATAGAATGGTTTATAGCCACCTGAAAGCTTAAAAGATAGTTAATAAGAAAATGACTACTGTTATCCTCCCTCTTTCTCCTAACCTCTGATAAATCACTGGCATATATCACAATCAGTTTGGCCTCAAATGTAGTCACTTACTGGGCACCACCACAGGACTGACCATGTCACCCTCCCACTCATTAAACTCCAAAGGCTCCCTGTTGTCTGTTATATCAAACTCCTCTTTTTGGTATTTTAAAGCCCTTTATAACCTGGTCCTGATTTATATTTCTAGACTTAATATGTTATTCCCCTTTGTACAAACTATAATCTAGCCAAACGAGCCTTTTTACTCCACACAAACGACACTCCATTTATCTTCATTACGCCCCATGATATGTGTATATGTCTCCTCCCAAGAGAATATAAGTTCCTTGAGGACAAGGGCTGTTTTCCTTTTATTTTTGTATTCCCACTACCTACCACAGTACTTAACACATAGAAAGTGGTTAATAAATGGTCGCTGATGGATTGAATCATCTTCCATGTGGCTGTTCCCAAAGGTTCTGCTCTCCTCTTTCCTAACAAAAATATTTCATGAGAACCAAGACAATTTCCTTTTCCCAGTTACCCTCTAACTTTTCCCCCTAAAGGTAAAGACTAAATCCACAGGTCGAGAACTTCCACTAAGGCTTTATTTCTATTTAAGGTATTCAGACTGCCTATACTTGGCTTTTGCTTCGAGATCACATTTTTTCTCTATGTATTTAATGACTTCTTCCCTATTATGCATTTTGGCTTCTGCTTTTTTTAAAAAATTGGAAAAATGGAAAGAAAAGTTATATTGTGCAACTTTATTTGTAAAAGGAACACAACGGTGATGACTATACACTAATATAAGATCAATCCACAATTCACTGTGCTTACATGATATCTGTTCTCCATTAATATTTAGTGTCTTAAATTAAATCTTTCTTACCTATGAAGTTCTAACCTCAGTCCTATGAAAATAAATTTTGTAGGTCTTAAGGATATGTTATTTAGTTTGAGGATGCTTATTTAATACTTGATACAGGACATTTAAAATATCTACTTCACATTAAATGCTTTGTAATATTTCCTTAGATTGTAACTAGGATTTCAAATTAAGAGGGTTCCTATTTCCCATTATTCATGTTATGGTGAGTTCTACAGCTGAAATTTTTTCCTACTAATGCTATTACATCTGCTAAGCTCCTGTCTTAAGATATATTATGCTCACCTATCCAAGCCACCATCCACTTCTTCAGATTGCCTATCTGTCCTATTAAATCATTTGTTGTCTTTTATTCTTTTAACTGTGAGGAAATTTGAGGGCTGATCTCACTGTCCTCTTAAGGCTGGCATCTTTATGACTAATAAGAAGTAACAAAATAAATAAGGCTCAGAGAGGTACTAGAAAGGAATGGACATATACTTGAGATAAATCTGCAGAGTTGCTGCCAAGATGAAGGTATGGCTGCAATTACCCAAGGACATATACTATGAAAAAGCCAAAGAACTCTCACTACAGGGCCTGAGGTAGCCTTGCTCTTACAAATCAGTATAGAGAAGAATAATTATTCTGATAAATAAAGGCCAACACCTATTTTATTATTGTAGAGAACTAAGGAAAAGTTTGGTGATGGTCTGCATTCTAGACTCACATAGAGGTTTTCCAGGCTTGACCATGGTTATCCCACTGTCTATCTGTTTCATCTACATGCTGTGTATAGCTTTTGCCACAATGTCTATCTGCTTAATCCTGTAAGAAGTGCTTGGTGGTAATTTTAGAGTCTAGGTTTATTCCCAGAGGGGCAAGTTATATAGACCAGGTTTGCTGCCAAGTATGGCCTTCCAACAGCATATCTCAGGACTTCTTAGTTTCTTAGGGAAGTGGCCTTGTTTCCTTCTACCTAAAGAACCTCATCTTCAGATGTGGTACTGGATCTTCTGGACAAACACAGTCCTTGCCTCTGCCAAGAGGTCTAGATAGGTGTAATATCTGCTAATTCCTCAGTGCATGTTGCTATTTAACTTCTTTCTCTGTGCTGAGATGTGTGTAATAGGGTGCTTATGAAAGGGCCTGATAAGCTTCCCCAATGAATCAGTTCCTAGAGTCTTTGGGGACTAATTGGGAAATCAGAATATAGCCAGATTATGTGTCATTGAAAGAATCTAGACCATACAATAATAGAATAAACATCTCTACAATGGAGGAGCTTATATTTATATTACTCTAGTTAATTATTCTGAGGATCCAAATACTTTCTTTGAATTGCTATACTTTGAATTACCATACTGCAAAACCAAAATCTAACTTTATTAGATAATGAATGCTACTGACTCAAGTCAATACTTGAAACTATTTTATATCAATTTAACCAGGTTTTATAGTACTTACTCTTTTAAGTACCTCTTAAGTACCTACTAAGGCTGGGGATACAATAAAGCAAAACAACTTGGTTCCTGAAGGAACTTATGAGAGAATAAAGGGGATAAGATATGTGCCCAAGTGACAGAGGGCAGTTTGGTACTTTCGAATCTAAAAAGAAAACAAAATCAGACACTCAAAGAGCATCTAAAAGGTAACAAAAGGAAGTTTACTTGGCCATAGCAAGCAAACAATATTCACAGCAAAGTAAGGATATAGTATTAATTCAGATGAATAGAGCTTCCCTGTGCCAGCATTCAACATGAATACCAGTCAAAAGCATAAAGAAGGGACCAGGGAGCTACTGATGCCCTGATTATTGTACTAAGTGCACCAGAAAGTTACATTAACGTCTTTGAGCCTTTACTCCCGTGAGTCACTGAAGTCCCAAGGAGAGGAAAAACTAGCCAGTCATGGGTGGGACACTGCCTTAGACTATTACTCCCAAGATGTTACATTATCTTTTATTTTTTTGGAATGGATAACTGATTTCATTAGCAAATTTCACTGAGGAAATTCCTTCTATCCATGCAGATGTGAATCTGCTTTGTGATTTAGTTTTAGAGAATGATCTGGGGCACTGAGTGACTTAAGGACTTAAGTAACCAAGGTCACAGAGCCAGTAGGTGGTAGGAATGGATGAGTCTTCCTGACTCAAAGATCAGCTATCCTCTGGGTCATGATTTTAAATAATCACAATTTTAAAGGTGACAAGTATATAGAGTATTGACAGATAGATTAGGAAGGAAAGATAATTTCTAGCTAGTTGACAAGTATCAGGAAGAAGAAAGTGGTACCCAAACTGATCTTGAGGGAAAAGATAAAATTCAACAGGCTAGAATGAGGTTTTAGTCAAAGTCAAGGAGATGGGAGATGGAGTGTCATGTCTGAGGAATGGCAAAGTAGAACAGCATGGCTGGAAGGCAGAGTGTGGAGAAGAGGAAAATGTAAGACTAGAAATGTAAAGAGCTTTAGGTGTTAGTTTAAGTAGGAAAATAAAATAGGAAATGTGAGAATAAAATAGAAAAGTTATTGAGGGAAGCTAAGTGGCACAGTGAATAGAGCACTGGCCCTGGAGTCAGGAGGACCTGAGTTCAAATCTAGCCTCAGATACTGAACACAATAACTATCCATGTGACCTCAGGCAAGTCGCTTAACCCCAACTGCCCTACTTTCCCCCTTCCAAAAAGCAAAAAAAAAAAAAATTTTTTTAATTTTAAAAAAATAAAATAGGAAAGTTATTACCCTCAGATAACAAAGAAGAATGACAGATAAAAAGAAATTTAAAGGACTGTGAGATATGGAGAAACATATTACATAACCCCCATTTTCTCTGTAAAGTAGAATATGAAATTATCTGCTACAAGAGAGAGTCAAGGGACTAGAGTGGAGACTTGAGGAAGTTTGGAGTATCTGCTTTCACATGTGATAATGAGTAAAAAAAATTAATAAAGTGATCATTATAAAGCTACAACAGTCCAAAGTGAGGTTAGCATGAATTTTCATTGGACCCAGTGAGTCAGTTTGTGACGTCTTCCAGCAATGCTCAGCAGCTGGAGAATAAGAATATGAATTGGGACAGAAGGTTAGGAAATGAAAGCAAAAGGACAAAGAATAGGGATATAAGGGTAGAGGTAATTGTAGTGTTGAAGTAGTTAACCAGAGATTCAAAGCTATGAAGTGAGAGAAGTAGTAAACAAAAAAAAAAAGGGTGATAGAGCTGGAAAAAATAGAAATATTAAGGGACTGTAGGGCCAAGATTTAGATAAAGGAAGATTTAGGCTATGAAAGCAAGTAAACAGGAAAGGGAGTTTTTAGGATCTTGGAAGTGACAGAATTTTAAGAGACGGTAAGAGGTGAAGCATAGCTATCACTGTGCATAGCCTAGGTGCATAAGAGGTATATGCCATAGGAGCTCAAAAACAATGAAGTTTTAAGACATCAGAATGGCAGAAGAGACATCGTTGTAAATTGATAAGAGATGGTATGGAGAGTGACTGTTAAACCAGCTGCAGAACCTTAAATTAAGGAAGGTAGGAGTACCCTGGAGAGTGACATGACACATACAAGGATCAGAAGAGGATGATATAATGAAATGGTGTTAATGTCAAAAGTGGAGAGAGTTGGTAGGCAGAGAAAAGGATGGAAATGGCAGTGGAAAACTAGGAGTAAATCAACTCACGTCTGACTGTTTCTGGGATTGTGAGAGAAGGACAGCAAACATTAGTGAAAGTAGCAAGGAATGTAGTGTTTACATTGTATGTATGTATGCATATACACATATATATGTAATATTTTAAATTGATATATTTCTTTTTTATATAGCCTAAATTTCCCTTTATATCCTTCTATCCTTCCATGGAACAATCCCTTGTAAGAAAAAATTTTTTGAAAAGAAAACAGGAAGAGAAAAATTTCAGTAAAACTATTTTTTCCTCTTTTTTAAAAAAATTCTTTGTTAAAAGGGATGGCTCTTTGGCTTTGGGGAGAGAGGGGGACACAGGTACAAACTGAAGCGACATAAAAACAAAAGTTATCAATAAAAATCTTAAAATTCAGGGAAACCAACACAACAAAAATTAAAAAATTAAAAACTCCAACACAACAAAATAAAAATTTAAAACCTGATAATGTATGCAATACCCCATACCCACTGACCCCAAACTCTGCAAAGCATGAGAGATAGCTTCTCATATTTCTTATTTGAGTCAAGCTAATTTTTTATAATTTCACAGTTGATTGTTTTGTGGTTGTACTTTCCATTTACATTGTTGTAACAATTATGCATATTACTTTCTTATTTCTGTTTGTCTTTCTATTATTTTCAATAAAAGAATAGTAGAAATAGGTCAGAGGAGGTTAATATAAATGTACCAAATGTTCCCATGCCCAGCTAAGAACTCTTTCAGTTGCCCACTTTAAATTCCCAAATGGCAAGCAGAGATAAAGCTCAGAAACTCAGTTTCCCAACTGTTCCCATCCAGGAAGATAGCTTCATTCACAAACTCCTTTGGCAGATTATTTTTGACTAATACGATCATTCTGTTGTCTATGCTTACTTCAGCTCACGTAAGCCATTGCCTACTTTTCATTATACCGCTCTTGCCTGATTGTTGGGTGTCATATGCAGTATGCCCTCATCTTTAGCTCATGTCTCCTCCTTGGGGTCAAGCTTGCTCTTCATAACTTCATAACATGAAGTTCTGATTGTACCATGACTGTTGCTCTTTCAAGTGACATTGTTCTAGTCATTGTGTATATTGTTTTCCTTAATCTGTGTGCTTTGGTTTGTCTTTCTATGCTTCTATACGTTTATAATGTTTGTAGATTCTTAAAGCAAAGAAATATTCTGCCACATCCATATCCTACAATTTGTTCTGCTATTCCCAAAGAGATGAGGATCTACTTTGTTTCCAAATCTTTGCTATCACAAAAAGTGTTGCTGCCAGAAATTTTGGTGTATATGCAGGGAGTTGGAGTTCTCCAGAGAAAACTGGTAACTATTACATGCCAGGAGACAAAAAGAATATAAAAGAGACCTAATATTAAAGTATAGCACCTATATCTCTATCAGAGAATACCAGGCACAAATATGGCTCTAGCAGTATACCTATATCTATGCAAATAATGAAGGAATTTGGGTTGATGGATTTTAATATAGAGAACAGGGTGAACAGGAAGACAGCCTGGAAAACAGGGCCGTGCTTGAAGTAGTGGTGAATCCTCCCCCTTCCTTCTGCTTCAGCAGGACTATAATAACAGTCAATTCATGTCCTGTGGGGACTGTCCTCCAGTTTGTTTGATATTTATCAGTTAACAAACATTTATTAAAGACCTACTATTGGGAAAGACAATTAAATGCCTTTAGCTGACAGCAAAGACAAAGAAAGCTGGAGATAGGTAGCAGAACCATAATTACCTGGCAACTTGATTAAAACTTTGTGTTACCTTCAAGAACAACCAATGGACCACTCCAAGTTCCTGAACCAAATCAGCAGAAGATGACTGGCCAAGGGAGTTTGGGAGTCAAACTCTCTGACCTAAGAAGAATGGGTACCCAAACTTCTGGGATTTGGTACTGATCACCATTTTATGAGGTAGAAATTGAAAACTAGAAGGATCTTGGGCTGGAAAAAGGCACACTGGGTGCACTGATATTAACCTGCTATGACTGATTTCTACCATTCTTTTACCACCTTTGGTCCTTGTAAGTTAACTTAAATAGAAGGCAATAGGTAAGGGATCAATGGGAAGAGTCAGTGGGATAACCATGAGATTGTATTCAACGACAGAGACTCATCCCTCCTTCAATATGATATCATTTAATCAATTTCAACAAACATTTACTGAGTCCCTACTGGTTGCCAAACATTGTGCTGGGTGCTGGTGATACAAAAAACCCAAATAGTTACTCGTCTTCAAAATGCTTACATTTTATTCGTGAAAACAACACACACACTATGTATACAAAATACTGTTTTGAACTAGAATTTTGGTGTCATTGGTATAAGTAGGATAAGAAACTCCTGAAGTGGCTTCTCAGTCAATGAAGAGCTGCATGTGTGTTCTTTAACTTAATTATTTTAGAGAGTTATCTGGGGTACAGAAAGATTAAATGAATCAGCAGGGGTCACAGAGTCAAAATATTCTGGACATACCATTTGAGCCTCTAGGTCTTCCTGACTCTAAGACCAGCTCTCTATTGGCTCTGACACAACTTATTTTATACAATAGACACATAAAGTAATGTTGGTTAGGGAAGAAGAGGGCCCAATAATGAGGGAGATCTGGAAAGAACTCCTGTTAGGAGGGAGCACCCATTCTTCTTGAAATTTCTGGAACGGTTTTGATTTTAGGAAAAGAAAATATTCTTTTAATGATATTTTGCAAAAGAAATCTTTTGTCAGACCATGTGTTCTAATTTAATTTGGAAAACATAGTCACCATATAAAAGTTACCACATCTCAAGCTGACTATAAGTAAAAGGGCATTGGAAGCAATATTAATTTTTGACTCTCCCAGCCTCCACAAAGATAAGTAACTGTCCCAATTCAATCAAGTGTTACTTTTGCTTTTCTTACCCAAATGGTATGCTTGTCTGATTCACCTCAATAGCTGCCTCTTTTCCCCCCAGACATGTCTGTTCACTCACCAGGAGACTAAAACATTGTGCAGATGTACTGTTGGATACAATGATGCCAATATAATATATGCACTGTTCAATAATTTATTTTGTATCTGGAGAAATGCATCTGTTTCCTTCTTGTGGGGTTGGGATGAGGGGTTTCAACGTCATTTTAGGTACTGGTCCAATTCTTCCATCCAGTTAACCAAAAATGAAAATTTCCATCTGTTCAATTGCCATTCAGAGGAATGTTTTATCTCTGAAGCACATTATGACAACTAAAATTGACAGCATAATCTGTCTCCTTTCCCCCATTTTCATTTCCCTCTCAGATTTTCTTGAGTTTTAACAAGAAAGAACTTTCTTTTTTACCTGTCTAAAACGACAGGACTTATTCTTCCTTCTTCCTAGTATCCATGACCAATAAAGCACTAATAACCATCCACTATTCACTTCTTTTTTAGATTCCTTTTTGTCCATTAGTGACCCTCTAAGTAACATACTTGCTGGCATGCTATTAACAGAACAATGCAAACATAACCTTCTCTCTTTCATATATGAGGGAATGCCTGCCAGCTATATCTGGCATTCCACAGAATCCACAGATTCTTTCCAACTGAAGTTTGGAAGTTAAAGATGGAGACTGATTTTATTGATCATTCTGTACTTTAGAAACTTGACTAAAAAGCCTTCAAAAGAGTACTGCCTCAGATGGTTTTTAACTCATTACTTGGCAGAAAAAGTGATAGCATCATTTTACACAAGAAGTGAGAGATATGCATACACAGGCATATAAAGTATATATACATAACTCAATTTTCTGAAAAAAATATGTTTATATATTTCATATTTAAATATAAATACATTTATCTCCATTATTTCATTACTGTAGTTAGTCCCTACACAATTCCTTCACACCTTCTTCGTGAATTTCCAGAACCCAAAACATTATTACCCTGTAACCAACCTTCTCTTAAGTGTTTCTGGACTATGGTAGGCTGATCCTCACAAAAAGATGTCCAATCTATCTCTGGGTCTATACTGAATCCATTTTAGCATGGATGGAACTTGCAAGAGCTGAACTGGTGTTCCACTGATATTTCACCTTCAAGAACAAGGTTCATCCCATAATAAGGAAATAAGAACAGGACTTAGAGGAGTACATGGATATCTTCCTATATGTGGATGCATTATATGGAGATCTATGTCATGGGTCTATATGGAGAGAGACTAAACTACTTACTAAATAGGAAAGTATATTTATACATACATACACTGACAGGAAACTTCAGCTCAAGTCTTTTTTTTTTTTTTTTTTTTGCTTTTTGGAGGAGGAAAGGTAGGGCAGTTGGGGTTAAGGGACTTGCCCGACGTCATACAGCTAGTTTTGTATTAAGTGTCTGAGGCTGCATTTGAACTCAAGTCCTCCTGACTCCAGGGTCAGTACTCTATTCACTGTGCCACCTAGCCGCCCCACCCCCCCAAAGTCTTGCTGCTGACCTATACTGACAGTAATGCTGAGCAAGTCACTTAACCCTTCTGTGTCCCAGTCTTTAAGACTGTAAGCTGAAGAGAAGGTGCCAACCTGCATCAGAAATAGAGGTTTCTTCATCTCTGAGTTAACTATAACTCATGAATCATAAGCTTCTATCCTTATAATTTACTCTGTGTGTGTATACAGATGGATGGATAGATATGAGAAATGATATCCTTTCATCTTGTATTTTTCAAAGTGATTATATTTTTTTCTTTTTTTAAAATTTTTTAAAAATAAATTAATTTATTTTCTTGTTTATATCATGCATTTCCATGAGATTTTGAGTTACAAATTCTCTCCCCATCTTTCCCTTACCCAAAACCTCAAAACAGCCAACCCACTGTATAAGCCTCCCCTAGTCTACTCTCTCCTATGTCCTCCCTCACCCCTCTGACTTTCTGGTAGGGCAGGATGGATCTCCCTACCACAGTGCCTGTGTATCTTAATTCCCAGTTGGATGTAGTTAATAATAACAATTATATATATATATATATATATATATATATATATATATATGTGTGTGTGTGTGTGTATATATATATATGTATATGTGTGTGTGTGTGTGTATACACATATATATTTTTAACATTTGATTATAGAACTTTAAATTCTAGATTCTTTCTCTTCCTCCCTTGTCACCCACCCCCACTGGAAGGACAAGCAATTAAATTCAGGCTGTACATGTATAATTATGCAGAACCTCTCCATAGTGGGCATATTGTGAGAGACTGATTATGTGTCCCTGCTTCGTATCCTACCCCTGCCTTGTTCTATTGTCTACCCTGTCCCTGTCCCTTTACAGAACTGTGTACTTCCATAAACCCTCCCCCCAACCCTGCCCAGCCCTCCATCATCCCACCTCTCATCCCCATTCCCCTACTCTCCTGTGTGGCAAGATACCCAGTTTAGAGTTTATGTCATTCCTTCCCTAAAGCAAATTCAATGAGAGTAAAGTTGACCCTTTCCCTTTTGCCTTCCCGTTCTTCCCCTCCATTGTAACAATTATCCTTTGCCTCTTCTATGTGAGATGATTAACCCCATTCTGTCTCTCCCTGTCTCCTCTCATTCTAATCCTCTCCCACCTGAGAATTTCACCTTTTAGAGTATTGTCCCTTCCTATTCAATTGATCTTGTGCCCTCTATGTACTCATATATA
>CM053580.1:315552855-315603311 GCA_028627135.1 Pseudochirops cupreus | reverse complement strand
ACCACAAAGAGAGCTGCAATAAATATTTTTTGTATGTATGGGTCTTCTTCCCACTTCTATGATCTCTTTGGGATACAACCCCAGAAGTGGTATTACTGGGTAAAAGGGTAGGTAATTATTTATAGCCCTTTGGGCATAGTTCCAGATTGCTCTCCAGAATGGCTGAATCAGTTCACAACTCCACCAACAATGCATTAGCGTTCCGATTTTTCCACATCCTCTCCAGCATTTGTCATTTTCCTGTTTCATCATCTTAGCCAATCTGACTGGTGAGATGTGGTACTTCAAAGTTGTTTTGATTTGCATTTCTCAAATCAATAGTGATTTAGAGCATTTTTTCATATGCTTATAGATATCTTTAATTTCTACCTCTGAAAATCGCCTGTTCATATCCTTTGACTATTTATCAACTGGGGAACGACTTGTATTCTTATAGATTTGACTCAATTCCCTATATATTTTATAAATCAGGCCTTTATCAGAGACACTTGTAAAAATTCTTTCCCAATTTCCCTCTTCCCTCTTAATCTTGGTTACATTGGCTTTGTTTGTACAGAAACTTTTCAATTTAATGTAATCAAGAGTATCCATTTTGTATTTTATAATGCTCTCCAACTCTCCTTTGGTCATAAAGTCTTCCCTACTCCATAAATCTGACAGGTAAACTATTCCTTGCTTCCCCAGATCACTTACAGTATCAGCCTTTATACCTAGATCATGCATCCATTTAGATTTGATTTTGCTGTATGGCATTAGATGATGTTCTATGCCCAGTTTATGCCATACTATATTCCAATTTTCCCATCAGTTTTTGTCAAATAGTGAGTTCTTATCCCCAAAACTGGGGTCTTTGGGTTTATCAAAGAGTATATTAGTATAATCGTTGACTACTGTGTAAAAACAATTTTTAATATTCATTGGGGTTTTTTTGTATTGTTTTTCTTTTTTTTTTTATAATTTTGAGTTCCAAATTCTCTCCCCCCTCAATTACTGAGAAGTCAGTTTCAATTTGATAAAGGTTATACATGTACAGTCTGGCAAAAAAAAAAAAGGAAACATCTTTAAAAAAATTTTTTTCTAGAAAGCCTAGGAACTATAGATTTCTAAAAATGATAGCAGAATATTTTAAAATCTGAAGTCAATACTGATTGAATTTGGCACTGTTAATCAAATCACTTTTCTCTCTGAGTGAACTACTTAAACACTTCATTTGTCTATCTTGTATTAACAAATTCATGAAATTTGAAAAAAATGATCTTTCAGCAAATTTTTTTGATGTCTTATTTTAATTAATTCAAAGAAATGTTAAATAAAGCATTGAAGCTTTGGGTAGGAAGAAAGGATGTAAAACTTGCATTTTACATATCTGAATAAAATCAAATATTTTATTTTGTTATATGTTATCGGTCTAATATTTAAACATGCCTTTTAACATCTCAGAAGTACTTTCAGAAGCAAAGAAAGATACTTCTGGATATTACAACAAAAGTTGACAACATAGGCAGAATGTTAGGATAACAGTTCATTTTGTGTAATTTTGACAGATTCACTTACCATTCTCATTTTGGACTTAGATATTTCAATCAAGCATAAACTGCCAAATGAAACTAGGCTGTGAAGGGCAGATCTTGCATTTTCCATGGACTCTCGCCCTTGGACATTTTCATGCCTTTCTCAAATTTAGGAACACCAGAACAATGCACAGAAGGAGCTTTTCTCCCCCATTTAGTTTTAACTGTTAGCACAAAATACATCAGTCATGTCACTGACAAAGAATACATTGTCAGTAACATGTCTTTACACTGAATGGTTTACTCAAAGTAGTTATTGTCTAATATTTATGTTCCAAAATGAAACGTACCCTGTAGAATGTGGGAAAAGGATCCAGACTTTAAGTCACAAAGTTGTACTTTGGGGCCTTTAGTACCAACTGCAACAATAAAAAGAAAAATGCTTTAACACAACAATTTTTTCATGAAATAAAGAAGGAAAAAAAACAGCAAGGAAGTTATAGTCATAAGTTGACAATTTACACTTTTTAAATGGGAATAAAGAAAATGTGGGTTAGTTTCAACAATTCTTAGGAGAGTGTTTTAACTATATAAATGATATACCTTTATATATCAGTAAGATATTAACTCAGATTAAAAGAGAAAAGGCTTCCTTTTCATGCTAATCCATTTAAAACAAGACATGGTCTCTAAAGAAAATAAAAACATTTTGCTGGAAGAAGAAAAAATTCTCAAATTACTTAAACTGTATGAATATAATGGGTTTTTCACATAGCTGATTTTTGTAGAGGAGAAGGAGGTCAGATGTGTGATTAAATCGGTACAGGGAACTCTCAGTGAGTCAAGTCTCCCCCACCAGGGCAAATCAGCATTAGTTTTACAACTCATAATCTTAGAGTTGATTAGGTCAAATTATTAGGATTTTCTGTTTTTAATTTAGATCTAAGTCAGTTTGGGACAGAATTTCCAAATTACAGAAATGACACAGTAATTAAACCTCTGAAAGTGATAGTAAAATTCACTCGGTTTTTTAAATGAAATATTTAAATTACATGCTATTTTCTTTTTATTTTGCCAATTAACAATTTATTTTCTCCCTCTCCCCTCTCCCCCACTAGTGAAAAAAATTATTTTAGCAAATATATATAGTCAAACAAAACTATTTACAATGGTCATGTCTAGAAGTATTATGTCTCATTCTGCAGCTCTGTTAGGGTGGGTAAATGCTGTGCAAATTTTTAAAGCCAAATCAAACAAAAAACCCTACCATTGTTACTTGAGCTAAACTAACCTAAACATGCTGTATATAAAAAAATAAATTTCTGATTTAGGAAAAATATATGAATTTAATTATAGTTACATACATACCTGCTATCAAACAGTGTTTGGTGGCAACTGGAGACATATGATGACTATAGACTGTTCCCTCAAAATGAAATACATCTGCAGGCTGATAATCAAAAGACAATATTTACAAAGTTTGAGTTCTGATTAAAACAGTAAAAACAATTCCTCCCTACTTATTTTAGAAACTATATGACCATTTACAAATGAATAGACAATATACTTATGTTTTTAAGTTATCTTTAGCACAAGTTCAAACAGATTTCCAATACTTTTTGGTTTCTTTTCTTTAATGCATGAAATAACTTTCTATAACAAAACACAATTTTGATATGTCAAGAATTTTAGTAAAAGTAATATATCTTTATGAAAACATCTTAGGAACTTTCAGTTAAGATGGCTATCAGAATGGAAGCAGATAGTTCAGTTTCCACACACTTAACCCAGCAAAAACCTAAATATTTGCACCAGACTGAATAATGAATAAGAGATTCACTGAGAAGTTAGACCAGTGGTTCTCAACCTTCCTAATGCCACAACTCATTAGTTCCTCAAGCAGTGGTGACCCCCAACCATAAAATTATTTTCATTGCTACTTTATAACTGTAATTTTGCTAGTTATGAATCGGAATGTAAACATCTGATATGCAGGATGTATTTTCATTGTTACATATTGAACATAATCCACAGTTTGAGAACTGCTGAGTTAGACTAAGTGACATCATTCGCACAAGACTACATAAAAAAAATGTCAGCTAGAAGCCTAAAGGCAATGAGGTTCTGTCAGAAATGTCAACGCCACCACAGGCATATAAAACTGAAGGCTATGAGCTGATCAGAGATGAACCAGGGACACTTCTAGCCTGAATTGCTCTGTATCCAGATTCACCAAGAGTGGAGGGTTTCCACAAGAAAGCCTCAGAATAGTCAGAAACTCACAGTGGACTCACTGGGTGCAACGATCACCAATTCAGGTATAGCAGTGCTCAGAACAGGTCATCTGAGCCCTAAGTGCCCAATGTTTGTAGTACTAGATCATGAAATGGCAGAAAAGGTGGTAAAGATCCATTAGTCTGAATCTCAAAGTTCCAGGGGGTCCTAAAACCTAATAGTACTCTTAGTATAAACAAACCCCAGAGGTAGTCAGCAGAGGAAAGAAAGTTTAGATCAAGGATACTGACTAGCCTGCCTAAAATCACAAAAGAAGATGGAGAATGATACTGATATAAATCTCAAAATCAGAATTAGTATAGGAGGTGTGAATAAGCTGAAGAAAATATAAACTATTTTAAAGAATAGATCCAAACGCACCAAAAATTCCAACCTAAAAGAGAATTAAATGGATTTTCTGCAAGGACTATACGAACATCTAAAAGGAAGTAAGAGAAAGAGAGAGAAAAAAGAAAGCTCTGGAGGAAAGGATTATAAGATGAATAAATAATAAGTATCTTAGAGAAGAAAATGGTAAATCTTACCTAATAGACTTCCTGAAAATCAGAATAGACCAATAAGAAATCAATGATTCCATAAGATAGCAAGAAACATCAGAACAAAATCAAAATATTGAAAATTAGAAGCATGTGTAACATTATTTCTATCAAAAATAATTAGCATAGAAAATATCTCCAGGAGAGAGAATTTAAGAATCATTGGACACTCTGAGAATCACAGTTTTTTTAAAAAAAAAAGCATAGACAATGGATTTTAAGAAGTCTTAAATGAAACCTGTCCAAAATTTTTAGAACCAGAAAGTAAAGTGAAACAGAAAAACTGTCAACTAAACACCTCTGGAAAGAAATCCCCCAAATAAAAGTCATAGGAATGACTTAGCCAAAACCTTCAGTTTCCACATAAAAGAAAAATACTGCAAAGGATGAGGGAGGAGTTCAAATGCCATTGAACTACAGGTAGGATTACATAAGATCTAGCAGCAAAATATATATTGCAAAAGATATAGGCTTGTAACCAAGAATAACTTACTCTACAAAGCTGAGTATAATACTAACGGGGGAGAAATGGACCTTGAACAGAAGAGGACTTTGAAGCATTCTCAATAAAACACAAAACACCTGAGTAGAAACTTTGAAATACAAACAAAACTGTCATAAGAAATATAGAAAGTTAAATTTGCTTGAATAACTGGAAGGGGCTATACCTGGGGTGGAGAACCTGTGGCCTTGATTTGTTCCATAAAACTTGGATTCAGTCAAAAGGGCATATCCAAGGACCTAGAAGGCCACAGGTTCCCACCCTTGGCCAAACCATGATAAGGTGCTAACATTCTAAAAGGGCAAAAAGAAACCAATGAGTTTCACAACCTTAATGTCTTCAAAAAACATTGAGGGACTCAAGACAGAGGAAGCTGGGGTGAGCTGGTTCTATTCTAACAATTTTAAGAAGGGAAAGAAAAAAAGAGAGTAAAAGGAATAAACTAGTGTAAAGAGGAGAAAAGTATGGAATCTGTATTATTTGTCATAACAGGAGTGAGAAGAGTATACAAATCTGGAGCTAAGGGTGGCAAGAGCAATTATCAGATGAATTTCACTCTCATGAACCAAAAGAAGGCTGAACATAGTGAATGCACATTCACACACACAGTGATTGGTACAGAAATATATCAAAGAGGCAAAGATGGGGTATGTATGAAGAAGGTGAATAAGAGGGTGTAAGCAAAAGAAACTTCAATTTCAAAAAGTAGATATTTGAACTGTTGCAGAGTAAACTGATGAGAAACAGAATATACATTTATAAGAATATTGAAAAGAAAGACAATTGAAAAACCTGAAAATCATTAGAGCAATGACAAACAATGGCACCAGAGGGTCTATGATAAATATGTTATCCACTTCCTGACAAAGAGGCAATGGACTCGAGGTGCAGAGTCATATTTTTTTTTGGATATGGACACTAGCTGGATTTGTTTCGTTTGTCTATGCTTATTTGTTATATGGGTTTTCTTTTTCTTTTCTTTTTTTAATGGAAGTAGGAGGGTTATGAAGGTTGACAATAGTGATTACTCTCAAGAAGAAAAAATGGGGCCATTAAAACATTTTTTAAAGATGCACAGAAGAGAAGAGAAGGAAGGAAGCATTAAACAACAGGACAATTTTGAAAGAAGATAAATTTATTGCATACTTTAAAAATAGTAAGGTGCATGGAATAGGTTCATTGTTTCATATACAATCCTCCTTTTAGGCTCAACTTTATATACAGGAATGCTCATTTTTTGGATTGGTGTTCAAATGCAGAAAAAACAAAATACTTTTTTTAAAAAAAGCAAAGTACCTTAGAGTACTGTCCATAGAGCTCTGGCCCTAATGTTGGATTAGTAATATTATATTGTAAAATTTGAAGAAAACCTACAAAACAGATCATAAGGTCCTATTAAAGTTATATTCTCCTTAAATTGTTAGTATAAAAGTAACTGTGGGGAAGAATTTATTTTTCGGGTAAATTAGAAGCTTCAAGTATGCATTTCTGAAGGGTCTAGAGAAATTCACATATGTTAAAACTATAATAGATTATTAAGGGAAATTAGGGATGATGGGGTAACAAGCCTATCCTTGTGAGGTTCATGTCATGGAGGAAAAATTATGACATAACTTATAAGTGGCAAATTCCAGAAATGAAATTGAGCTGGTCAGGCCAGTATGCTATTTCTTGAGAAGGGAAAAAGGAAGTGAAGGAGAAGAGGAGGGAAGTTATGTTGGCATAAAATGAAAGAGTTCCTTTAACTTTGGTACAGTGAATAGAGCATTTGACTTCAAATTAGGAAGACCTAGGTTTAATTTCCACATCAGACTGTTACTAGATTGGCAAGTTACAACCTCTCTGGGCTTCAGTATTCTCATCTGTTAAAAAAAAAAAAAGGCTGGACTGAACAACTTTTAAAATCACTTCCAGCTCTAAATATATGATCCTATGATTCTTATTTATATGCTAAGAGACCAAAATTGCTGCAGAGAAAGCCTAAACAGACAAGACATTAATTTCTATTTTTAAGCACTCTATATCTGTTTTGCATTCATTTTCAATGACACATTTTAAACAAATACAAGTAATTTAAAAGAATATAGCAAATTTTCAAAATTATCTAGCAAATATTTTTAATGATTTCTTCCTGAAATTTAATTTAGCAAAGTTAATTGTGTTTACAGGTGTCAAAATCAGATATAGAGAGTTTTTCTTATTACATAAACAACGCATTTTTATTGAGTTCCTCTGTGTTCAATACATGCAGAGAAGTACTCAAAGTAACATTCTATACGCGGAAAGAAGAAAATGAAAGTGATACACATTTTCGTTCCTCTTTTAAAATGTTCTACTGTATTTTATTTGTTTATTGTATATTTGCAATTTATCTTTTAACACATTTTCATTTCTTGATTAAAAACAAGTTCCCTTTTGCAACCTTTGGGTGGCAGTCACTGCTTCTTTCACTAGAAACCTCATTTTATTCCTTATCAAAAACATTATAAACTAAGAAAATCAAAACAAAATAATGATGCACAATCTCAAGGTCATGCATAATAAGCTTCTTTAGCTAACCCATATTAGATGGAAATCTTACAAGAAAAAATGATGAGAAAATATTGCTTCAAAAATAATTTAAGAATTTATTTCCTTACTCTATAGAAAATTTTCCTATAGGATTTTGGTGTGATTTTATAGAATTATTGTTTTCATAGAAATTCTTGAGCATTTTCATTAGTTCTATAAAAGTTTTCTTAAGAAAATGGTCAGGTTTGCCAAAAATTTATTTGTTGTCTAGCCCTCTAGAGTCCCCCACATAAGATTATATTTATCATGCATCAACAAAAAACAGCTCTTTAAATAGCTGGCAGTAGAAAACGGAAAAAAAACAAACATGTATTTATTCTTATTTTTAGGTCTTGGCATATTCCTAAATTCTATTTTTTTGCTACTTAAGTGTATTCAAATATGGCCCAGGCCAAATTAATGACAATAATCAAGTATTATTTAATTTTGAGCTATAAAGTTGCTCATGTAACTGACTGGGTGACTACACATTTTCCGAAAGTTCAGAATTTTAATTTACAATGGCCATGTTACTATATATTGACTAGTGATTTAGATTCATATTTTTATATTATCAATATTATTTATTCTTCCAATGAATAATTGTTAACCTGCTTTGAGCCTAAAACTGTGCTAGGTGCTGTGAGAGATACAGAGCAAAGAAGAGTCATTTAGTTAGAAAGACAGAGTGTAAGAGTCATTTAACAAGGAAAATAATAAAAGTCGATGGTAAAGACAATAGAAATTCATAGAAAATTTGGTTAGAAAATTTCAGGAAGGAAAAAGGAACATCAATTAATGCTTGAATTTAGACAATGAAAGGGAATTGTAAGGCCTGAGGCATCCAAGAAAAGACATGGCCCATAATGGTCCTGCAATATTTAGAAGGTAGTAGGACATCAACCTAGAGCAGGGGTGGGGGGAACCTGTGGCCTCAAGGGCATATGTGGCCTTCTAGGTCCTTGGGTGCAGCCTTCTGAGTCCAAGTTTTACAGAACAAATCCTTTTATTAAGGGGATTTGTTCTGTGAAGTTGGGATTCAGTCAAAAGGCCACACTTGAGTACCTAGAGGGCCACATGTGGCCTTGGGTTAGCAGGTTCTCTACCCCTGACAGTAGCAGATATTTCATACTTTGGAGTATCAGGAAATAAAGTTGGACTGGAGGAGAGGTGAAGTTATGGAGTTGCCATTTAACTAGCTGTATGAGGTTGAACAGGTCACTTTATCTCTAAGAACTTCATAGTTTCATCAGCAATAAAATGGGAACAATAAGACTTACACTAATTACTTCACAGGCTCAAGATGATCCTTTACAGGTAAGGATCAAATGAGATAATATATAAGAAAGTCCTATGTAAACTGTAAAGGCTTTAATATTTCAAGCATCTATAATATTGCTGCATTTCCACTGATACAGGTCACAGCCTCCCAATAGATTGTCTTCAAGAATTTGATGGTCAAAAATTCCTCACCCTGTGGCTAACTTGGTGATGGAGCCCCAGTGTACCTAGCCAGGCTCATCCTTGGATATACAAGCATATGATCCATCCCTGATTCTCTATTCAAAGCCTTCCAAGCTTGGTAGTACCTGGAGTTGTACTCTGCTGGTAGCTTTAGGAAGACCGAACTCAATGTAAACATTAAATGCCAGACTGAGAAATTCCTCTTCTAATGATGAAAAAGGACATTTTTTTCCAAGGAGAAAGTAACATGATGAAGTCAGGGCTTTAGGAAGACTAATCTGATGGTAGTGGGAACAAACTGTAGGGGGAGTTAATAGAAACAGGGAAAAACAGGAGGCTATCTAGGCATGAGGAAATGAGGGCCTCATTTAGCATGATGGCAAAAGTAATGAAGAAGAGATGAAGGAAAAATATTTTTGAGGAAAGAATTTATAGACTTAGTGAATGACTAAGCTTTAAGGAATAAAAGACAAGGAAGAATTAAAGAAATCTGCAGAAAGAATTCCAACTTATGGTGCTTAAGAGAAAGACCATATATAAAAATAAGAAATTTGGGACATGAGAAGTCATGAGTTCTGGGCATGTTGAGTTTGATATGATGAGAGAACATCCTATAGGCAAGAAGAACTAAAGGCCTGGCAAATACCTGCATACACATGCATATGCATGTGTGTTCATGAACATGTGTACTAATTTTACTGGTTAGAGGAAATTTTTGGGTGAAGAATATCTACCAGTTCATATCAGCACCTTCTTTGAAAATTACAGTATAATTTAGAGTTGCTTCTCTATAATTAGTTTGTCTCTATAATTTAGAGTTGCCTAGAGCACTGAAAAGTCAAATGACTTGGCCAGGGCCATGCAGTTAGTATGTGGGAGAAGTGGCTCCTGAGACAAAGTCTTGCTTTACAGTAAATTCTGTATGATGCCACATTTCCTTTCTTGCTTGTTTCTAAAGACGGTGAGATTATTAGTTATAATAGTCGTCGACTTAAATATATCTGTCTATACATAAATATTAGGGCTAACACTCTCCTCTCTTTTAAAAACTGGCAACCCCCCCCACAATAAATAAAAATAGGCAATAAAGATAAATAAAGTAATTTGCCCAAAAGATCACATGAATTTTCATTGTCTTGCTTATGTCTAGTAGACTATATTAGTTTTCAATGTTGTCACAACTGTCAACCTTACTAGCAATATCAGCAAATAGACAAGAATTGAATTATCCTTCACCCTTTGACTGACTTAAATATACTTACCTGTAATGTGTTTGTGTCCCATATTTTCAGAGTTTTATCAAATGAGCTTGAGGTAAACATGCCAGTATCATGAGGATACCACTGTACTGTCTCTACACTATATTTGTGAACATCAGGATGGTTTCTACAAAGCAGGAATAGACAATATTAGGTTCCAGATGTCCCCCCAAAATCCAACATTCTTCATCCTAAAGTCACCAATCTGGCATTTGACTTCATCACCCAACTGTATCCGGTCACTTCAAAGTTACCAACAACCCCTGTTCATATCTTTTGATCACTTATCTATTCAGGGTTGTTTTTTGGCTTTATATGTGTGTGTGTGTGGATTGTTTATATATCTCAAATATCTACATAAAAGAGAAATTTAGTTATCAGAGAAATTTTATACAATGATTATTTTCTATTCAACTGCTTTTCTTTTTAGCCTATGAGTGTTAATTTTGTCTATGCAGAAACTTTCAGTTTCATGTCATCAAAATTATCTATTATATCTTCAGTAATTGCTTTTATCCCTTGTTTGGTTCAGAATACATTTCATACTCATAGACGTGAAAGGTATATAATTTGGTTCTCTTTTTAAGGTCATGTATCCATTAAGACTGTATTATGGAACATGGTATAAGTGCTGGTCTAAGCCTACTTTCTGCCAGACTGCTTTCCAGTTTTCCCAGTAGTTTTAATCAAAGAGGATTCTTTCCTAAGTAATTTGTTTTTTGGTTTGTTGAGTTTTATTATTTCTAATTCTTCTGTCTAGTCTGTTTCACAATTCTGTCTCTATTTTTTAACCAGTATGAGAAGGATTTGATGATTGCTACTTTACAATGTAGTCTGAGGTCTAGAAGTGCTATTCCTCCTTTGTCTCTACCACTTTCCATAAGGATATTCTAGATTTTTCTGTTGTTTCCAAATGAACTGCTATTTTATCAATTTTTGTAAAATGCTACTTTGACAATCTGATCTGTGTAGCTTTAAAAATATAAATTAACTTTGGTAGTACTGCAATTTTTATTATATTGGCATAGCCCACCCATGAATACCAAATATTCTTCTGCTTTTAAAATTGCTCTTTATTTCTTTAGAAACACTTTGTAATTCAATCTATACATATGCTCTGGTAGATTAATCCCTAGACATTTAACATATTTTGTTGTTATCTGAAATGGAAGTTCCCTCTCTATTACTGCCTCGTGGTTTTGCTATTACATAGAAATGCAGTTGATTTTTGAGGATTTATTTTGTAGCCTACAATTTTGTGAAAATTATCTCAGTATTTCTATTGATTCCCTAGGATTTCCCAAGTAAACTATCATATTATCAGCAAATAAGGATGATTTCTCTCTTCTCTTTAGTTATTTTTATGCTTTTAATATCTTTCTGGTCTCAATGTTATTGCTAGCATTTCTAGAACTGTATCAAATAATAGTGGGGAAAGTGGACATCCTTGCCTTGCTCCTATGACCAATGATCTTTGAATTGCCAAATCTGATGGTCTTTTATCACTCCAAATCCTTCTCAACCTCTCTCCTTCTAGATACTCAATCTGATCTAGGTTTTCTTAACACTGCTATCTCTTGGTTTGCCTACTACCTGTCTGATTGCTCCTCTGCCTACCTTGCTGGGTCATCATCTGCATTATGTCCCTTAACTTGGGCTTTTCTGAAAGGTGCTGCCCTGGGTTGTCTTCTCTTATTCCTCTATATTCTTTCTTGGCAACCCCATCAGTTCCCATGGGCTTAACTATCAAATCGGTATCTGGCCCTACACACTCCCTTGAACATCAGTCTTAGAGCAACAACCAATTATTGGATAATTTAAAATAGAAGTCCCAGAGATACCTTAAACACAGCAGGTCCAAATACAAAGTCATTCTTGTCCCCCCTCTTCTTCTCTTTTCTAAACTTTACTGTTTCTGTAGAAGGCATGCCTCATTCCAGTCTAAGGTTGATGATCTCAAAGCCATCCTGGACTCCTCCATTTCCCCCTCCCCACACATCCAATTGGCTGTCAAATCTTCCATTTCTACCTTTACAATATCTCTTGCATTTAAGCCTTTCTTTCCACTTACATGGCTAATATCTTAGCTAAGGTATTTGTCTATTACTAGTCTCCTAAATGCTTTATCCTCCACTCAAATGCCAATTTATATTCCCAAGATAGAGGGCTGACCTTGATACTCTTCTGCTTAAAATTCTTCATAGCTTCCTAGGTCCTCTAGGATAATATGCCATCTCTTCAGTCTAGCATTTAAAGCACTCTACAATCTGGCTCTCTCCTACCTTTGGAGAATTAAATTATTCTCCTTCATGCATTACATAATCTAATCAAAATGGCGTACTAGCTTTTCCACAAGTGCAGAGCCTATACCTGAGATAAATTTTCCCCTTACCCCATCAGGTTCAAGTCAAGTGGCACCTCCTACTCTAAACCTTTCTTGATGCCCCCACCTCCCTCCTCATTTGTTCCTGCTTTCTCTCTCCTGAAATTATCTTAAATTCGCTTATCTGTGTACATATTGTTTTCCTAAGGATACTGTAAGCTCCTTGATGACAAGGTTTCATTTCTGTCCATGTACCCTAACAGCGCAGCATAGTGCCTTATATGCTAAGTGCTTAAATGTTTGGGGCTTCCTTTTGGTCTGTAATTGTAGATTAGTGTAAAGAATAGTGAGGAAACACCTTCAACCAATTAAGATCACCAACTGTTTCGAAACTTATAGCCTAAGAGAATTACCTGGTGAATTGAAAGCCAATACATGTCAGAGGACAGACTCAAACCCAGATCTTCCTGACTGAAGTTCACTCCCAATCCACTATGTGACTCTGCTTACCACTGTTTACTAAATTCAATTTAATAAGTATCAGAGTAGGACTTTAGTACAGTATTATACACATTAAATAAACACTGAAATAACAATAATTGACTTTTCCTTCTAATTTAGATGATCTTTTGGGGGATGATTTAGATATCCCAGGATTCCTAAGAAACACTGTCTCAGGAAATATGAACTAATGTGTTTATAAATTTCCCTAGTAATCGGAGGTGGGACAGTGACCTTAGAACAGCCTCACAAACTAACTCAGTATATTTTCTTCTACTTTTCTTGCTTCTTCACCTCTGTTTAGGATATGATAAAACACAGGTGACCAGGATAAAAAGCACAAGGTCTCAAAGCTTCAAATTCCAGCAAGACAGAAATAAAATAGTGGACTTAGAATTAGAAATCAGGTACAGATACTGGGTCCACCAATCAAGGGATATGTGATCTTGATTAATTTACAAATTCATTAATCTTCAATTTTCTCAATCACAACTATGGATAATAACACTTATACTACTTACCTTACAGGGATATTACAGAGATCAAATAATACAAAGTGAAGCATTTTGCAATTTTTAAGGCCTATATAAATACAAGCACTTAAATTACAAAATAATTATCACATCCTCATGGTCTTAAAGGCATTCTCAAAGAACTGTAAAAACATGGACAAGACACTACATTCTATCTAACTGGCTTGCTTAATGTGATATTAACTGAAACTATTTAATGAACAGATAAAATAAGCAGCTGAAGTATGGGTGCTAATTAGGTGACTTTGAAGGCTCAGCAGTGAAAAATGTGGACTGCCTGATTACTTATCTAGTCGTCAAAACGTTTTCCCTAAAATGTCATCAGGAATCAGGTTTAACTCTAGATTTTCTTCAATTAGGTGAAGAAATCACATCTTTAGAAAAGATGGCTCAAACACTGTAATGAGTTCATTGAACATTTATTGAATACCTACTATGTACAAAGTGTGTGCTATTCAGAAAAGAAAGTGGAGGTAAGAAGACTTATTAGGAGGCTACAGTCAAAAAGTCCTTGTAGGTGGTAATAAGGGGCTGAAATAAGCAGGGGAATAGAGAGATGATGGATTTGCAAACTACTTAGAAAGTAGGTTTAAAAGAACGGGATATGGAAGGTGAGAAAGACATAGAAATAATGTACTATTAGTGACAAACGCAGTATCCCGAATGGGGGCCATAAGCACTGTATATTCAGAATACAAACTTATACGAGAGGCAGTATGGTATAATGGTTAGATTACTAGACTGTGTGTTGGGAAGTTCTGAACTCAAACCCTCACCTCTGGCACCTTCTAGCTGCATGCCTGTGGACAAGTGTGTCAATTTCTTCATGTGTCATTTGGGAAATAACACCTTTATCTGTAGTACCTGAATTACAGAGATGATGCAAAAGAAAGCTGTTGTGGTTCAGAAGCTGAGACAGAATGTAGGATGCTATGAGGGAACCTAGGTATTCAGGTAAGGGTCCTTGAGTAGTCTGAGAATGTGTTGAGTGCAGGTCCCTGGCAGTTTTGTGGCTGTCTCCATAAAGAATCCCAGAAGATTTGGGTTGCCTTAGGGTAAAGCCTATCTTAAGGAGGTTGGGGAAAATGGAGGATTAAAGTATTGGATGAAAGCAAGAAATTCCAGCCCCCATGTCCAGCTGAAAAGATTTGATGCATGCAGGTCATAGTGCAGTCACCACAGTGTGATTCCATCATTGAGGATAGTGATTACAGAACCTTGTGAGATGCCCTTTTTGAATGCAACAACTCAGTACTCTTTATCCAGAATAAGATATTTGTGAAGCTACATCTAATACATAGGTTAAAAAAATCAATTGCACAAGCAGAAGATATAGGCTATACAACATGGCTATACAACAGTGTGTGTGAAAGAGAAATGAAGGTTTTACTGAAACAGACTCAATGTGACTCAACAATATGACATGGCAACCTAAGGGTCCAAGGTAGGCAATATCAATAGAGAAAGAAGCCATGAAGGACTCCAGAAAGAGCCCTGACCATCTGACTAAAGGGTAACTTCTACCATGAAGACCAATTAGGGCATATCCAGAAAAGGATGGTTAGGACCATGAGAAGATTGGATATGATTCCTTATTTGGATTAGATGAGAGAAAGAGATACAACTTTTTCATAGTAATGAAAGGCAGCTACATGGAAGCAGGATTAAACTTGACCTGTTTAACCCCAGATGAGGGATATATAGCAGTAGGTAAAAACTGCAGAGGAAGATTTAGGGTCAACACAAGAACAAACTTATAAACAGAATGAGCTATACTGAGAAGAGGTTGGTTACTTGCTGTAAACTTTAAAACAAGGGCCAGATGACAATCTGTGGGGAATTCCGTAGTGTAGAATCTTGTTTCAGGTACCAGCTGAATTGGATGATCTCTCAAGTCATTTCCTCCTCAGTGATTCCAAGAGACTGTAGAGCCAAACACTTACCAAGGCTGTGCAGATAGCAATATGAAAAGATAGTGGTGTGTACATTGACAGAAATAAAAATGAGGAAGTGTGGGCAAGGGTTTTGCTTGTTTTGTTTCTTGTTTTTGGGAGAAAGATTATATACTTGATTTTGGTCAAGCTGAGTTTGAGGTACTAGTACATTTAGATGACACGTCCTATAGGAATCCGGAGGAAGAGGATCAGCAGTGATAAATGTTGCAGAAAAGTCCAAAAGGATAAGTACTGAGAAAATGCAATCAGATTTTGCAATTAAATAATTATTGATAACTTGGAGAGACCAGGTTTAGAAGAATGTCGAGGGTAGAAGAAAGATTTAAAGGGCTAACAAGTGAGTTGGAGGAAAGTAGAGGGAATGAATGTAGACAGTTTTTTCTAGGTGTTTAGGGGATTTGTAAGATCTATTGAAGGATTGTTTCTTAACAATGAAGAGACTTTACTGTATTTGTAGGCTGTAGAGAAAGAATCAGCAGATAAGGAGGGACTGGAGATTAATGGGAAAAATCTGCAGAAAAAGGGGGTGGCCTTGGTAATTAGAAGAAACAAACTAAATTCATCACAAACTGAAATTTGGAGAAGAGAATGGAGGATGATGTCAAGGTGTTCTGTGACAGAAAAAAAGAATGTTTAGAAGAATTGTTAAATAGTCTTAATTTTTTTTAGTGAAGTATAAGGCGAGTTCCTCAGCTGAGTAGTTGGGGAAAGGAACTAGTGTGGGTGGTTTGAAGGGGAGAGGTTTGAAATAGCCTCTCTCTCTCGAGGATGGAATAACAAATCAATTTGGTAAAAATTAAAGAATTGCCTTCTTGTGATGAGGGTTCAGTTGAAATTAGATAACATTAATTTGTGGTGGATTCAGTTGGCTATGTTGTGGGATTTCCTCTGGTTCTATTCAGTCTCACATGAATAGAAGCAAAAGAGGTTGATGGTGGGAGTAATTCAAGGGTGTAGAATGATCAAAAAGCAAACAGAACTTTGGGGAACTTCTACCTTAAAGAGCAAGGATGAAGAAACAGGAGGATTGGTTGAGAGGTATAAATGGTAGAATATAGTATCTCAGAAACCATGTGGCGATGAGAATAAATGGAAGGAAGAGATGTAAATGGTAAAGAAAGATGTATAAGGATCAAAGAGGATAGGGACTTCGAAAAGGTATTCGGAAATTAAAGTCACTGGTGACCTTTAGGTTATTGGTTTCAAGATATAGTGAAAAGCCCATCTACAATAGATGCCTACATTTTCTCCCCTCCCACTCTCTCCTTAACCCCTTACAATCCAGCTTCTGATCTTATCATTCCACTGGAATTGCTCTCTCCAAAGTCACTATGATTTCTTGGTTGCCTAATGCAAAGGCCTTTTCTCTATCCTTAGTCTCCTTGACCTCTCTGCAACCTTTGACACTGTTTTTTTTTTTTATTTACAACCTTTGACACTGTTGATCGCTGTCTCATCCCTGATGTTCCCCTCTCTCCGAGTTTTCAGGATACTTTTCTGTTCCTCTTGCCTATCTAACCACTACTATATCTCCCTTGACAGAGATTCAGATCATGCCCTCTAATCATAGGTGTCCTACAAGATTCTCTCCTGGGTCCTGTTCTCTTCTCCCTCTAAACTGCTTCACTTAGTGATCTCATCAGCTCCCATGGATTGTTAATTATCATTTTTATGCTGATAATTCTCAAATCTACCTGTTCTGCCTCAAATTCTCTGATGACCTCCAATTACCTTTCAGACATCTCAAACTGGATGTCTAGTATACATTTCAAACTCAGTATGTTCCAAACAGAACTCATTATCTTTCCCCCTAAACTCTACCCCTACCTCCTACATTTCCTATTATTGTAGAGGGCAATGCCATCTTCCCAGTCCCTCAAGCTTGAAACCTAGGAGTCATACTGGATTTCTCATTAACTCCCCTTCCTCCTTCCCCCTCCCCCCCCATATCCAATCTGTTGCCAAGGCCTGTAAGTTTCACCTTTGCAACATGTCTTGAATACATTCCTTTATCTCCTCTGACACTATAATCACTCCAATCCAGGGCTCTCATCATCTCATGCTTGGACTATTGTGATAGCCTGCTGGGGCATCTGCCTGCCTCAAGCTTCTCCCCACTCCAATTCATCCTCCATTCAGCCACCAAAGTGGTGTTCCTAAAGCACAGTTCTGACCATGTCATTTGCCTGATCAATAAACTCCAGTGGTTTCCTATTGCCTCTGAGAACAAACACTAAAGGCTCTGACATTCAAAGCCCTTCACAACCTCACCCTTCTAACCTTTCCAATCTACTCAGACCTCACTCCCCAATATGGACTCTTTGAACTAATGACACTGACCTCCTGACTATTCCATCAATAAGAAACTTCACCTCTCATTTCCAGGCATTCTCTCTGTCATTCATGCCTGGAATGCTCTCCCTCCTGGCTTCCCTGGCTCCCTTTAATTCCCAATTAAAATCCCATCTACTAAAAGACACATTCTACAAGGCCTCAATTCCAGTGCCTTTCTCTCTCTTATTTCCTATTTATTCTGTGCATACTTGTTTATTCGTATTTGTTTGTTTTTGTCTCTTTTAGATTATGAGCTCCTTGAGGGCAGAGATTGTCTTTTGCCTCTTTTCATATCCCCAGGGCTTAGCAAGGTGCCAGGCATACTAAGTGCTTAAAGTTTATTTGACTACCTGAGATGGAGTCAGACTAAAAAATGGTTAAGGATCGTGAGTGGATGGAAATTGGAACTACCTAATATAGACTGCTTCTTTTTTGGAATGTGATTTTGATGGGAAAAAAATGAAAAGGGACAGTATTAAAAGGAATGAAAAAAGGCATTTTTTAAAGTTTTGTTTTATATCAGGGAAACCTGAGTAACAATAAAGCTTTCCTCTCAACTTACATTAAAAACTTCAAGACTGAAAGGGAAATGGCTTTCTTATTCAATCCAGAAAGCAACAATACTATATGCATTTCTTCATTTAAATTTCACCAGAGAAAATATACTTCTGATAGGTAGAATCAATAGCTAAATAGCTAGGAATGGATATACAGAGTGATCAGTAAGTTCCTTATTAATGGCTGGGTAATTTTTGTAGGAAAATTAAAAGCAAATGGAAAAAGAAAAACTAAAGTTGTAGAAGACAAAGTGGATATTTGCTTCAACAAGTCAGGAGATGGAAACAATAACACCGGCAGAGATCAGACACAGAAAGGGCAAGAGGCAATGCTTCTCTGGAGACAGGAAGGAAGGAGAAAATGGTCAAGAATACTAAGAAATTTAAGGTATTCAAAGAATGGAGTTCAGAAAGCTCATCAGATGTGCTGAATCTCAAAGTAAGAAGAAGCCAGATAATGTGCTTTAAGTGTGGAAAGGCAGAGGTTAAGAACTTCTAGGGAAAAGGTCTTAAAACTGCCATGATAGGAAAGAGAGAGTGAAGGACAAAAAAAAAAAAGAAGAGCAGGGAAGACCCAGTTGAGAATAAACTTCACAAATTTATACAGTGTGTGAAATCAGTGTGATTTCATGAATTTCTTCACTGTTTTTTGTAATTAAGAAGGGAAAAGAGAGAAAACAGATGGTGGGTTTACCTAGGATGCGGATTATTAGAAGTCAAAGCTGGAAAGTCAGGCGAAGTGAGAGGTTCTAGGGTGCTATACAGGAAATCATAAAAGAGAAGATCATAACAGAGTCAAAACTAGTTTGGGAGCCAACTGAAGTCAGAATAAGGGCAGTCAGTCATCAAGATGTCTGAGAAAAGATGGACAAGTGGGTTAATGAAGATCTAGGACAGAATGCAAAGAAAGAAAATATAAGAGATCTATAAATACCCATTTTAAAAAGTATACTCTGATGTCTTTTGGAAAGCAATATATGAAAGTCAACTATGCTTATATTTTTGCTAATTTTTTGAAATGCTGAAGGATTCAGAGGTAATGATTATGTGCTTTTTGAACATAATTTTACCCTTTCATCTAATATACTGCTATTTTCAAATTTGCATTTATACCAATAAATATTTATATTAGCTTTTTGCTAACTAATTATGTTTTGAATACATACCTGCCCACAGAACAAATAGCTTTGCATGTGTAATAAACATTTCTGCTGAAGTTTTCAAGGTCATAAAGTGCAATGATGCCATCTGAACCACCTGATAACATGCTGTCAAAAAAAGGACACTTTTTTATTTTATGTCATCCATTTATTTGCAAAAACTGATTACTTACTTCTGTCCAAGAGAAATAACTGAAATGTAATAAACAGTTAAATTTTAAATTCTTATTTAGACTATTAGCTTATGGTAATTTACCATTGTACTACCCATAAAGACAGAGTTTGCTAGCAGATTAAAATAAATTTATAGAGGTCACATTGAACCATCCTAGGAGACCAAATTAGTTTTTAAGACTGTAGCATACTAATTTCAAGTTGAGCAACAGTATTAAGTGTAACAGAATGAGTACTGAACTGGAATAAGACCTGAATTTGAACTCTAGGTCCATCACTTATAAGCCATGTGACTATAACCTCTGGGAACTCCAGTTTTCTCAACTGTAAAATGGGTAAACACTATTTGCAGAGTCTACTTTATGAGGTTTAGGAGGACTAAATGGTACAATACCTGTAAAGTGCAATGCCAATCTTCGAGGGCTGTAGAAACATAAACTCATCAACTCAGTGGTACTAATATTGACTAACCCTTCACTAAAGCCAGCTGAGCAGGCTCTTTACTTGCCAATGCATACTCAGCTTTTGTTCACATGTGAAAAATTACATTAAAAAAATCCCAACAATTTAGCTTTTTTTAAAAAAATCACTTTAAGACTGGCTTTTGCTGGCAATTTTTACTGGCAATATTATGGGCTTATATTTACTTAATGAAGAAATTCTATTTAATTAACAAAATGGGGGTGGCACCAACCCTGGAGTCAGGAGGTCCTGAGTTCAAATCAGACCTTAGACACTTAACACTTACTAGCCATGTGACCTTGGGCAAATCACTTAACCCCAATTGCCCTGCCCTCCCCCTCCAAAAATAAAAAAAATTAACAAAATGAACTTACTATCTCCCCTCAACAGGTTCAATATCAAGGGTGTTGATACCATTGCCATGTATTCTTTCCACATCTCGGTCTTTATTTAATTCCAATTTTAAGACCCTTTAGGAAAAACATAAAAATTAGAAGTAAAAAGGAACAAATTAAAAATGATTTAAGAACGTGGAGGTTTTCAATTTCAGTAAAATTGGAACTCTGAAAAATAATATTTTATGGTTTACATTTTCTCCTTCCTCACCTTCATACTTACTTATACCTAGTGTAATTTTACTAATTAAATTTAAAAAAAAGGTATTTTGCTTAAAAACACAGAAAAGCATTTTCTTAAGTTTTGCAGACTCACATATCTGGAAATGGAAAGAGATTTTTCATAAATTTAGTTAAAAACTAAAAACATATTTATGCTTATGGCTGAATTGAAAAAGCTGAATTTGAATCCCAACTCAGCTACTGACTACTACTACTTTATGTTTAAGGGCAACTCAACTCTTGGCCTTGGTTTTCTACCTTGAAAAAATGAAGCAGCTGTGCCAGATGATCTTTTCACAGTAAATTCGAACAAAATAAAGCTATGTAGTGGACACATTCACCCAAGCCCTAAGTCTCAAGTAGCTGCTTCCCCATGTTATCTCTGAATTATATTTTCAAAATTCAGGAAAACAGAAGATTTTTTTAAAAGTCTAACCAGTCCTAGACTCACTTCAGGTTTCCTAGGAGAGGGTAACAGTCCCCCAGCTCCATTTTGTTAAAAAACCAAGAGATTCATTGTTCAGGTAAAATGATCTTAAGAACCCTTTGTGTCTTGCTGACAGTAGCATTAATCAATGCACAATGTGTTTCCCTCTTAACAATGCAGAAAACTTACTCCATGGGTGTTATCTGGATCCCTATCATTGGAAACATTCATGAAATAATGGGAAACCAAATAATGGGAAACCACTTTGCAAGGATGTTGCAGAGGGAATCCCGTATCAAGCTGGTTGGACTAAAGGACCTCTGAGGTCCTGCCAAATTGAAGAATCTAGTGTTATGTCAGTGCTGTCTCCCCCATGGAAGTAGGGATTGTTCCATGAATTGTTATCTGTATCCCAGTAGCTAGTATAGAGCCTGGTATATAATATAGCAAGCACTTAATGCTTTTTGATTGATTGCACCTATGTGTCAGCCACTGTGCTGGGAATATGATAAAAAGGAAATAGTCTCTGTCCTTAAGGAACTCATATTTAACCAGGGGTGGGGGCATGGCAGATTATGTACCAGATGGGCAAATACAAAAATATATAAAAAGTAATTGTGGGGAGGAGGGAGAGGAAACTAAGATCAGGGGGGATCAGCAAACACATCACGTAGGAGGTGGCACTTGAGTTGATACTTGAGGGAGTTAGAAATTTCAAGAGACAAAGATGGAAAGGGAGGGCATTCCAAATAGAGAGGTATAGACACAAAGAGAGGCAGGTGATAAAATGTCAGGCTGGAGCAACAATCAGTAGGCCAGTTTTGCTGCAAGATAGAGTATGTGAGGGGGAGTGATGTGTAGCCATCTTGGAAAGACAGGTTGGAGCCATATTGTAAAGGATTTAGATAACAAATAGTAGATATGGTGTTTTCCCTTTGAGGCAATTGGGAGTCACTGAAGTTTCTTGAGTAGGGAGGGGAGTGACACAGGCAGGCTTGTGTTTTGGAAAGACTGACTTGGAGGAAGCATTGGTGGGGGGAATGAATGGAAGCAGGGATATCAAAAATTAAGAGGCTAGTGCCCAAAAAAAAAAAAAAGGCTAGTATGATTGCCCAAGTGAGAGGCGAAGTGGTGGCTAAATGAAAAGGAGAAAGATGTGAAGGATGTTGTGGTGGTAGAATGGACAAGATCTGAGACCTGCCCATGTTTGGGGGGGAAGGAAGAAGGATGAATTATGAATGATTCCTTAGTTGGTGACCTCAGTGAATGTTGCCTTTAAGAGAATTCAGGAAGTTAGGAGTGGGTGGGTTTAGGAGGAAAGATAATGAGTTCTACTTTGGATACTGTAACTCAGGCATAGAGATAAGGTTTGGAGATAGCTAGATTTCTCAGAAAGAATAAAGAACCCAGAATTGGATTGTACCCACAACAGGACAGGACATGGACAATGATGCTGTAAAGAAAACTTAGATTCTAAGGAGGAGGATCATAAGAGGAGCGTCACAAAAACCCAAGGAAGAGAAAATGATGAGGAGGGGTTCATTGACAATGTCAAACATTACACCAGTGTCAAGTATTAAGCACTCAAAAAAGTTCACTGTTAACTCTCAAGAAAGCAGTTTCAATTGAGACAATTAATGTAGACTGTTGTTTGCAGAAGTATGGCTGTCAAAGGGAAGAGAAATATAAGAAAACTTGTAAATACATATTGTGATAGAAAAGAGAAAACACTAGGAAAAAAGCCCATTTTCTTTAAAGCTAGTCAACTTAAGTATTTATCATTTTTAGGGACGCAGCCTGGGGTAGTAGTAGAAAGAGTATTGGCTTTGGAGCCAGGGGGCTTGGGTTCAAATAGCAGTTGTGATGTTTATTTTCTGTGTTACCTTAGGTACTTCTATTGTCCAATATGATTATCTTTAAATAAGGGTGTGTGGGACACTCAGACTAGATGGCTTCTGAGGCCTATTCCAGGATATGATCCTGTTTTGAATATTCATTATGATAAGCAATGACTATATTAATATCCCATTAGTTCAGATTTTCCTCTACCAAAGTTTTACTCCTTATTGTGGTATGCAAAAGTCTTAGGTTCTCAAAGGCTATATGAACAGAACACAAGCTATGGAGTTTGTTACCAAGACAGGAAGACTTTAGATATGGATCTGGAGGTGGATTATAACATACCTGTCTCCAAAACCCAAAATAACTATGTTCAAAGAGGTTCATCAGCAGATTGGCCATCAGGTGATTGAATAATCTGGGTACGGTAACTCATAAATATCATCTATTAAGGATGTAGGTATTGTTATTTGTCAAGGTGTACAAAGTAGCTACACAAAATGAAATCATGACTCCTTTAAAACTCTATGGCATGAGACTCTATTTCAATTTTGTCTTTCTACCTCCAATATTTTGCATAAAGGAAGCACTCAATATATATTTATTGACTTGATTTTTAAAATTATTCAAATTTTAATAAATTTTAAAATTTTACCAATAAGTGAAATAACATTATATTTACTGTTTCATGGGCTACGTTTATTCCTGTTTTGCTAGTGATTGTATTCATTCAATGAGAATAATTTTGGAAAATTGGAAATTTTACATTTCCATACCTTTATTAGGATATGCACAGATAATTAACTTAAACGTCCTTTGAGGATCTACAATAATCTATCTGAGAATTGGAATTCTATTCAAATATTTCAAAATTACTTTTATAAATTACCTTAGCACACTGAATTATAAAAACATAATACATAATGGCATATGTAATGGGAAAAGGGAGGGGAAGATTCCTTACTCTTCCTTATATAGTCATCTACCTGTATAACAAGGAATAGGCTATGGAACAGATAAAAAACATTAGTATGGTAGGAAGGAGATAGTTTAAGTAGTAAAGAAGGACAATACAGAAGCAAAAAGCCGTCTTTGGGAGCTGTTAACAGTAAAGGTAAATGTACCTTTTGAAGCTCTTCTCTAAAGAAGTGAAGCAGCATGTGGGCATGGATCAAATCGGGAACAAATACCACTACCTCCCAGACAATGGGGCCTTAAAGGCTATAAGGCAATGAGAAGGAAGAGCTATGACAAACAACAACTTTAATGGATGGCAAAGATTTTTATGGGGAGACCTGAGCATGTTTGTAGGTAGTAAGGAAAGAATCACTGCATATGGAAATATTGAATCAATAAGCATTTATTAAGGACCTACCACGTACCAGGTCTTTTGCTTGGTATTAGTAAGAGAAAGACAAAGGCTGAAACAATCCCTAAAATCACAAGCATTTGTTAAGCATGTACTAATGTAGCAGTCTCTGTTACTAACGGTCTCTTAATTGCCAAATCAATGGCCTTTTCTCAATCCTCATTCTTCTTGATCTCCTTGAAGCCTCTGACACTGAGTTACCCTCTTCTCCAGATACTCTCTTCTCTAGGTTTTTGGGACATTACTCTCTCTTGGTTCTTCTACTTATCTGACCATTCCTTCTTACTCTCTTTTGCTGGATCTTTAAAGATCCAGGGTATGCCCTCTAACTGTAGGAATCCTGAAAGGCTGTTCTGGGCTTGCTTCTCTTCTTCCTCTATATCATTTCACTTGGAGATCTTATTAGCTTCCATGGGTTCAATTATTATGTCTATGCTGATGATTCTCAGATCTACTTATCCAGTTCTAACCTCTCTTCCAACTCCAGTCTAGCATCTATCTTCAACTATGTCCTCGACATCCTGAACCAGATTTTCTGTGGATATCTTAAACAGAATTTGTCCAAAACTGAACTTACTTTTACTCTCTCTCAACCTTATATCCAATCTGTGGCCAAAGCCTGTTGATTTTACCTTCCTATAATCTCTCAAATGGGATCTCTTCTCTCATTTGATACTGCTGCCACCCTGGTGCTGGGCGTCTTCACCCAATACACAGAACTACTGCAACAGTCTGTTGGTTGGTCTGCCTACCATAAGTCTTTCTTTACTCTATTCTATCCTCCTGCCCTTACAGTTGTCAAAGTGATACCCTTTCATACTCCACTCAATAAATTCCACTAGCTCCCTATTACCTCCAGAATCATATATAAAATATTGTTTGGCATTCAAAGGTTTTCATAACCTGCCTCCTCTCCCTTAGTTATCTAGTCTTCTTACACCTAACCCCCTAGTATACTGCGATCCAGTGATAACTGGCTTCTTTGTTGTTCCTCCAACAAGAGATTCCATCTTCTGACTTTTGGCATTTTCACTGGCTGTCCCCCTTGTAGGTTATGTTCTCTGCCCTCATCTCTGCCTCCTGGCTTTCTTCAAGTCTCAGCTAAAATCCCACCTTCTACACAGGAAGCCTTTCCAGATCCCATCCTCTTAATTCCAGTATCTCTGCTCTGTTGAATATTTTCAATTTACATTTTTTGCATAGTTTTCCCCCATGAGTTTGTAGGCTCTTTGAGGGCAGGACTGCCTTCTGCCCCTTTTCTATGCTCACCACTTTGTACTGTGACTGGCATGTAGTAGGCAATTAATAAATATTCTTCGACTGATTGATTTTAACTTTTTTTGTATCCCCAGCACCTAAGAACAAAAGCTGATGCTTAAAAATGTTTGTTGACTGTACTAGACTGTATTGTGTCTAAATATAATGAATGAAATAATGCCAACTTCAATGAACTTCTAGTCTAATGAGGCGACCACACGAACATATAAACATATCTACAGAATATAAAAAGAATAAAAACAAAAAAGTCAAGGAGGCTGGAAAGGCACTAGCAGTTGGGCAGAGACGAACAGATAAAGTAGTGCCTGAAGCTCGTCTTGAAGGAGAGAGGGATTCTTCGGGCGCATTTCAGGCAGAAGCCACGGCTAGTGCAAAAGTGCGGAGGTGGGGGATGGAGTGTCCGGCGTGAGGGACAGAGCCGAGGAGTGTGGGATGGAGATAAATGTCCCGCAAATATCTCATGTTAGAGAGGGAGGGGATGACCGAAGGTGCTGATTCCCGGAAGAGACGGGAGAGAACGGGATCAAGGACTCAAGGAGGGTCCTATGGCCAGAAGAGGGGCCGGCCTGCCTTGGAGCTGCAAGCTGGCGAGGAGGACCAGGTGGGCCAAAGGGCAGGGGAGCTTGGAGGAAGGCGGCGGGAAAGAGACAAAGCCGCTGATCCTGACCGGCTTCTCAGGCTCTCTTTACCTCCGCGTGGCCTCCGCTCTCCGAAGCCTCCCAGGATCGTCCAGGCCGGTTTGCCGTGCCTCAAGGAAGCCTAGCATCGCTTTTGCAGCAAGCCCACAGCCGTCGCACCGCCATGACCCGAGCCGGCCGGCCTCGCTCAAGGAGGCGGAGCTTCAAGAGCGGCGTCACCCATTGGCTGGGCCGCGTGGCAGACCAACCAATAAGGAGAGCTGTTACTGATAAGGGGCGTATCTTGGGGGGGGCGTGGCCTGACGCAGAGAGCCGGCTGCGGAGGTGGGATCCCGTCTACGGTGTCTCCGCCCCTGCCGACCTCCGTGCTTAGAACCCAGCTGAGTGAGAGGCAGCATGAGCAGCGCCCAGGGTCTGCTGCGCGCATTTTTGAGGCTCTTTTCGAAAGAAGTCAAGCAGTATGTGGGCACGGACCAGTTCGGGAACAAATACTACTACATCCCTGAGCGCAAGAACTGGCTGGGTGAGAGAGGACTCCGGAGGTGGGGGGAGGGGAGAAGGGAAACGCGCGACCCCTGCTCAGTGACCTTCACTGGCCGCTTCCGCGCCCGTGCCACTCTCCGGGCCCCTCGCCAGGAGCGCCTGGCACTCTCCCGGCTCGTGCGGTCACCCACGTGCTGCTTCCCCGGAATCTAAAGCGTTCCCTGAGGGGCGACGCTCAGGTAAAGGGGGAAACATTAATTGCCTGCTTCTTCTGGCAGGCAGAACGGGGCACAGTCTCCCGATTGGGAAGGGGGTCTTCCTGGAGTCCTCCCTCTGCCCCGTCCGGGATGGGAGTCCTCCTTCTCTGCCCTTTTCCAGGTGAGTGCAGCCTCAGAGGCCCGGGTCTTTCAGGCTGCTTGGAAGATGCAGGTAGGAGTGCCTCAGCTCGACCTGACTGTCACAATTGGAGAGCACTTTAAAATCCTTCCCTAGAGCTGAGGTGCACATAATCCCCCTCGCCTGCCCAGCTTCCTTGCTGGGAGGCCAGCAGTGGTATGGTGTGTGGATCCGTGTGCCCAGGTGTCAAGTGTGAGCCACACACCTGGCCGCCAGGGACAGAAGTGGGTGCCAGGCCAGGAAGGGTGTCTTTGGCATGTCAGGGTTTTGGGGTGTGTAGTTCATTGGCCTCTTACTTGTTATGGACTTCTTAGCCCTGGAACTAACTCACTGTACTCCTATAGCTTGAAAGTTCTGGGGACTACTTTGGATGAAAGGAGGTTCTTCTATAAATGCAAAATAAGTCTTAGGCTGGAGAGGTTTATTGACTTTTCTTGAGCTGGCGCTCCTGGTATAATTGTGGACCGTTACCTTTGACTTTGAGCCTTGACCTTTTGTGATCACCAACTTGATTCAGTTAAACAAACATATATTAAGTACTTATTTGGTGCCAGGTTCTGGGGCATGTTAAAGACAAAAGCAAGAGCAGGCAAAAGCCTGCTCTCAAGGGTTTTGCAATCTTTTCTCTTTTTGGGGGGGCGAAGGGGTAGTCCAATATGGAGCTGGAGCACAACTTCTGTCTTGGAATCATGTAACAGGTATGTAGATGAGTAAATGTAAGCTTTATACAAGACTAACACTGAGTGTAACTTAGGGTGGTGGTTGAAAATACTGAAAGGATAAGTAAAGACTTCATGTAGGAAGTGGAACTTCTCTTGAGACTGAAGGTAACTAGCTAGGTATTCTGAAAGGCAGAGGTGAGGAGGGAAAGCTTTTCAGGAAGGATGCAGAGAATTTCAGGAAGGAGGCATGACACTTACAGAAAAGGCAGAAAAGTGGGAGATACAGTGTGGTGTATGGGGAATGGCAAGTAGGCTCTTTTGGCCAGAATTTACAGTGTATAAAAGTTTGTAATGTGAAATCAGTCTGAAACAGTTATTGATCTGAAAGGATCTCAGGTTTCTTCAAGAGCTTAAGATATAAGTAAGTCCATGCAACTCCTAGTAGAGACAAAAAGAATAATACACGTTTGCTTTCATCTAACACTTTAAGGTCTACAAAGTAGTTTACATGTATTAACCTATTTGAGCTATTCAGTCTAACTCCTTTATTTTACCCAGAGAAGGAAAACTGAAACTCAGAGAAATTGTGATTTAATAGTCATAATCTATTACCTTAAGTAAAGTGACTTAATAGTAGTAATCTATTACCTTAAGTAAAGTCACTTAAGGTGGTAATCATCAGAGTTGTGACTGATAATTGAGTAATTGTGAATCATCTTGCTGACAAAGTAGAGGGTTTGTATTTTTTTCTTAAAGTCATTAGGGAAACATTGAAGCTTTTGCAGCAATAAAGTGACGTGGTCAGACCTCTGCTGTAAAAATATTAATTTGGCAATTGTGTGGAGAATGAAGAGGGGAGGCCTGGAGATAGACTAAGTAAGAGGATATTTCAGTAGCCCAGTTTGGGGTGGCCTACACTAGGATGATGACTATGAGTGGAGAGAAGGAGATGGCAGTAAGGGATATTGTGGAGGTAGAACTGGCCAGACTTGGCAATTTATCTAAATCAGAGAAATGGAGTAAAGGAGAAGGAGGAATCAAAAGATAACTGCAAGTTGCTAAGATTGCCTGTGAACCTGTTTGTCAGGCAGAGTGGACATCACTCATCTGTTCTTTCTCCATTTCCTAAGTCCACATCTGTAGCCTTCAGTAAACTGAAAGACTTCAGTACATTGATTCACAGTGAGATGTAAACCAGTAAGAAGATAGAATATCTGGGGCCCAAGGTTCAGTTTGAGTTAACCAAAGCTGGATTGGGTGGCAGAAGACCTGTATTCATATCCCTGCTCTGTTACTTACTAGCTGTATAATTTTGGGCAAGTCACTTAGCCTGTCTTTGCCTCAGTTTTTTGCATCTGTAAAAAAAGATTAAGGTTATAATTATGCTCCTGCTTTGTGCCAGGCACTGTACTAAGTGCTTTACAAATATCCATTTAAGCCTCACAATAACCTTGGGAAGTAAGTGCTGTTCCGATTTTTACAGATAAAAGAAGAGTCTTCCTGACTCCAGGCTTGGCACTCTATCCACTGTGCCACCTAGCTGCTCAATAAGTACTTGTGGATTAATTACAAAGCAATATGAAAATGATTAACCTAAATATGATAACTATTCTGCTATGGTAGCTAGGTGCCATAGGCCTCCTCAAGGGACACAAAGTACAAAGGTCAAAGTTCTCCACCCCTAGGTCACAGTAAATCATGATCTTCTCAGTCAGCATTAGGTACCCAAGAAGAAGTCTTTCCATCTTGACTTGAGGCTGGCTCCCAGATTCCATGGTTCCTCTTCCATGGACCCAGCTCCTACCTGAATCTACCCAACTGTCATCTGGATTCAAAGGTAGGCAGCTCTCAGCATCTCGTCCAGTTCCGTATTGAAGCTCACAGTGTCCAGTCCCCCTCAAGTCCTTCACAGTTTCTGTTCCTGAGAAGACAGAGCTTAACAGAGCCAAAACAACATTCATACACATTGCTGGCACCACCATCAATTCACTATCAGCCTATGAAATCAACACAGACCCACATACAAGGTCTGAGAACTCAACACAAATTGTCAGTACAGTCTCAGGACCTCCGAATCCTTCCTCCAGGACTTCTGTAAACAGACAAGAAAATCCTCTTTTGGGGCTTCCAGTAAGGTCCCAGGGCTTTTTTACAAAGTATCACAAACAAAAATCAATACAAACAGAATAGACAAAGAGAGTGCCTGGCCACCACAAAGTTCCCCTTCTCAATTCTGCCACCACAAGTGCTCTCTTCTCAGTTCTGCTCTCTCTCAGCTTTGATTTCTCCTTATATATGGTTATTAGCTCCTCCCCTTCCTGTTGCATTAGCAACAAGAGTTCACAAAATTGTGAGGTTCACAAGTTCTATTTTTTAACAAAGACTTGATATAATCATGGGCAAGGTTTAAAAGAAATGTGAACTGAAACAACGTGCTAAATAATTGAACTTCTGAAACAAGACCTTAAGCACTTCTTTGCTTGCCATTACATTTGGTGATGAGGTACAAGGTCACCCCAAAATGTTGAGGTGCAAGGAGTGTGTGTGTGTATGTGTGTGTGTGTGTGTGTGTGTGTGTGTCTCTGTCTGTCTGTCTGTCTGATCTTGAAAGAATTCACTCAGACTGTCTCCAAATCAAGTAAAGGCATTTATTTATTCTGGATAACAACACCAAGCAGGGTCTTCCTTAGGGGAAGTAGCAGCCCCTTAAAGGAGGCAGCCCTCTAAGGGAGACACCCCGTAACCAGCAAAATATAGGAATTCTTATAGAAGAAATGTGCCCTCTGGTCAAGGAGATGAGATAATCACAGATAAGCAGGAAAGGGTCAGAAGCTTAGAGTTTTGATTACAATTGTCCAACCCATTTGCCCAGGGTGGAGGGGCATCGCTATGCTTGAATCAAGTACCTCTGTCCAAGTGTGACCGATCATACCAGTACAAGCTACAGTGGTCAAGCACAAATAGTCCATGTGAACATTTGGGACGGGTTCTCTAAATTTGCTAATCTTGAATTTCTTTTGAGCTACTTCAATTCTGCTTTACCTCTAGAGTACTGCACCCTCTCTGATGTGGACACACTGTGCTAAGTGGTCCTGTTCCCAGTTTCTCAATTCCAGCGTTCTTAAGAGAGACCTCAAGAGTGTCCTTGTATCACTTCTTCTGACCACTATATGAACACTAACCCTCCGTGAGTTCTCCATAAAATAGTCTTTTTGGCATGTGTATGTTTTGCATTGAACAATGTGGCCAGCCCAGAGGAATTGTGCTCTCTGAAGCAGTTTGAATGCTTGGCAGTTTAGTTTGAGAAAAGACCTCAGTGTCTGGTACTTTAACCTGCCAGGTGATCCTCAGAATCAAATGGAAGTGATTCAGTTTCCTGACATGGCACTGATAGGCATACAACAATCAGGTCAGCACAACGGCTCTGTAGACCCTCAGTTTGGTAGTCAGTCTAATACCTCTACTTTCCCACACTTTCCTTCAGAGCCTCCCAAACACTGAGCTAGCTTAGGCAATATGTGCCTGAACCTCATGATCAATGTGTAAATCTCTAGAAAGTACATAGCATTCAAAACTTCTCCATTAACCAGTCCATTTGAATCTCATTGTCTCCAGAAAGACTTCAGCTACTCTTATCTGTTGGCAAGTCATAGGTACTTAATAAATGCTTGCTCCTTTCCCTCCCTTACTTTTCCTCATAAACTACATGTTAAAAGTTTTACAAGTAACTTAAGATACACAAAGCGCAAGAACAAACTTTAAACTTAGACTGTCATACACTTGTTAGATATAAACTAACATTATAGATCAATACACTTGAACAGAAAATGCTGACATGTAAGAAGCTGGCTATAGTTAGACTATGAAGTACTTAGAGTTTATTAATATGATAATCAGTTTTCATTGGAAATTGGCTGACCTGAGCACTGTCTTTAGTTAGTTGCCTGCATATTTTCTTTAACCAATGTCAGTGTCTATTGACTGCTACTGTAGCAGTGAAAGATGAAATTACTTTTTATCCAATTTTCTAAACTTTCTCCCTAAATTACTTTTTTTTATTGGACCTGTGATTTCCACAGATACAGATCAGCAACTATTCTGTTAATTAGTTTTTAAATTAGGTGTCAAAAGTTGTGTAGGTTGCTGAAAAGTTAAATTCAGTCAATCCACAAGCATTTATTAGGCACCTACTATGTGCCTGATACTATGCTAAGTGAAGGGACTGTACATACAAGTAGAAAGTCTCTGCTCTCAAGGAGCTTACATTTTAATGGAGGAAGATAAGACATAAAGCTGAGAAGAGGTTGGGGAGGGAGCTTTGGGGACTGAGGCCTGGTACTATTAGTCTTTGAGTGCAGTCTGGAGAATGAGAATTAAAAGTTAAATGACTTGCCCAGGATTACACAGATCATATTTGTCAGAGGCAGGACATGGAAACCCAAGTTTTCCTGATTTAAAGGCCAGTGCTCTATCCATTCTGACATGTTTTATTGAATATAATTTTTATTGCATTGTGGTCAGTAATGAATATATTTAATATTTCTCTTCTGTATTCTTGTGAGGTTTTTAATGTACCCCAAAAGACAGTTATTTCATGTATAAACTGAGAAATATATAAACTCTTTTCTCTTCCTATTTAATAATTGTCAGAGAGCAGATGACTCTCTAATATTTATAAAATCTTGTTCAGGTCCTTAACTACTTTCTTGTTTATCTTTTTCATAGATTTATTTAATTCTGAAAAAGGTGCATTGAAATCCTACACTATTATAGTTTCATTCTCCATTTTGAGGAAGGGCCCAGACCAGCCATACTTCACTTTCTCTTTAGATCTTGCCACCATGCCTCAGCTGCCTCCTCTCTTTGCCCCTATGTCCCCTTTCACTTTTTGGTGAATTCTTTCTAGAAATTTTATTTTCTCTAAGTTCTTTAGTCTTTTCCACCATGCTTTTCTTCTCACCTTTTCAGCTCCTTTTTATGTATTATCTTCCCTCTTTAGAATGTAAGCTCCATGAGGGCAGAGACTATTTTTCTTTTTTGCTTTTATTTGTATACCCACTGAATGCTTAGCATATACTTGGCACAGTAAGTAAGAACTTAATGTAAGGCAGCTAGGTGGTGAAGGAGGACCTGAGTTCAAATGTGATCTCCGACACTTACTAGCTGACCCTGGGAAAACCATGTAACCCTGTTTGCCTCAGTTCCTTATCTGTAAAAACGAATTGGAGAAGGAAATGGCAAACCACTGCAGTATCTTTGCTAAAAAGGCCCCAAAATGGAGCCTTTGGACATGACTGAAACAATTCAACAACAAGAAGTACTTAACAAATGTTTGCTGATTGTTTGTAGCTTGAATTCAATTCACTTTTCCTTTACACTGCTCTGCTCTTCAATGTATAGAGTGCTAGCATCCTGGACCAGAGCTGTTCTTTATTGAAAGATGCCCTACCCAACTCATCTGACAATCCTAATGGTTTTTCCCATTTGAGTTTTTTGATCACTGTGAGGCTTTCTCTGCTCTGTTTGCTTCTACTTTATTTATTTATTTTGCTTCTACTTTGAAGTACAAATGTCTCTAGGCCCACTGAGGGCCAGTCAACTTGTTTGCCTGCTCTGGTGCTTGTCTTGTTGGTAGCCTCCTTTTTATTTCTCATAGGTATCTGGCTAACTGTTTTTTAGTGGGGAGAGGAGAGGACTGATAAGTTACTTCATATAAAATCTCATTGGATTTCTTGATTATTATACAGTCTGCTGCCACTTTGAGATTTTTGCTGAGGAAGGTATGGAGGAACTTAACTGCCTGCCTCCCTCTGTTCAGACATCCGTCTTGGCTTGGAAGTATTTTACACATACTTACATACACATACTATGGATAAATACTGTACATGTACAAACACACACATATAGTATTTATCTGTATATATGTTATTTTCTCCCAGTAGAATGGGAATACTTTGAGACTAGAAGCTGTTTCATTTCTGTCTTTATCCCTGGTACATAAAATATAGTAAGTTTTTAATAAATATTCTTAGAGTGAATAAATGAATATATTAAATTGATATTGATGCAGCCTAAGATTGTATTGTATTCTTTTCTTTCTTTCTTTCTTTTTTTTCCACAACAGCTTCACAGTATTGATTCACATTAAATTTTTAGACAATTGATATCCACCAGTTCTTTTTTTTCCACATTAACTGCTATTAAGCCAGCTTTACTTAATCCTATGCTTGCACCTTTGATTTAAAAAAAAAACACAACTTTTTTGTAGAATTAGAATTTATCATTACTATATTTTATCTTATTTTTATTTGATCCTTTGTTGTATTTTTTAATTTTAATTTTGAACTTAAAATACCAAATAGAATGGACATTTTCATATACATAGAACAGAAAAAGAAGATTATATATGAAACTGTGGATCTCTTATATTCAGCTTGCTTTTCTTTTAAAATTTAGAATAGCTTTCAAAGCTATCCTGCTTGTCTGTAATTCTTTCTGGCCTTTCTTCTGTTTTCTTATATGCCTTTTTTGTTTTTTAACAGATGCATAAAGTATCCTCTTTTTTTTTTCTGTTTGTCTTTGTCAGGCATTTGTGTAGGACTTTGGATAAAAACACTAGGCCTGGAGTCAGAGAGACTTGAGTTCAAATTCAGACTTGGATATTTCTTAGCTGTGTGCCCTTGAGCAGATCACTTAATTTCTAAGTGTTTCAGTTTCCTCATCTTTAAATTGGGAATAATAATAGCACCTATGTGAGAGCTGGACTATAAGGAAAGCAGAGTGCTGCAGAATTGTGCTGAAGAAGACATTTGAGAGTCCCTTGGGCAGCAAAGAGATCAAATCAGTCAATACTTTAAATTCAGATTATTCACTGGAAGGTCACATCCTGAAGCTGAATCTTAAATGCTTTGACCACATAATGAGAAGACAGGACTCATTGGAAAAGACCCTGATGCTGGCAAAGATTGAAGGCAAAAGGAAAAAAAGATGGCAAAGGATGAGATAGATAGATAGTGTAATGGGAACAAAAGGATGAGATAGATAGTGTAATGGAAACAATGAACATGAACTTGGACAGACATGGAGAGATATAGTGGAGGATGGAAGAGTCTGGGGGGTGCGGTTTGGAGAGAAAAGCATTCCTAACAAATATAGTCAAGCCAAAGAAATTCCCATAATCTTAGTGTCTGAAAATGTGTGACTTATTCTGCCTCTTGAGTCCGTTACTTCTAGAATGAAATGAGTGGTGTATTTCACTGTCAGTCTTCTGGAATCTTGGTCGGTCATTGCATTGTTGGGCATTCTCAAGTTTCCCAAAGTTTTTGTTTGTTTGTTTGTTTTATACCTCGGCAGCTGAGCATTCAAAACATTGAGATGAGGTGAGTACAAGGGTGTTTTTTTAAAAAAAAAAGGAAAACCAGTCTAACAGAACTAACTCATCGTACTGAGAATGTCTGGTGTTAACTAACTGTAGGGTTTCGTACCCGCCATTATTATTCCCCCTTCCCCTAAGAAGCAGAGGAAAAAAGGTTTCTTCTTTTGGGGGGCTAACCTTGATCATTATAAATTCACAGCATTTAGTTTCAGTTGTGTTGAGGATAATTTTCTTTCCACATGTCTCATTCTGGTCATTCTGTATATTATTTTTGTGATGCTGCTCGCTTTCCTTTGTTTCAATTCATATATTTTCCACTATTTAGCTGTTTATTCAATGTTTCTTACAGCCTAGTAACATGCTAGCACGGTTATATATAGCAGTTTGTTTAGCCAGTTCTCAGTTGTTGAGCATTTATTTTATTTTATTTTTTTTGCTACTACAAATAGTGCTGCTGTAAATATTTTGGTGTATGTAATACCTTTCTTTTTGTCGTGGGCTTCCTTGGGTGTATGGCCTGACCTGTTCTTGATGAAGCCATGCTAGCTCTTTATGATCACTGTTTCCTTCTTTAGATAGAAATTCACTAACCATATCTTTAATAATACATTCTGTAATTTTGCCCATCCTACAGTATCTATCCCTTTCTGCAAACTGGCTCGGTAGGTCAGTTCATTTCAAACCTTAGTATGTCGTTTATTTGGGCCTTGTGATTTGAATTCATTAAGGAAGCTAGACTCTCTTTCAGTCTCCTTACTTAGCTGGGTTATCAATTCCTTGCTAGCCATTTTTGTTCTGTCTCTTTCAGCCATTATTCTGTGTGAAGAAAAAAGAAGCAAATAAGGCTTAACCGTTTCTGCCTTGCTATCTATTTTATTTCATCAGTGATCATCGTCCCATTCATTTTGAGCTTGCTCGAAAGATCTGCCCCTTCTCCATTTCTCATTTTCTCCCCAGGAGAGATAAGAAAAGCCATTTTTATTGTCCTTTGCCTTCTTCACCAAAAGGAGCTTATTGTTTATTTCAGAACTCACATTCTTCTTTTAGTAATGTCCCATGCCTTGGTATTTAATCTGTTTACTTGCCTTTCCTTCCATTTTTACTGCATGTCTCTTTACAATCTAAGTTGGTTGGTGAGCTCTCTGTATGTCCATATTGATTTCTTTAGACACCTCTCATTTTGTGACAAATCTCAGTTTTCCAGATGTTCTTCTTTTTCCCATCCCTTCTAGCCTGAGTTTTTCTATAGAAGTTGAATCTGAGGCTCTTCCCACTCCTTTTCTGTAAAGAAGGGGATACTAGGTGAAGTTAGAGTTGTGCTTTCAGAAAGGCATAAAATTCATGAAAGTTCAAACAAGATGATCTCATGTCCAGAGGATTTAAAGTGAAAAATGAATTAAGAAAATTAGTTCTTAGAAAGAAGATGGTGATAAGATAACTGCAAATTTACTTGCTTAGAAAGGAAAGGTGGAGGTGTTTTCTAACAAGTATCACTGAAACTTGATGGGCTGAGACTTAATTGGCTATGGCCAGGTGCATGCACATTACAAGGGAAGAAGCAAATCTGAGTGAGCAGTCAGGATTTTGATTGGGTGAAGCTCCTGTACAGATAGAATTTCACAGGGGAAGTTCCTGGGCTACAGAGCAGCTAGAATTACAAGCTACTGGGAATTAGGTGATGTTGATGGATAGGAGGCCCCCTCCCACATAGGTAGCTAGAACCTAAAGTTTTCCTTGTTTCATATATAATTGGAGGCTTTGCACTAGTGATCCGATATCTAGTGGTTTCCTTTTTTCCTTTTCCCCTTCAGCCCCCAAACAAAATTCACCCAGCACAAGGGACTTAGAGCACCTTTGGATGTGATGGTTCTCTCAAACTGTATGATTCTGTAGCTGCTATTGGTCACTGTTGTTGTTTTTTGCCTTTTTTTTTTCTATGAGAACCAATGATAATTATGGTGATATCTTGTTCAGCTATTGTGAGTGTCCTTGCACAAGGGAAAGTCTTTCTTGGTGTACAATTGAACCAAAATTCATCAGCACTTGACTGAATCAGAACTACCAACATGGAGTCTGGCTATGTTCTCAACAATTGTATTCTTAGGAGTTAATTCAGTCTGTTCTTTTATATCCCTAGCATATGCCAGGCCAATCACTTGCACCATTTTAAACACTTGGATTTACATTGTCTTACACAGGACGAATGACTGAAATATGTTTCTGGACTTACTTATTCAAAGGGAAAAAGACTGGTTATGGGATGGAAGAGTAGTCGAGTAGCATTGTATATTAAGATACACTCATATTAGGAAGTCTAGGAACCCGAGGGAAGAAAACAGGACGCATGACCTTTGGGTGAAGATCAATGGAGACAGAAACAGAAGTACAGTTATCATTGCAGTGTATCACTGACTATCTGTACAGAGAAAGAAAATAGATGAGTTTAGGAAAAAAGAGGTTACAAACCTGAAATGGAGACATGATAATAGTACTGTTGATGGACTTTGGGTTTTCCAGATATCTGTTGGAGCTTGCTGTTTCTGCTAAAAGCAAAATGCCTAATATATTCTTAATTGTCTTAACAATAATTTTATCATTCAAAAAGTGAAGGATTTAATAAGGGGAATGAGTGTTTTGTTCCTGATTCTTATTAACAAGGAAAACCTTGTTGCTGAAATAGAAATGATAGGGAACTTAAGGGGAAGTAAGCATTCCATCTGAGAATTTGTGATAATGAAGGAGAGGAAAGCAGGTCTGGTATGCACACCAGATTTTGGGGACAGCATTATTAAAATGGGTTCAGAGAGAGCTTAGGTAGGATATCACGAGCTAAAACTTCACAAGTCTGGAAAGTAACCTAAGCATCATTCTTGGACAGAAGAAGAGCTCTCAAGGGGGATATTTTGAAGTTGCAAAAGAAAATCAGTTTTGCTCAGACAAATTATCAAAAGGAAATGATGTGGATACATAGGGAACTTGCTGAACAACTTAAGGTATATTTAGAAGATGGAAGTGATTGCAGGTTAGAGAGAATAAATTCAAATTGTAGATTGGATTTGGCAAGAAAATCAGTGGTGCTAAAGTTCAGGATCCAATTAAAAATTCAACAAGCATTTATTAACCATCATGCAAGGAACTGTGTTAGGTGGTCCTGATATAAAAACAAAACTGAAAATGTCCCTGCCCTTAAGAACCCTATATTCTACTTGGAAGATATAACATGCACAGATGAATACAAAGTTTACATGAAATAATTTTGGAGGGCATGACTAAATTGCAAGAGGGTTTTGTTGTTGTTATCATCTTACTTAGGGTCTGAGTAGGAAGTGTCACCTCAACTGAGCCTTTAAGGGGGTTAGAGATTTCAAGAGGTAGGACACCCAGCACGGCGGCACGACCTACCAGGCAGGCCCTGGACACCAAGTGCTGCAGCACGATCCACCAGGTGGGCCCCGGACACACAGCGTGGGGCCAGACACCCACAGTGGGCAGAGCGCTGAGAGGCCATCACCTGAGGTAGCCTGCTGATCCACCAACCATAAGGGCCACTCCCCGGCCTATCACCACAGGGCTGGAACGGACTGAGCTGGGTAAGAGACAAAGGGAGGGCCCACGGCAGGGGCAGCAGCTACTCCTGGATTCGCAGGCCTGGAAATTTAAAAAGCCCCTATCTGAACTTCCAGGGACCAAGATGACAGTCTGAACCCTGACTGCAGCAATCCCCGCCTCTAACCCCGAAACACAGTAATTATTTCCCCAGAGGAAAATTTTAAGCAGTAAAAGTTTAGGAACCCCAGAGGAAGGGCATGGCTAAGGTCCTGCCTCAAAATGGGAAGAAAGCAAGCTGCAAAGACAAAGACTCTGGAATCCTATCTGGTGAGAAGGAGGATTCGAACTCAGGAGAGTATCAATTCCACGCCTGTAGCTGAAGCCTTAACAGGTACTATGACCTGGTCTCAGGCACAGAAGGCATTCCTAGATGAGCTCAAAAAGAACTTTGAAATCCAGCTTAGAGAGGTAGAAGATAAAATCAATACCTCTTACCAAAACAAAATTGCAAAATTAGAATAACATTACAATGAAGAGAATAGCTCCTTAAAAAGTAAAATGTGTGAACTAAAAATGAAATCTGAGCATATGGAAAAGGAGCTTCAAAAACTAACTGAGAAGAATAATTCACTAAAAATTAGAATCAACCAAATTGAAGCCAATGACTTTATGAGGAACCAAGAATCAGCCAAATAAAATATCAAGACTGAAAAATTAGAAAAAGAGGTAAAATATCTCAATGGAAAAATAACTGAACTGGAAAACAGATCCAGGAGAGACAATCTGAGAATCATTGGTCTACCAGAAAATCATGACGAAAAAAATGAGTCTGGACAATATCTTCCATGAGCTGATCAAGGAAAACTGCCCTGAGATCCTAGAACCAGAGGGTAAAATAGAAATCCAGAGAATCCACTGGACTGAAAGAGATCCCAAATTGAAAAGTCCGTGAAACATTGTGGCGAAACTCCAGAACTATCATGTAAAGGAGAAAATACTACAAGTGGCCAGAAAGAAACAATTCAGATATCACAGAACCACAGTGAGGATCACACAGGATATGGCAGCCTCAATGCTGAAAGATTGGAGAAACTGGAATATGATTTTTCACAAGGCAAAAGGGCTCGGGCTACAACCAAAGATCACCTATCCAGCGAGACTGTGCATAATCTACCAGGCAAGGAGATGGACATTCAGTGACATAATAGAATTCCAGACCTTCCTGATGAAAAGGCTGGAGCTCAATGGAAAATTCAACCTCTAATTACAAGACCCAGGAGAGACATAAAAAGGTAAATAAGGAAACACACACACACATACACACACACACACACACACACACACACACAACTTGTTATTTAACTAGAGCATACTGTTTACATCCCTATATGGGAAGCTGATACTTGTTAATATTGTGAACTCTATACCTACGGCAACATCTAAAAGGGATATAGACAAATAGAGGATGTGGGTATAAACTATGCAAAATGATGATAGAAATCCTTATTAAGGGACTGCAATGGAAGAAGAGGAAAGAATGAAGCAGAAAAGGGTAAATTATGCTACACAAAGAGGCATAAAAACAATATAGTAGAGGGAAAGAAGGAAGATGAGAATTATATGAGCTTTTCCGTCACTGGTTCTAGTGCAAGGAGGGAATAACACAACCAGTTAAAGATAGGACTCTATCGAGAAGAGACATAAAACTTAGCATAATAGAGGGAAAGAGGGGAGAGAGAGGAGCACTGCACGAGATCTATTCTCGTCAATCTTGGTTTGAGGAAGAAATAACACACAACCTTGAGTAAAAAAATCGATCATATCCTATAGGCAGTAGGAGGGGAGAAGGGCCAAGAAAGGGGTGGAAGGGAGGGAAGAAGTAGTAAGGGAGAAGAGTAGGAAAAAGGAGGGGGGGCAGATAAGAAGGAAATACTGAGGGAGGCCATGGTCAAAAGAGTTTTCGAGAGGTAGAAGTGAGGAGGAAAAACGCATTATGCATAAGGCAGCAGCTTGAGCAAAATCACAAAGATGGGTTGTTTTCTGCAAGGAAAAAGCAGATCAGTTTAGTTAAACTGGAGGGTACGTGAAAGGGAATAATGTTCAGTAAGTCTGAAGTCAGATTGTAAAGGGCTTTAAAGGCCCAGAAAAGGGATTCGTATTTTCTGTTAAGGGTAATACCGAGTCACTGAAGCTTCTGCATCTTTGTAGAATTTGGCTTACAGAAGGGAAAAATCTGGAGTCAGAGGGACTCTTAGTCAGGTGAGAGATGTAAATAGTCTAAATTAGGGTGTTAGTAGTGGTTCTGTGATTGGAGAGAATTTGGCAGATGTTAATGATGTGAAGGTAAATTGGACAAGTCTCGGTAACTCATTGTGCAGCATAGTGGACTGAAAAGAATGCTCGGATCTGGAGTCAGAGTACTAAGTTCAGCTCCCAGCTATGTCACTTAGTATCTTTGTGACTATGGGTAAGTTGCTTATAGTGTTCTTTTAAATATTTATTGCTGTCCTTTTTTTTCCCACGTCCTGTAAATTTCTGACTATATCCCTCTCCTCTTTTCTATCTACTCCTTGTAAAAAACAAAAAGACTTTAAAAAAGAAAAAAAGAGTAAAAGATCAGTTAAGCAAAACCAACCAATATATCAACCAGTCTTGACTGTTTATACAGTGTTACATACCTATAGTTCCCACCTCTGTCAAAAAAGTAAGAAGGCTAGTTTTCTCAGCTTTTCTTTAGGGCCAGTCTTCATGGTCATAAAAATTGTACACCTACCAATTCTGTTTATTTATTTGCATTTACATCATTGTAGTCATATTGGTCTTCCTATATTTCTCTGGATTCTTCATAGTCTTCTAATGTTAAAGTATGGAAATATTCCATTCCATTTCTGTACCAGAGCTTGGCCATTCCTCAATTAATGGTCATTGATTTTGTTTCCAGTTCTTTGCTAATACAAAAAATGCTATAATGAATATTTTTTGTAAATATGGGACATTTTCCTTTTTTAAATGTTTTTTGGCTTTATTTTGGATTTTAAAATTTATTTGTTTATTTTGGTTTTCAATATAGATTTCCTTGAGATTTTGAATTACAATTTTTTCTCCCTGTCTTTCCCTTACCCCCCACCCCAAAATAGCAAGCCTACTGAATACCCCTTCCCCCAGTCTATTCTCTCTTATATCTTCCCACATCACCCCCTATAACTTTCTAGTAGGGCAAGATGGATTTCTGTACCCCGGTGCCTGTATGTCTTATTTCCCAGTTGCATGTAAAAAACATTTTTTAAAATATTTTTTTTTAAAAAAACTTTTGAATTCCTGATTTTCCCTCCTTTTTCCCTCCTCACTTGCCCCTACTGGGAAGATAAACAATTCAATATAGGTTGTACATGTGTAGTTGCCCAAATCATTTCCATAGTAGTTATATTGTGAAAGACTAACTGTATTTCCCTCCATCTTATCCAGCCCCCCACTTATTCTGTTTTCTCCTTTGACCCTATCCCTTTTCAAAAATGTTTGCTTTTAACTATCCTCTCCCCCAATCTGCCCTCCCTTCTATCATCCCCCCTCTTATCCCCTACCCCCCTATTTTCCTGTGGTGTAAGATATCCAATTGAGTGTGTATGTTATTCCCTTCTTAAGCCAAAGTCAATGAGAATAAGATGGTCCCATTCCCTTTCACCTTCTTGTTCTTCCCCTCCATTGTAACAGTTTTCTCTTGCCTTTTTTATATGAGATTATTTACCCTAATCTATCTCTCCCTTTCTCCTCCCTATAAATTCCTCTCTCACCTCTTAATTTTATTTTTTCTAGATATCATCCCTTCATATTCGTCATCCTGTGCCCTCTATCTATGTATACATGAACATATATATGCCCACACTCACATATATATTTATATACACATATACCCTCCTATACATACATATATATGTATGTATACATTCATATATATGTATGTATACATTCATGTATATATATATATATATATATATATATATATATATATATATACATACACTATACACACACACACACACACACACACACACACACATATTCCCTTCAACTATCCTCATACAATTATCATTTTTCCATGTAGGAATGTAAATAGTTCAACTTTAATAAGTTCCTTATGATTTCCTTTTCCTGTTTACCTCCTCATGCTTCTTGTATTTGAAAGTCAGATTTTCTGTTCAGCTCTTTTTTCATCAAGAATTGTTGAAAATCCTCTATTTCATTGAATGACCATATTCTCCCCTGTAGCATTATACTCAGTTTTGCTGGGTAGGTGATTCTTGGTTTTAATCCTAACTCTTTTGCCCTCCAGAATATCATATTCCGAACCTTTCAGTCCCTTAATGTAGAAGCTGCTAGGTCTTGTGTTATCCTGATTGTGTTTCCACAATACTCAAATTGTTTCTTCCTGACTGTTTGCAGTATTTTCTCCTTGACCTGGGAACTCTGGAATTTGGCCATAATATTCCTTGAAGTTTTCTTTTTGGGATCTTTTTCAAGAGGTGGTTGATGAATTCTTTCAATTTCTATTTTGCCCTCTGGTTCCAGAAAATCAGGGTAATTTTGCTTGATAATTTCTTGAAAGATGGTGTCTAGGCTCTTTTTTTGATCATGGTTTTCAAGTAGTTCAATAGTTTTTAAATGGTCTCTCCTGGCTCTGTTTTCCAGGTCTGTGGTTTTTCCAATGAGATATCACATTGCCTTCTATTTTTTCATTTGTTTGGATCTGTTTTATAGTATCTTGATTTCTCATTTAGTTTGTAATTGTTCTAATCTAATTTTGAAGGAGTTATTCTGGTCAGTGAGGTTTTGAAATTCCTTTTCCATCTGGCAAATGCAAGTTTTTAAGGCATTCTTCTCCTCATTGGCTTTTTGGGCCTCTTTTGCCATTTGAGTTAGTTTATTTTTTAAGGTGTTATTTCCTTCAGTATATTTTTGGGTCTCCTTTAGCAGACTTTTGACTCACTTTTTCATGATTTTCTTGCATCATTCTCATTTCTCTTGCCAATTTTTCCTCCACTTCTCTTACTTGATTTTCAGAATCCTTCTTTAGCTCCTTCCATGGCCTATAATTAGTTCATATTTTTCTGGTTGGCTTTTGATGCAGGAGCTCTGACTGCGCTGTCTTCCTCCTGCTCCATGCCTTGATCCTTTTTTTCCCAAAAAGGATTCTATGGTCTGTTTGTGCTTCCTCTGCTTGCTCATATTGCTAGCCAATTACTTGACTTTTGAGCTCTTTGCCAAGGTAGAACTCTGCTTCCAGAATAGAGAGATCTTTGTCCCAAATCACTGGGATTTTTGCAGCTGCCAGAGCTATTAGGAGGGTGCCATCTCTACAGCCCCCACAAGCTCTGGCTCACTGGCCGCATACCCCTGGACCTCCACCCAAGACAGCTATCCAGATCTAAGCAGGTTAAAGCAAGAGTTATTATCCTCTGAATGGTCACTTGGTCTCTGATGATCTGTAGGCCAGGAGCTCCTGAGGCAGCCATGTTGTGGTGGCTGCACAGCCGCCATGCCTCCACCACTTCTCGCCCCAGGGGCAGGGGCCATACTGTGCTCTTCCTTCCCCACCTGTTCTAGCAGAGTTCCACACTGGCCTTTTACTTTGTCTTTGGTGTTTATGTGTTGAGAAGCCTGGAAACTGCCACGGCAGCTGGTGGTTCACTGTCCTGAAGTCTGCTCTGGGCAGCCACTGGTTGGGGCCTCCCTGGGGCTAGAACCCCGCAGCACATGCAGGACTGCACTCAGCTCCCAGCACGCTGAGATAAACCTTTGGTTTTGGTTTGGTTTGGCCTGCCAGGCTGCCTTCAGCGGGAGATTTGTTTCTCTCTGTTACTTTATAGGTTCTGTAGCTTTAAAGGTTGTTTAGACTTATTTTTTTTACATGTATTGGAAGTGGTTGGAGCTTGAGTACTCACCAAGTTTGCACTTCTACTCTGCCACCTTGGCTCCCCCAACCCATTTTCCTTTTTTTAAATACATTTTTATTAATGTCTTGGTTTTTTTATGTCATTATGGTTTTCCCTAGTATCCTTCCCCTCTCCCTCTCAGAAAGCCATGATAGGTATCACAGCCTGTCAGTACGTCGAAAAAGTCCAAAAACATGTTCAGTATACAACCCCTGTGGAGCTTCCACTTCCGTGAAGGGATGAGTTGGGTATGTCCTCTCATATTTCTTTTTTCAAACCATTCTTGTTCTTTATAATTTTGCAACATTCACTTTTGAGGGGTGTGTGTGTGTGTGTGTCTGTGTGTGTGTGTTTAAATTTAAGTTGTATAATTGTGTATGTTGTTTTCTTGGCTCTGCTTTCTTTTACTTTGAAGCAGTTCATGTAGCTCTTTCCATGTGTCTTTGTATTCATCACATTCATCATTTCTTATAGCTCAATAATATTCTATTATATTAATTAATCCCAGTTTGTTTAGCCATCCTCCATATGATGGACATTTACTTTATTTCCACTTCTTCTTTGCTATCACAGAAGTGCTACTTTTAAGGATTTTGATGTAAATGGGAACTTTCCTCTTACCAATGGCTTCCTTAGAGTATAAACCCAGTAATAGAGACTCTGGGTCAAAAGGTCTGGATATTTTAGTCAGGTTTTTTTTTTTTGCATAATTTTGAATTGCCTTCCAGAATGGTTGTACTAATTTACAACTCCACAAATAATGCACTAGTGTGCATATCTTTCCACAACTCCTCCAACATTAATTCTTCCCATGTTTTGTTATCTTTATTAGTTTGCAGGTTATCTATCTATCTATGTTAATTGTTCATATATCAGACCCTTATCAGAGAAATTTTATATACTTTCCCCGTTTGACCGCTTCTCTTATCATTGGTACATTAATTTTATGTAGAAGTGTAGCACCAATGCAATATTCACAGCACCAACAGTCACTATAAATATACCAGCACAGTGGTAAATAGCAAACTATAACAGACTCTCCATATAGAAGACAGAAGCAAAACTTACACCACAAAACCAAAATCCCAACACCAGGAAACCAAATCCATCATAACAACATAGAAGTTGATGCACCACAATGTAGCAGAGAGCCACACTATCCTTTTAGCCTTCTCACAAACCAACACAAGCCTAGTTGTCACAGCAGGTGGCAAACACCAACATTTCCTCACAAGTCTAACTGCCTCCTTTGGATGTGTCTTCTATTCTCATTCTGTATAGCTGTTCTGACTCCCAGCTTCCTGTGGGCTGTGCTCCACTCTTCAGCAAACTCCTCCCACCAGAGGCTCCATGTGATTGCATTCTGCCTGTTAGGGGGCAGGGTATATCTTCAAAGCAGAGAAGGTCTTCAAATTCCCTTAGGCTTGTTAAGGGGCAGGGAAGATCTTCAAATTCTGATTACCATTTACAAGAAGTTTTGCAGTTTCATGTTTCAAATTTACCTCTTTTATCTTGTTTACCTCTTTGTCTTGTTTTCTTGAGTACAAATCCCTACCTGTAGCTGTGAGAGGTTTACCAAATGTTTCTTTTCTAATTAAAAATATAGTATGATTTTTAAAATTAAGGTCATCTATTCATTTAGAATGTATTGTGAAATATGTTATAAAGTGTTGATCTAATTCTATTTTCTGCCAGATTGCTTTCTGCTTTCTTTTTTTTTCTTTGTTCTCCACTGCCTTTGGGTACATTTCTTGCAGTGGGACTTTTTTCTCACATCATTTGTGCTTTCTTGAATATACATATTATAATAGACCAAGGGAGATAAGCCAACCACAGATCCCAATTTCAACTCTCAAGTTCCTTTTTTCCATATATTTTCTATTTTTGTGTAGCTGGTGGTGACTGGCTTTTAGGTTTGATAGTATGCTATAAGTGTTTAAGGTAAAATTATTTTATCATATGTGTGGTTCAGTTTTTAATATGCTTAACACTTAATTCTTTAACTAGTTTCCAAGTCTAAAATCTTTTATATGATTTTTTGGGGGGCGGGCAGAAACAGAATTCAAATCATACTTTAAAAAATTTTTAAGATGACGTATTTTCTGTGGCTTAAGTGCAAACCTCAGAGCATCTAATGCTCAGTCAGGTAGATACAATAACATTGCTGCTACGTTGTTTTTTTTTACAGATTCTCTGTTTTAAAATTTTAAAACGTAAACATGATTTAAAATAGCACAGATTTGTCTAAATTTTAGATTTGGAAGTAGTATCTAGTCTATAGCTAATTATAATTCTGCAATATGGCTCATATTCTTAATGCTGGATGAGACTGGAGTCAGGGCAGGGGGTAGCAATGGACATAGGTAACAGTGATTGATGACTTATTTTAGTATCTAGGACAAATATTTCACCAAACTGGGTAGATTTATCTATGTAATGCATTTATTTTTTACTGTATAACATACTGTCAAAGCTTTTTTATGATGAATTGTTTCTGCTGTGCAACCCACAGTAATTTTCAAACCATTCATATTTTAGTGATTACTGAAAGAATCCTTTATACAGTTTCTGCATTTTATTGTAGTCATGTACATTGTTTTATAGAATACACTATCTGTGTTTTTAAGGAAAGATTTTTTTTCCCATTTAACTCTGTAAATTTTCCATGAAGTAATATTTTTTATTTTAGTATACATTTGTAAAAATAAACCACACAATAATGTGAAACTTGCTTTAAGTTTTGCTTGTAAAAATTTAATAGCTCTCTTGTATTTCCATAGCTTTTAAAATTTATTATCTGGCTTTTAACAAAAACCAAGTCACATGTTGGTCCAAATTTTCAGTATATACACATTCTTCACAGTCATATTTCCTGAATTTTATTCTGATACATTCTGGTGACAGCTGAGTGGTCTTTTTGAGCAAGTCATTTTAAATTCTCATCAGTCTAGTAGAAAATCAGATTAGAAGAAGAGCAAAATTTAAAGCTAGGTAAAACTGAACACTATGAAGGTCATACTATTAATATTCTTCACAAGATAAAATGAGATAATAATTATAAAGCACTTACCATAGTCCCTGATGTAGTAAGTTCTATATAAATATCAGTTATTATTATGATGATGATTAATCTGATTGGAACATTATTAATACTATTCGTTGGGACCACTTACTTTGATTTGATTAACGAATAGTGCTGATAAGGCCAAAGATACAGGTTTTTACTTTTTGTTAACTTTCCGCTATTCTGTGGCCACAGAGGGCCATCTAAGAAATATATGTTATTTATTCATAAGGACATTGGGATAAAATAGTGTGGATTGATCAGCACACATCCATGACCACAGCTGGAAGGATGTTTCTTTTTTTGTGGTGGGTTAATAATAATATTTTTATGCATAAAAAAAAATCACTGTTTCATTATACCTTACTAAGCAGTAAGCTTTCTTTTTTCTATTAAAAAATTGACTAAAGATGGGAAGTTTAGTGACCTTTTTTTTTTCTACATAGGCCAGAGCATGTCTACTACAAAGAGATGGGAAGCAATCTGACTTTCAAAGACTCTTATTTTCTCAGGTGCAGGCAATTAAAGTGTAAGTCTGATGATGTTGTCATTCCCTTGGTTAAGAAGCTTCTGTCTCTCCCCATTGTCTCAAGGGAAAAAACGTAGTTCCTCCATCTGGCTTTTAAAGCCCTTCAGAGTTACTTGTCTTTGCAGACTGATGGCAGGTGACTGCGCCTCGCATACTCTGCATGCCTTCCCAATTGCCACACTTGCTGCTCCCTTAAAGGCAACACTCTAGGTCCTGCCAGTGCCGCTGCCTGTTTTTTAGACATCCCCCATTCCTGGAAATCTCTTGTTTTCTCTTACTAGTGTGGTTTTTTGCAGGGGCCGGTAGCCTGTGGCCTTGAGGCGACACTTGAGGACCTATCCTTCCGTGAAGTTTGAATTCAATCAAAGGGCCACGCTGGAGGGACGGAGAAGGCCGTGTGACCTGGAGGCCACAGGTTCCCCACCCCCGCTTAAAGCACAGCTCTGTTGCCATGTACTTAGCGTATGCAATGCTTTCTCCCTCTTCTCCCCGCCCCATCCCCGTTGCTTGGTATTTACTTTCTCTCTGTTTTTATATGCTACTTATCTGCATAGATATCGTTTCTTCCCTTTAGAAATATTACCTGCGCCACATCAGTTACTCTTCTGTTACTTTAGTGTGGTCTGTTACTTTGTAGATAGTCAATGAATATTTGTTTCATTGAATTAAAATGAAAGTGTGGGGGATGAGGTAAGATGCAGCTTAGAAAGCCTGTCTAGTACACTTGGGCTTCTGAAGTTCTAAAGGCATTCGTTATTTAACTTCCCTGGTCACTAAACCCCCGCTTGAAACCTTGCCTCCTGATTCTTCCCAGTCACCAAGCTAGCTTGTGGCTCACTGGCTTCAATGATCTTCATTCAAATTCTAATAACCAGTTTCTGCTTCTTCTCTGGCTTGTGATCCTGGTCTTGGCACTTAACTTCTATTCTTTGTTACTTCTTCTTATCTAGATTTGAGTCAAATTCATTTTGTGGGCTTTGTTTACAAGAGAACAGATAAAATGCAAATTCAGAAATAATATTATAGGGTAAGATGATTTAGAAATATGCATAAAAAAATCCTGTAAGTTGCCAGCTATATGGCACCTAAATTTTTGACCTTACTAAAGATCTCATTTCTCATCAGATGAAAATGGTATTATCTTTTTCTATTAATGCCACATGCCATTTTTAGGATGTGCCTGCCTAAGGATACTAGATGAAGTCATCACTTCATGATATAATGGAAAGTTTGCATGAAGCAATGACAAGAAAGCTGGACTGGGAATTAGGAGGGACCTGGGTCTGAAACCTACCTTTGATCTACTGTGATTGAGCATGGGAAAACCATTCAACTTCCCTAAGCCTTAGTTTCATTAGCTGTAAAATTGGGTATATTAGTACCTTTGATATTTGCTTCACATGATTGTTATAAGGCTCAAATGTGATCCCATGTAGAAAGTACATTTGGAAATAAACTGTAATGAGCTATACAAATCTCAGGTGTTAATTCTGCCAATTAGGAAGTTTTCTAAGGACATGACTGGTTTGTAGTCCCCCTTTTTGTTACTCAGTTAATGAGATAGTTGCCTTTTTCCTCAGCCAAGAGAAGATGAAAGAATAGAATGATACTGTGTTTTACCTCTGTCATCTGAAAAACAAGAAATTTTTAACTGTACCGATAAGTATTCCCCATACTTTTTTTTTAGACTCTAAAATCTGATCATTTTTTTCTTTAAGTCATTCAAAATAAGGAATGAGGTAATAACTTTAATGGGAAATGAAGGTACAGGTAATTTTAAAACAGTGATCAAATCTTATATGAGAATAACTTTTACATTTTGTTTTATTTTTTTTCTTTTTTAAAAAATTAATTTATTTTCTTGTTTACATCGCTCATTTCCACGAGATTTTGGGTTACAAATTTTCTCCCCATCTTTCCCCTACCCAACATCCCAAAACAGCGATCCCACTGTATAGCCCCTCTCCCAGTCTGCTCTCTCCTATGGCCCCCCCCCCCATTGGCCCTCTGACTTTCCAGTAGGGCAGGATGGGTCTTCCTACCCCAGTGCCTATATATCTTAATTCCCAGTTGGATGTAGTTAATAATAATAATAATATATAGACATATATATTTTTAACATTTGATTATAGAACTTTAAATTCTAGATTCTTTCCCTTCCTCCCTTGTCACCCACCCCTACTG
>CM053580.1:315534790-315552355 GCA_028627135.1 Pseudochirops cupreus | reverse complement strand
TTCCCTCCCTGCCCCCAACATAGATGTGAATGAGGACTTTCATAGTCTCCCTGCGAGTTTTGAGATTGGTGCCAGTACTTGGGGGAGGGGAGGAGCTTTACCTGTACACTGACTTAAGACCAGTTCAAATAAAAGTGCACACGTTAAAGGAAAAAAAAAAAAAATAGAACATTTGAATTAGTAGGGCAAACTGTCACCTTAAAGGTGCTCTGGCATCAAGGTACTTCCCTGGTCATCTGTTAAATTATGTAAGATTCTTTGAAGCATATAACAGAAAGATTTTAGTTCTGCCATCTATTTAATATTAAGAAAATCATAAAATGGGGTAAAATATATGTTTCAAAGGATTCAGAGAAAAGATAAGTAGAATTCCATGTATGAAAAAACTTTAAGAGAATGTAGCCCAGGAGGAATGGGAGATGCTCAAGAATGAAATTCTCAATAAATAAGGGAAAAAATTCTGAATAGAGTAGACAATTGCAATGAGGAAGAAAAATGGGATTTGTTTAAAGAGACTAATAAAGCTCAGGACAACAAAAAGGGTTTTTAAACCTTCATTGGAGTGGGGGAAAGGATGGCTATGACTCTAGCTTAGGGCATATTGGGTGAAGGTAAGTGACAGCAGAAAGACAACAGAGCTGTTTAATTCTTATTTTGTTTATATTTTTTTCTCTACAAATGAGAAGGTCCTTTGTCCTTGGCAAAACACAAATGACTAAGTGGCTTTTGTACCCAAGATAATTGAGGAGCTAGTAAGAGAGCACCTGTTTACTTTTTGATAAATTCAGGTCATCTGGCTCCAGTGAACTACATCCTTGGGGCTTTAAAGAACTGGCAGCTGGGATTGCTAGGTATCGTTACTAGTATTTGAAAGATCATAGAAAATGAGAGGTACCACAAGATTAAAGAAGGACAATGATTCAATTTAGAGACAGGAGAGAGACAGAGACAGAGAGAGAAGGAAGAGAGAAATAAAGAGAGGGAAAGAGAGAGAGAGAGAGAGAGTGAGAGTGAGTAAAAGAACAAACATCCTGCGAAATACAGGCCAGTGAGATTGACTTCATTTCTTGGGAAAATTTTGAACATATCCTTTCTGGTACCTGGCAAACATCTGGAAAGGAAAGCAATGATTACAAAGAGCCATCATGACTTCATCACAGAGAAGGCATGCCAAACTAACTACATTTCCTTTTTTGAGCTAATAGATGAGAAGAACACTGTCAATGTCATTTGCCTAGATTTTAGTGACATTTTGATAAAGTATCTCATGTTATTCTTTTGAAGAAGATAGGGAAGGAATTAGACAATAATGCTAGTTATTTAACTAGCTAGTTAATGCTAGTCAGATATGTTCAGATCAGGTAGGATGACCAGACATAAAGGATCATTATTAATAGCTTAATGACATTGTGTGAGGAGATCTCCTATAGAAAGTCCCAGGGATCTGTGCTTGGCTCAGTGCTGTTTAATGTTTCTATCAGCAATAAATGAATAAAGATTTGAATAAAGATATAAATAGTATGCTCATCAAATTTGTAGATGGACAGAATGAACTAAATGAGCAGCAGCATGAATTAGGGAAAGTCTTTGGTACATTTTCAGGGAAATGAGTAGGCCAGCTTGGCAGGGGCTTAGAGTACAGTGAGAAGGGAGGCCAGAAAGATAGGTAAGGGCCCATTGCTTTAAATACCATGGAGTTTAGACTTCTTTTAAAAAATAATGGGGAGTAATGGAAGGTTTTTTAATAGATGACTGCAGTGATAGTTGTGTTAGGAATATTATTTTGGTACTTGTGTTATAGGGATTTAAAGAAGGAAAAACAGAGGAGGGCAAACTAGTTAACAGGCTATTTATTACAACAATCCAAGTGATAATAGTTTATAATGTAGTAGTTTCAGTAGGACTAGAAAGGACAAGACAGAGACATCCAAATAGATTAATCAAGGTTTGACAACAAATTAGATATTGGAAGCAGGAGAGGGAGGAATCAAAGATGACCCCCAGGATGTTTTTAGTTTTCAGGATCATGAGAATAGAAACTTCTTTTTTGTAGATTACATACACAGATTTTTCAGAAAATACAAATTAGTGTACTTTATAGCTGTGGCTTTACTCTGATATTATCTAGGTCAAGCCTAGTTAACTAAAAGAATGGTAATAGCATTATACAGATAAGACAGGAAAAAAACAGGTTTTTAAAAGTTCAGGTGCTTGTTTTGGGATATATTGAGTTTGAAATGGCAATAGGATGTCTCCAGAAGGTGGTATTTTCACCACCAGTTGCAAATGAGGGTCTAGTGTTCCAGAATGATAGAACCAGACTTGGGAGGCAGACGTTTGCACTGAGTCATCAAGTGACAGCTGATGATGGAGTAAATGGACTTGCCCAGAGACAGGTTTGAAGAACCACTACTATAGGAGTAGGGGAAAGGGTGGTAAAGAAACTCCACAAAAGGAGCGATCAAGGACCTAGGCTTGTGGTCAGGAAAGGGCCGAGGGAGAGAGCAGTTTCAGGAAGGAAGGAGTGATCAGCAAATGTAACATTGATACAAAGAAGCCAGGAAAGATGAAGACATGGGGGGACGGGGGAGAGACAGAATTAGTAGTTATGGGTTCATTGATGGTATTCAAGATAACAGTTTAATTAGAATGAGAAGAAGCAGACTGTAAGGAGCTGAAAATTGAGCAGTTGGTTAGAAAGTGGAGAAAACCACTATAGACTAGTATTAATGGAAGATTTTTTCAGTGATGATGATGTTGATGGGTTTTTTTAGGATAGGAGAATTATGGGTTATTGTAGAATATTATGAAAATCCTAGGCAAAAGAGCAGGGGCCAGGGTTAGATTGAAGCTGCAAAAGAGAGATGGGGTAAAAAATGATGATGATGATGATGATGATGATGAGCTTTAAAGTTTACTTTTCAGCATTTCAAAAATTCTGTTTTGGGCTCACAACAACCCGGCACATAGCATGCACTTAAATGCTCGTTCTCTTCTTTTCCTCTTCTTTGAACAAGATACTCCATCTTCTAACTCCAGACACTTTTATTGGTTATTCCCCTTGTCTGGAATTCTCCGCCCCCTCATCTTCTCCTCTTGGCATTCTTCAGATCTTACCACCTTCTATAAGAAGCCTTTCCTGATCCCCCTTAATACTAGTGCCTTCCCTCTGTTCATCAACTCCAATTTATCCTCTTTATAGCTTGTTTGTACATAGTTGTTTGAGTGTTCTCCCCCCCCATCAGACTTGAGCTCTTTGAAAGCAGGACTCTTTTTTGCCTCTCTTTGTATCCCCAGCACTTAACAAAGTACCTGGCACATAGGTGCTTATTAAATGCTTTCTGGCTAAATGACAGGTATATAAGCAATTTAACCATGTAACAGCTTTCTGTGACATTGTAATAACAGCTTTATTTTCTTTAGAAACACAACACTAACTTAATAATTTATTTTGTAGGAGTTGTTTAAAATTTCTTCATCTCAAAATTTCTCTGTCTTTACTCATTGTCTTCCTTTAAAAAAAAAGATATAGCCCCTTCTTTCAAAGCTTGATTATTCCACTAGATCTGGCCTTGGCTGGTTCATAGAGTACTAGAATTGGAGTCAGGAAGATTGACTTAATCTGCCTCTGATATTTACTAGCTATGTAACAGGGGGCAAATTCCTTACTATATCTGAGTCTCGGATTTATCACTTCTACCATGGTGACAATAATATCTGTAAAACATATACTTTTGGCATTCAAATGATATGACCAGCTCATCAGAGTTGTGCTCTCTATAGTAGGGCTTGAATGCTTGGCATTTTAGCTTGAGAAAGGACCTCAGTGTCTGGTGCTTTATTCTGCCAGGTGATCTTCAGAATCTTCCTAAAACAATTGAAATGGAAGGGATTCAGTTTCCTGGCATGGTACTGGTAGATTGTCCAGGTTTCACAAGCATACAACAAGGTCACCAAACCTTAAGTTTAGTAGGCAGCCAAATACCTCTTCTCTCTCACACTTTTTTTCAGAGCTTTCCACACACTGAACTAGCTATGGCGATGCATGTGTAAACCTCATTATCAATGTGTACCTTACAGCAAAATATGCTGTGAAGGTAAATGAACTTACCTACAGCATTCAGAATTTCTCCATTTGCTGTAACCAATGGTTTCATGTATGAATGGTGTGGTGCTGGCTGATGGAGAATCTATGTTTTCTTCGTGTTAATTGTTAGGCCAAAATTATCAGAAGCAACAGAGAATTGATCCGTACTTGGTTGAATCTCAGTCTCAGAGGTTGCATTGAGATCATCTGCAAACAAAAAGTCTCATGCATCAACTCTCCTTCCACTTTAGTCCTGGCTTGTAGCCATTGAAGTTAAATAATTTACTATCAGTTTGGTAACTTACTTTGATGCTATTTTCGTCCTTGTTGAAGGCATCTGACAACATCACTGAAAACATCATACTGAAAAGCATGAGAGCAAGCACACAACTCTGCTTCAGTCCATTAGTGCCTGGGAAAGTGCAAGAGCATCATCTGTTATCTAGAACTTATATGCAAGCATGCCATCGTGAAAATGGCAAACAATACTTATGAACTTCTCCAGGCAACCAAATTTTGCCATGACCTTCCAAAAACCCTAATGAATGACAGTATCAGAGGCCTTGATATAAGTAACAAACATTGTGTACAGACCTCTCTTCTGCTCCTGGCATTTCTTCTGGAGGTATTAGGCAGCAAACACCATATTAACTATTCTTCAGCCTTTCAAAGCCACACTGGCTCTCAGCTAGATCACCATTTTCCAGGTGAAGGATCATGCTATTAAGGACTCTAGCAAGAATCTTGCCTGCAATGACTAAGAAAGAGATCCCCTATGGATTGTCACAGACCAACCTATTTCTCTTTCCTTTATAGAGATGCACAATGGAGGCTTCCTTGAACTCCTGTAGATAACCTCCTCTTGCCATATCACACAGAAGGTTTCAGTCAGCTTTTGTATGAGCAGCAGACTGCCCCCATCTTCTACTCCCACTTTCCCCCTTGTAAATCTCAATTGGAATAGAATCAGCACTAGGTGCCTTGCCACACGAAAGAAGCCTAGTGGCATTCAGAACCTCTTCTACAGTTGGAAGTTCAGCTAGAAAGGAATTGACTTCAGCCAGAAGTATATGGGCAGTGGCTTCAGCATATCAGCATAGATTCACAACAGTGTGTTGAGAATGCTATGGCAAATTTGAACTCCAGTCTTCCTGGGCTCATCCAGCTGCCTCATTGAATCTGAACCCCCCTTCATTTTATAGAGGATGAAACTGATACCCAAAAAGGTGAGATTCCTTGTCTGAAATCTCACAGATTTGTTGCAGAGCCAAGATGTGAACCTGGGTCCTTTAACTCCAAATAATGATGATAGTAATAACAATAACTAGTATTCATGTAGAATTTTAAGCTTTGCAAAGTGCTTTACATATTTTAACTTAGATGAATTGACCAAGGTCACACAGTTAGTAAGTGTCTGAAGCCAGATTTGAATTCTGGTCTTCCTGACTTCAGACCTGGTACTCTACCCACATAGTTCAATGATCTTTGCACTTCACTCTTCTGTTTCTCCCCATATATACTTGGTCTCATTCAGTTCTTTTCCTTACTTCATCTTTTTAAATGTCATTTCACTTCCTCTCGTAGTGCATGTCAGGTTCTAAGGTGTTAAGAGTGCACATTTCGTACTTCTGTTATCATTGAGAATGAAAATAGCTTGATGTATGAAAAACACTCATATATCTGTTCTGTTTTTCATCTATTAATTGCCTTCCTGATAATTTTTCCTTTGCTGTTTGAATGATGTAACCCACTTTGGTATAAGTACAAACAAACATTTCAATGTATGAGGAACAGAAAAGAAGATTATATATGAAATGATGAATATTCCATAAAGGTTGTTTGTACTAAATTTAACCTAGTAGTAACAAAATTGCCCTTTTAGTATCTTTTGGACTTCTTTTTGTGTATTTTTTCTTTGTTTTATTGATGCTCTTTCTTTCTTTTTCATCTTTTGATACCCATTAACTCACAACTTCCCTCTCCACACCATCAAAGCTCTTCTAACAAATACATACATAACGATTGGCAAAATCTGAAAATCCATATTTCATTATTACCTCTATTTCACCATCTCTTTTTTCTCAAGAATCTATTTATTTTTAGTTCTCCACATTTATTTCCACAAGATTTTGAGTTCAAAATTTTCTCCATATCTCTCCCCTATGTCCTACCCCAAGATGGCAAGCATACTGATTACCCCTTCCCCGAGTCTGCCCTCTCTTCTGTCCCTCCCTATCCCTTCCTTTACCCCCTTGCCCCTTTCTTATAGGGCAAGATAGAGTTCTATAACCCATTGCCTGCATATCTTATTTCCCAATTGCACGTAAAAACAATTTAATATTTGTTTTTAATACTTTGATTTTGAGATTCTCTCCCTTCTTCCCTCCTCACATTGAGAAGACAAGCAATTCAATATAGGTTATACATGTGTAGTTATGCAAAACATTTCCCTAGTAGTCATATTGTGAAAGACTATATTTCCCTCCATCTTATCCCGCCCCCCATTTTTTCTATTTTCTCCTTTAACCCTGTCCCTTTTCTTTTTTTTCTCTTTTTTCCAATTTATTTGTTTATTTTTAATTTTCAACATTCATTTCCACAAGATTTTGAGTTACAAATTTTTCTCCCCATCTTTCCCCTACCCTCCACCCCAAAATAATGGGCCTGTTGAATACCCCTTCCCCCAACCTGTTCTCTCTTATATCCTGCCTCATCACCCCCCGCCCAACTTTCTAGTAGGATGAGATGAATTTCTATACTCCAGTGCCTGTATATCTTATTTCCCAGTTGCATGTAAAAAGCAATTTTTTTTAAACATCTGTTTTTAAAACTTTGAGTTCCATATTCCCTTAAACTATCCTAATAATGAGAAAAGTCTCATGAGTTACAAATATCATCTTTCCATGTAGGAATATAAATAGTTCAACTTTAATAAGTTCCTTATGATTTCTCTTTCCTGTTTATCTTTTCATGCCTCTCTTGATTCTTGTATTTGAAAGTCAAATTTTCTATTCATCTTTGGTATTTTCATCAAGAATGCTTAAAAGTCCTCTATTTCATTGAATATCCATTTTTTACCCTGAAGTATCATACTCAGTTTTGATGAGTAGGTGGTTCTTGGTTTTAATCCTAGGTCCTTTGACCTCCGCAATATCATATTCCAAGCCCTCTAATCCCTTAATGTAGAAGCTGAGAGATTTTGTGTTATCCTGATTGTGTTTCCACAATACTCAGATTTTTTTCTTCCTGACTGTTTCTAATATTTTCTTTTTAACCTGGGAACTCTGGAATTTGGCTATAATCTTCCTAGGAGTTTTCTTTTGGGGATATTTTTCAAGAGGCGACTAATGGATTCTTTCAATTTCTATTTTACCCTCTGGTTCTAGAATATCAAGGCAGTTTTCCTTGATAATTTCTTGAAAGATGATGTCTAGGCTCTTTTGATCCTGTCTTTCAGGTAGTCCAATAATTTTTAAATTTTCTCTGCTGGCTCTATTTTCCAGGTCAGTTGTTTTTGTGATGAAATGTTTCACATTGTTTTCTATTTTTTATTCTGTTGAATCTGTTTTATAATATCGTGATTTCTCGTAAAATCATCATCTTCCATTTGCTCCATTCTAATTTTGAAGGAATTATTTTCTTCAGTGAGCTTTTGAACCTCCTTTTCCATTTGGCCAGTTCTGCTTTTTAAGGCATCCTCCTCGTTGGCTTTTTGGACCTCTTTTGCCATTTGAGTTAATCTATTTTTTAGGGTATTATTTCTTCAGTATTTTTTTGGGTCTCCTTTAACAAGCTATTGATTCACTTTTCATGATTTTTTTGCATCACTCTCATTTCTCTTCCCAATTTTTACTCTATTTCTCTTACTTGAATTTCAAAATCCTTTTTGAGCTCCTCCATGACCTGCAACCAATTCATATTTTTCTTGGAGGTTTTTGATGCAGGAGTTTTGGCTTTGTTGTCTTCTTATGGTTGTATGATTTGTTCTTCTTTGTCACCAAAGAAAGATTCTATAGTCTGATGTCTTTTCCTTATTTTCCAAGCCAGTTACTTGACTTTTAAGCTCTTTGCCAAAGTAGGATTCTGCTTCCAAAGTGGAGAGTGCTCTGTCCTAAATTTCTGGGGTTTTGTGTAACTGTTGTCCGAGCTACTTCTAGGCACTTGTGAATTTTCAGTTCTTCTAAGGCAGTGGTTCTCAACCTTTCTAATGCCGCAACCCTTTAATACTCTTATGTGGGTGTATCTGCACATGGGTGGACCCGCCTGGAGACGGATAGAGTGGTGTCTCGGTTCCTAAGACCATCAGAAATATGTGTTTTCCGATGGTCTTAGGTGACCCCATTCGACCCCCAAAGGGGTCGCAACCCACAGGTTGAGAACCACTGTTCTAAGCTGATGTGATCAAAGGAGAAATGTTTACTCCTCCCACTATCTGTTCTCTGGTCTGTGAGTGACCACAAGCACTTTTTTCTACCTCAGAAGTGTGAGGAGGATTCCTTCTCCATAGTTGCCACAAACTCTGCCACACCAGCGCTCCTGCTCACCCTAGGGCCACTACCCAAGATTGCAACCCAGATCCAAGCAGAGCAAAGCAAGAGCCTATTACCCTCTGATCAGCCGCTTGATCCCCCCACCATCTGTGGGCCTGGAGCTCCAGCAGCAGCCACTGCTGCCACCACTGCCACCTCTACTGCACCGGGGCTGGGACCAGACTATGCTCTTCTCTCATCCAGATCCAACATGGTTTCCAAACTGACCTTTTACCTTGTCTTTGGTGTTTGTGGGTTGAGAAGTCTGGAAACTGTCACAGTAGCAGTGATTCAATCCCCTGAGGCCTGCTCCACCAGGTCTGTGCCAGCACAGCCCATGTGGGACTGAGCTCCACTCCCAGTCCCGAGTGATAGACCCTTCCTGTCGGCCTGCCGGGCTGTCTTCAGCTGGAGATGTGTTTTACTCTGTCATTTTGTGGCTTCTGTAGCTCTGAAATTTTACAAATATTTGGAGGTGATTGGGGGAAGAGCTCAGGCAAGTTTCTGCTTTTACTCTGCCTTCTTGACCCTGCCCCCTCCTTATTTCACCATCTCTTTGCCAAGTGGTGAGTAGCCTATTTCATCATTAGTTTCTTGTAGTCATGTTTAGTCACTGCAGTGATCAGACTTCTGCAGTCTTTCAAAGCTATTTTCTCACATCAAAGATTTACTTTTGCATCCATTAATATTTGCTGTTTACTAAAGTAATGCCGCTCTTTAATCTTTAGCCATCCCCCTTGGCATGCTGCCTTACAAATTAGTTTTTATTCTAAGTTTGTATTGCCTTTGATTTTGATAGCAAGGAGATCAAGTGTTGGTTGCCTAACTTGGTTTCAGGGCCCTTTGAACCTCTTTGTTGTGATTACTGCTTACGTTGCCTAAATAGGAAATGATAATAAAGTCGATATTTTTTCTTTTATTTATTTTCCTTTTTCATGTTATTGTCTTGTTTGAATAAATAGCTTATTAAAGCCATTTTAATTATATGCAATAATTGCTCGTTTTTAACCCCTCTTTAATTTTGTTGACCTTGATCTTTGTGCTAACATGCTTATGTACTGATTATCTATATAGCTGATCTTAATATTATTTCCACATCAATCATTTCCTGACTGTTAAGACAGACATTTTCTTTTTCTTTGTTTTCTTTTTTGCAATGTCATTCAGTACATGCCTTTCTAGAATCTTTTGACTCACTTCTGGAAAAATATATTCATTGGGAATCAAAACATATGTTCAGTAGGCTTGTAGGGTCAGGGGAGGGAAATACTGACAAATTCTTCTTAGAATTTCCCTACTTGCTTATCTTCTACAGCAGATTTTTTTTCAGAGTAGTGTTTTTGCTTATGCTTATCACAAATACTGTAACTCAGTATAACCAAGTCTCTAATGAAGTGATAATTTTGTGTTGCCTTTAGGAGCACAAGTGCCAACTTCTTTGGTTTGCTCTCTAAGAAATCCTTTGAACCATTTTTTTCTTTTAGTTGCAGCTTCCTTTTGTCTAGTGGCCTTGTGACAATATCAGTATTAATGTGATTCCATTTTTTCAATAGTATATTTGTTAATCAGTCATTGTATAAAAAACTCACATTTAGAATGCTGCAATTAAATTCATCTTTCTAAAAACCGTGATTGTCCAGTAGGTCACCATAACCAAAGAATATCACCTAATAACCAACCTACTGAGGTTGAGTAAGCTTCTCCATAATTAGCAAGATTTGTTTGTAGACATCAGTCCTTCTCTGCTTATAGAAATATAATATAAAATATAATATAAAATATTTTATAATATAAATATAAATATATTATATATAAATATAATTTATATATAATTTAAATATAAAATATAAATCATGTCTAAGCAAGAAAAAAGGCATCGATTCTGAGTTATCTTTTAAAGATACACATACTAATCTAAGAAAAATAATGTTAGTGCACTATGATGAACAAGATGGAAGATACTGAAAGTAATAGCTAATATAGTAGAATTTACTTCCTATTTATATTCTTGACATATTTGCTTTGTAAAATAAAGTATCATATTTATTGATGAACTAGAATTTGGGGGCAGGCAGGTTAAATTATGTAACTAGAAAACTGCCTAATACTTTCTTACTGCTACAGCTTTGCCAAGAAAAAAGGTTTAGTCCTTAAATAGTTTCCAGTTCAAATGCAGTGCTTATCCTTCAATCCAATTTCAATTAATTTTGTGAGTCATTATCAAAAATTATTTATAAGATCAGGTTCTAATGATTTTATTTTCTTCCCTTACTTTTGAATTGCTAGAAAAATCTGTCATTTTTTGGCTAGATTTTCTTTTATAAAAAGAGCACCGGTCTGAATGAAGACTCTTCTGAGTTCTGGGGCTCTACTTTAAGCTATCCCACTAATGATGTGACCTTAGGCAATTCACTTAATTTCCCTGGACCTTCTTTTCTTGATCCATAAAATGTGAGAGGTAACCTAGATCAGTGGGCTCCAAATTTTGTTAGTTGTGCATCCATTTTAATAAAAATATTTTCCATCATACACCCATACATTTATATTTATGAATTATATTCATATACTACTATACTAATGGATAGGAATGGAAAAACACTTAAGTGTTTATTATGTGCCATTCATCATGTACAGCTAGAAAAGTCAGTTAATTCCAGTTCTCAAAACAGTTCATATTCAATTTGCAGGAGACAGCACATAAGAGAGTTCAACTGCAGGTCTGGTGGTCCTTAGGGTGCATCATCAGGAAAGGTAGCAATGGTTTTAAGCATCTATGTCCATCTCAAGGCCAGGAACCTAGAGCAGCCATGTCCACAACCATTGGGAAAGATAGATCTTGTTGGCATCTGAGCAAGAATCTAGCTGGGGCACTGGGGAAAGGGATCCAGTAATCTGATGGACTCTGACCTCCAGAAACCAGAGTACTAATAATTATGCATGTTACAAAACTTAAACAAATATAGTCATTTTAGAAGAATAAGATAAGGTGAAGTAACATTTTGATCCTAATAAAATAGGGAGTCGTCAGAGTTGGTTGAATGGCATGGTCAGACTTTCACTTTAGAAAATGTCTTAGAAAGAGAGATAGGAGACAAGAAGAACAATGGCCTGAGCTAAGGTAGTGTATCGACAACACAATATTCACAGTGACTGTAAACATGCTGGCATAGTGCTCAATTGCAAAATATAACAGACTCTCCATATAGAAGATAGAAGCAAAACATTTATTCAGACACCAGGAAACCAAATCCCAAAGCCAAAAACACAAATCCATCATAGTAGCAAAGAAGTTGATAAGCCATAACACCACAGAGAGCCACACCATCCTTTAGCCTTCCCGCAAGCCAACATTTACTCACAACTCTGTCTCCCTCTGGTATATCCTCTAACTGCTCTGACTCCCTCCGTCTCTAACTGCTCTGACTCCCAGCTTCCTGTGGGCTCTGATGCACCCTTCAGCAGACTCCTCCTACCACAGCTCCATGTGATTACATTCAACCTGTTGGGGGATAGGGAATATCTTCAAAGCAGGGAAAGTCTTCAAATTCTCCTCGGCTTATTAAGGGGCTGGGAAGATCTTGAAATTCCCATTACCATTACAGGTGGTAGCTCTATGAGTCAAGAGACTCAGGATAAATGTTGTGGCAGTAGAAGGGTCATGATTTGGCAACTAATCAATTATATCAAATGTAACTTGACTGTTGTAGATGATATACGTTTTGTGAAACTAGGTATCTGCAAGATGGATGTGTCCTCTACCTAAAAAGGAAATTAAGAAGAAGGGTGGAGGAGTTTGGGGGAAAAGATTATGTAATGAGATCTGTGATTGGGTTACCACCCATCCATACTAAGAAACTTACCCAACACATATTTCACCAATGCTTGGGATACCAAGGTCAATCTGTGAGGGATGCTTACCTAACCATAAGGTGATCTCAGGATAAAGGGGTGGGTATGAGCGTAATGGATTTTCCCAATAATACCTGCATAACTGCTTCTGTGTGCCAGGGTGATATATTGAGATTATAACTGCCCAGGGGAGTTAATTACTGACTTAAAAGGGAAGATACTGGTTGTTTACTTAGAGATTGAATTGAAGAGTATTCCAAGATAAGGGCAGGTGGTAGCCTCTAGCTATCCCTGGAAGGGTGGTATGTTGCAGGGGTATGTTGTCGCCAACCCCAAACTGCTTGCAACTTAGGGGAGTCAGTTGTTAGATCTTCAGTGTGAACATTTACACCTCAGAAATCAGCAAATGCTACAAATCATAACTTGATTGTTCTGTTGATTATCTAAACTTAAATTGATAGAGAAAATGTTAAGGATACAATGTATATAAACTTTTTTTTGGAGAGCTGGCTGTTAAATATTTACCAGCACACAGTTATATGTGAACCCTATTTCCACACTATGACTCATTCATGTTTTCTGAGGTGAGGCCACAGTCCCTACTTTGGAGGTCATTGATCTATAGAGCCCTTCCAACTTTAAAATTCAATGATATTAATGAATCTAGTTTCAGTATCTTCTGTGTTTTTAAAGTTTCTCCTCTTAATAGTGGCTGTAGTACGTTAATGTCTCTTGATTTTTGTCTAAATTCTAAAGTAAATCATAATGGCATATGTCACATTTCCTCCCTTTTTGTACACTATGTAGATTGCTGTGTTGTTACACTTTGTTTCTCGTATCACCTGTTTCAACCTCAGATTTAAATGTAATATAGACTCAAAGAATTGTTGGGGTTTGATTTCATTTTCTGGAGGTGAGGGGCAAAGAGATGGCTTTAAAAAGTCCAAATGTAAGCCTATTCCTATACATAAGGCTCCATATCAGAGGTCAGCAGCCAGTTTTCTTTTTGTTTTTCCTTTAGTTCTCTCATATCCTTTTGGTGTTTTTTTTTTAAGTTCCTATAACAAAATTAAAAGTGGGATCCAGTTCAATTCACCAAAAACATACTAATCATTTATTTTTTTTTAAGGCACTGTGGTAGTTGTGAAGGGAGTTACCAAGGCAAATAAAGTACTTTCTCTCCCTGTAGGGAGCTTACATCTTGGTGGCAGCTCAGCATATATAGGTGTAGGGATAGGGATAGCATTAAAACTCTCTCTGCTAATGAAAGTCAGCACCTTCACTGAAAATTATATAATCTTAGAGAGAAAGTCCAAGAGAAAAGGTATTCTAGGGTCGTAGTTAGCGCGTCTTTAGTGGCATACCACAAGGGTCATAACTGAGTTAGATTTCAAATAAGACTCAAATTGGGGAGATATACCAGAAGAAGAGAGATCAAAGACCAGAGGTTATAATGTTGACACCATAGTTGTAGTGAGACACAGTGTGAGAGGTAGACGGATAAGTGGTGGTTTAAAGGTAATATATATAGTATAGTGAAAATAGCTCTGTACTTAGGAGTCAGGAATGACCTGGAATCCAATCGTACCTTTGACGCTTAGTAGTTGTCTGACCAGAAACAGATCACTTAACATTTGAAGGTCATCTATAAAATGGAGATAGGAGCTATAGTGCCTGCTTCAAAGATAGTTATAAGGATCAAATGAGACCATATTTACAAAGTGTTATCTAAATGTAAGTTGTTATTGCTAACAGTATTAGAGAATGGAATTTTAAAATTCGGTATCTTGGAAGATGCTGCAGTATCATAAGATATCAAGATCTAAAGTGAGACTATAAAGGTATGAAGCTGAAATGTAAAGCAGGGGTGAGATTATTGGAATTGAGGAAGTGAAGGAGTTTTATGAACTAGGTATTAGAAAGAACAACATGAGTTGTATCCCAGGGAGTTTGGTTCCAGATGGTGATAAAGGTCTTAAAGCCATTTAGGAAATTAATAGAGTGACATGAGAAAAAAAAAAGGGTATGAACAAATTGCACAGATTTCAAAGGAGAGTGACAGAAGAATAGTTTGGAGGCAATAGATAACAAAAAGTTTTCAAATATCCCTCATCCAGGCCTTGTGAATCAAGAAGAGTGGGAGAATGGGTAGCCAGCCATGGTCAGGATTATAAGAGATATGGTATCCCCAGGAAAAATCTAGGTTTTGCTTAATAAGATTGAGGAATTGTTGAAGAAAAGTTTGAGATTAATGAAGAATTTGTTAACACTAGAATTCATGTTCCAGAGAGTACAACAAACTGAGCTAAGAAAAGGGGCAAGCCAGGGTTAGGGAGGACTCCTAAGAATAAGGATTTAGGAGAAGGTAGCATGTATCATCCAAGTATTATATCCCTTCTGCAGATTACTGGAATCAAGAAACCAGTTTAATGAGAAGTAGATTGAAGTTGTTTGTATGTAATAGCACTTTTTTGATTTAACTAGCTCCAATATTTAAGATGAAATGTAAAGTACCGTGCAATGTGAAAATTAGTCAGGCCAAAATCTGTGGGATAAAATGTAAAAGAGGAAGGCCGGAAGTAATGTTGCTATCAGTAATCTTCTTCCAATAGTGGGAATCTCCAAGTCAAAGAGTTTGAAGAGTTTAGAAACTTTTCTTACATAATTCTAAATTTGCTTTTCATAGTGATTGAGGCAAATCACATCTATACCAGCCATCTGTAAATGTGTGTTTCTTTTCACATTCCCTCCAACAGTGAGTTTCCCCATCTTTTAACATCTTTGGTGGCTGAGTTGGTATGAGGTTATAACCTCAAGGTTGTTTTCATTTGCATTTCTCTGATTATTAGGAGGGTTCAACATTTTTCCAGGTTCTTTTCAATGTTTTTTCATGTCCTTTGAAGAAGCTTTTTGAGACTAATAAAGTTTCAGAGTACCCAATTCTCCAAATCATTTGCCATTTACCTTTAATGATTCACTTTGAATGAATGCATAGTAACGAAAGGTCATTCATTCATTCACGGCTTCAGTATTTATTAAACACCAATGCCATCTAAGGACTACGCCGTTAGTCTCCACCTACAGGAACATATGTTTTTTCTGCTTTTTTAAATATAGTCTTGCTCACCAAAAATCATTTCAGCAAATACTACTAATTAGTTATCTGGACATTGCTGAATTTCTGAATTAAGACCTAATGACTGAAAGAGTAAAAGAGATAACACTTGACAACAGAGTTAATAATACAAATGATCACAGTTAGAAACAAATCTTTGTTAGTTAAATTAAATTTTACTTAGAGTGCATTTCAAACTAAATCTATTTCTACAAAATAAAAATGAAGTAAAATTTGGGACAGAACAGTGTTTGTTACTATAAAATGTATTCTTGCATTTAGTTCCTAAATGAAAGTAGCATTATTTAAGCAATCAGGATGAAAGAGTATTTTTGTAGTAATGTATTGCCTGTGTGGATGTTAGCATTTTTTGCAGCTATTGACTTAATATATTTCATAGCTAAATTTGCAACTGAGATACTTGGCCATAGTACTGAGCTTGTGAATTGTTTTGTCTTGGCCTTATCCCAAATGAAAGGGAGGAAGAAAGCACATGTTGATGAATTTTCAAGTGGCTGGCCAAATGCCACATGACTACTTACAGATTTCAACACCTGTCTAATTTGGTTTATTATGGTTTGATCAGTTTTAGCATACAGCTGCCTCAAATGAACGAATTTTCTACTTTGAAAAAACAAAATATACTCAAATCATTTAGGTTAACCATTTATTTTACATTATTATTTAATAAGCATATCCCACTGTGCTAGAACTACTATATATATTAAATCCAAGTTATAACATGGTAGACCACGTTAAATAGCATAAGAATAGCTTGCCAAATGAAAACGATAAAAATAAATTAAAAGTAAATCTACTGTGACTTATGTATAAAAAGGATATTGGAAGAAAATTAAATTGCTTAATTTAGTAAAAAGCTGTGGGCCTCTGATGGTTTCTGTTTATTTCCCAGTTACACAATTATATCAGCACTTCTGAGAGTAAAACCCCTTTTCCAGTGCTTACTTGAAGACATTTCATTTCTAACAACAGGAGAAATAAAGCAAAACAAGCAGAGGACAGAATAGGGGGAAGATAAAACAAGTCATACTTGATGGCTTTCAGTTTTAGGCATGAAAACACATTCCCCTTATAAATTATTCCGATTAGATGATTAAAACTTCATAGTGACTTTCATTATCATATACCATATTATATTGACAATGAATTAGGGTTATATCCATTAGCAATTTTTACTTTGAAAGATTCCTCTACATACAGGCATTATAGCAAGAATATGGGTGTCATATAGGTATGTATAAAGAAAAGGCCATCTACACAGGGCCCCACTTTCAACACTATATTTAAATTCCAAAACTCTTTAGAGCTGTAGGAATTTTTACCATTAGTTGGCTCTACCCACATTCAGCAGACTCATTGTTTTACATGTATCATCATCCCAATCTCTTTGGGCTGCACTTTTCACCAAGGGTAAGAACAGAACCATCTGCCTACTTTAAGTCTGCTCAGAAACCTAAATTTCCACCTTAAAAAAATTAAGATGCCAGAAGGAAGAAGCTCTCCATTCTCAAATGGATCTGTACTGTCATCCATTTGAAAGCTCCTTCTAATGATGCAGATACAAAGCCATCCCAACCTCCTCATCCTCCGTAATTCTTGTCCATGTCCTCTTCAAGTTGGCCACATGGAGTGTAACTGGTAAAAGAAGCAGCAAATTAATTAAATTTATTTCAGGTGTTGAGCAGATGCCTGTTGAAATTAGGAGAATGTATGTAACAAATAAACTATTTAGCTCTATTGTAAAGGGACAGTGGTTTTTTTTGTGTTTTTTTTTTAATATGAGATTCTTTATTAAATTTTTTTGAGTTACATCTTTTCTCCCCGTCTTTCCCCCGCCCACCACCCCAAAACAGCCATCCCAGTATTTCCCCCCTCCCCCAGTCTATTCTCTCCTATGTCACTTTTTGGTAGGGCAGGATGGATCTCCCAACTGCAGTGCCTGTGTATCTCAAGTTCCAGTTGGA